>OX422222.1:200752643-201151149 GCA_949130495.1 Sambucus nigra
TAACTCTAGAAATATGCAAATTATCGTCATATTCTCAAACCGAGAGTTTCGCGACTGTGTGGTCAGTTCCTATGAGTTACATTGGTCCCGTTGGAGGTGTTGGTGCCACCCACGGGGACGTTCGGGGGTTGTTTCGGGTTTTCACCCTCTAACGCCATGTTTTTAAGCCTAAGTCTAGAAATATGCAAATTATCATCGTATTCTAAAACCGGGAGTCCCGCGGCTGCGGGGTCAGTTCCTACGAGTTACATTAGTCCCGTGGGACGTGTTGGTGACACCTACGGGGCCATTCGGGGGTAGTCTCGAGTTCCCACCCTCTAACGCCATGTTTTTAAGCCTAAGTCTAGAAATATGCAAATTACCATCGTATTCTAAAATGTGGAGTCCCGCAGCTGTGGGGTCAGTTCCTACGAGTTACGTTGGTGCCGTGGCAGGTGTTGGTGCCACCTGTGGGGCCGTTCGGGGGCGGTTTCGAGTTTTCACCCTCTAACGCCATGATTTGCTTAAGTCTAGAAATACGCAAATTACCGTCGTATTCGCAAATCGGGAGATCCACGGCTGTGGGGTCAGTTCCTACGAGTTACGTTGGTACTGGGGGAGGTGTTGGTGCCACCCACGGGGTCGTTCGAGGGTTGTTTTGAGTTATCACTCTCTAACGCCATGTTTTTAAGCCTAAGTCTATAAATATGCAAATGGCCATCGTATTCTCAAACCGGTAGTCCCGTGACTGCGGGGTCAGTTCCAACGAGTTACGTTGGTCCCGTGGGAGGTATTTGTTCCACCCACGGGGCCGTTCTAGGGCTCTTTCGAGTTTTCACCCTCTAACGCCATGTTATATGCCTAAGTCTAGCAATATGCAAATTACCGTCGTATTCTCAAATCGGGAGTCCCGCGGCTGCGGGGTCAGTTCCTACGAGTTACGTTGGTCCCGGGGGAGGTGTTGGTGCCACCCACGGGGCCGTTCGGGGGCTGTTTCGAGTTCTCACCCTCTAACGCCATGTTTTTAAGACTAAGTCTAGAAATATGCAAATTATCGTCGTATTCACAAATCGGGAGTCCCACGGCTACGTGGTCAGTTCCTACGAGTTACGTTGGTCCCGTGGGAGGTGTTGGTTCCACCCACGGGGCCGGTCTGGGGCTGTTTTGAGTTTTCACCCTCTAACGCCATGTTTTTAAGTCTAAGTCTAGAAATATGCAAATTGCCATCGTATTCTCAAATCGGGAGACCCGCGGCTGCGGGGTCAGTTCCTACGAGTTACGTTGGTCCCGTGGGAGGTGTTGGTACCAACCACGGGGACGTTCGGGAGAAGTTTCGAGATCTCAACCTCTAACGCCATGTTTTTCTTAAGTCTAGCAAATTACCGTCGTATTCTGAAACCGGGAGACCCGTGGCTGAGGGGTCAGTTCCTACGAGTTACGTTGGTCCCGGGGGAGGTGTTGGTGCCACCCACGGGGCCGTTCGGGGGCAGTTTCGAGTTCCCACCCTCTAATGCCATGTTTTTAAGCTTAAGTCTAGAAATATGCAAATTACCGTCGTATTCTAAAATCGGGAGTCCCGCGGATGCGGGGTCAATTCCTACGAGTTATATTGGTCGCGTGGGAGGTGTTGGTGCCAACCACGTTGCCGTTCGGGGGTTGTTTCGAGTTATCACCCTCTAACGTCTTATTTTTAACCCTAAGTCTAGAAATATGTAAATTACCGTCGTATTCTCAAACCGGGAGTCCCGCGGCTGCGGGGTCAGTTCCTATGAGTTACATTGGTCCCGTGGGAGGTGTTGGTGTCACCCACGGGGCCGTTCGGGGGCAGTTTCGAGTTCCCACCCTCTAACGCCTTGTTTTTAAGCCTAAGTCTAGAAATATGCAAATTACTATCGTATTCTAAAATCGGGAGTCCCGCGGCTGCGGGGTCAGTTCCTACGAGTTACATTGGTCCCGTGGGAGGTGTTGGTGCCACCCACGGGGTCGTTCGGGGACTGTTTCGAGTTCTCACCCTCTAACGCCATGTTTTTAAGCCTAAGTCTATAAATATGCAAATTATCATCGTATTCTCAAACCGGTAGTCCCGCGGCTGTGGGGTCAGTTCCTACGACTTACATTGGTCCCGTGGGAGGTGTTGGTGCTACCCACGGGGCCGTTCGGGTGTAGTTTCGAGATCTCACCCTCTAACGCCATGTTTTTAAGCCTAAGTCTATAAATATGCAAATTACCGTCGTATTCTCAAACCGGTAGTCCCGTGACTGCGGGGTCAGTTCCAACGAGTTACGTTGGTCCCGTGGGAGGTATTTGTTCCACCCACGGGGCCGTTCTGGGGCTGTTTCGAGTTTTCACCCTCTAACGCCATGTTATATGCCTAAGTCTAGCAATACGCAAATTACCGTCGTATTCTCAAATCGGGAGTCCCGCGGCTGCGGGGCCAGTTCCTACGAGTTACGTTGGTCCCTTGGGAGGTGTTGGTGCCACCCACGGGGACGTTCGGGGATATTTCGGGTTTTCACCCTCTAACGCCATGTTTTTAAGCCTAAGTCTAGAAATGTACAAATTATCGTCGTATTCTAAAACCGGGAGTCCCGCGGCTGCGGGGTCAGTTCCAACGAGTTATATTGGTCCCGTGGGAGGTGTTGGTGCCACCCACGGGGCCGTTCGGGGGCAGTTTCGAGTTCCCACCCTCTAATGCCTTATTTTTAAGCCTAAGTCTAGAAATATGCAAATTACCGTCATATTCTAAAACCGGGAGTCCCGCGGCTGCGGGGTCAGTTCCTAAAAGTTACATTGGTACCGTGGGAGGTGTTGGTGCCACCCACGGGGTCGTTCGGGGGCTGTTTCGAGTTCTCACCCTCTTACGCCATGTTTTTAAGCCTAAGTCTATAAATACGCAAATTACTGTCGTATTCTCAAACCGGTAGTCCCGCGGCTCTGGGGTCAGTTCCTACGAGTTACATTGGTCCCGTGGGAGGTGTTGGTGCCACCCACGGTGTCATTCAGGGGTTGTTTCGAGTTCTCACCCTCTAACGCCATATTTTTAAGCCTAAGTCTAGAAATATGCAAATTACCGGCGTACTCTCAAACCGGGAGTCCCGCGGCTGCGGGGTCAGTTCCTACGAGTTACATTGGTCCCGTGGGAGTTGTTGGTGCCACCCACGGGGCCGTTCGGGGGCAGTTTGGAGTTCCCACCCTCTAATGCCATGTTTTTAATCTTAAGTCTAGAAATATGCAAATTACCGTCGTATTCTAAAACCGAGAGTCCCGCGAATGCGGGGTCAGTTCCTACGAGTAACATTGGTCCCGTGGGAGGTGTTGGTGCCACCCACGGGGCCGTTCGGGGGTTGTTTCGAGTTCTCACCCTTTAACGCCATGTTTTTAAGCCTAAGTCTAGAAATACGTAAATGATCGTCGTATTCTCAAACCGGGAGTCCCGCGACTGCGGGGTCAGTTCCTACGAGTTACATTGGTCCCGTGGAAGGTGTTGGTGCCACCCACGGGGCCGTTCGGGGGCTGTTTCGAGTTTTCACCCTCTAACGCCATGTTTTTAATCCTAGGTCTAGAAATATGCAAATTACCGGCGTATTCTAAAATCGGGAGTCCTGCGTCTGCGGGGTCGGTTCCTACGAGTTACATTGGTCCCGTGGGAGGTATTGGTGCCACCCACGGGGTCGTTCGGGGGCTGTTTCCTGTTCTCACCCTCTAACGCCTTGTTTTTAAGCCTAAGTCTATAAATATGGAAATTCTCGTCGTATTCTCAAACCGGTAGTCCCGCGGCGGTGGGGTCAGTTCCTACGAGTTACATTGGTCCCGTGGGAGGTGTTGGTGCCACCCACGGGGCAGTTTCGAGATCTCATCCTCTAACGCCATGTTTTGCTTAAATCTAGAAATATATAAATTATGTCGTACTCTCAAACCGTGAGTCTCGTGGTTTTGCTGTCAGTTCTTATGAGTCATATTGGTTCCATGGCAGGTGTTGGTGCCACCCCCGAAGCCGTTCGGGCGCTGTTTCGGGTTTTCACCCCCTAACGCCATGTTTTTAAGCCTAACTCTAGAGAGATGCAAATTATCGTCGTATTCTCAAATCGAGAATTTCGCGGCTGCGGGGACAGTTCCTACGAGTTACATTGGTCCCGTGGGAGCTGTTGGTGCCACCCACGGGGCCGTTCGGGGGACGTTTCGAGTTCCCACCCTGTAACGCCATGTTTTTAAGCCTAAGTCTAGAAATATGCAAATTACCATCGTATTCTAAAACCGGGAGTCCCGCGGCTGCGGGGTCAGTTCCCACGAGTTACGTTGGTGCCGTGGGAGGTGTTGGTGCCTCCCGCGGGGCCGTTCGAGGGCTGTTTCGAGTTTTCACCCTCTAACACCATGTTTTGCTTAAGTCTAGAAATTCGCAAATTACCGTTGTATTCGCAAACCGGAAGACCCGCGGCTTCGGGGTCAGTTCCTACGAGTTACGTTGGTCCTGGGGGAGGTGTTGGTGCCACCCACGGGGTCGTTCGAGGGCTGTTTTGAGTTATCACCCTCTAACGCCATGTTTTTAAGCCTAAGTCTATAAATATGCAAATTACCGTCGTATTCTCAAACCGGTAGTTCCGCGGCTGCGGGGTCAGTTCCTACGAGTTACGTTGGTCCCGTGGGAGGTGTTTGTTCCACCCACGGGGCCGTTCTGGGGCTGTTTCGAATTTTCACCCTCTAAGGCCATGTTTTAAGCCTAAGTCTAGAAATACGCAAATTACCGTCGTATTCTCAAATCGGGTGTCCCGCGGCTGCGAGGTCAGTTCCTACGAGTTACGTTGGTCCCGTGGGAGGTGTTGGTGCCACCCACGGGGTCGTTCGGGGACTGTTTCGAGTTCTCACCCTCTTACGCCATGTTTTTAAGCCTAAGTCTATAAATGGGCAAATTATCCACATATTCTAAAACCGGGAGTCCCGCATCTGCGGGGTTCGTTCCTACGAGTTATATTGGTCCCGTGGGAGGTGTTGGTGCCACCCACGGGGCCGTTCGGGGGCAGTTTCGAGTTCCCACCCTCTAACGCCTTGTTTTTAAGCCTAAGTCTAGAAATATCCTAATTACCGTCGTATTCTAAAACCGGGAGTCCCGCGGGTGCGGGGTCAGTTCCTACGAGTTACATTGGTACCGTGGGAGGTGTTGGTGCCACCCACGGGGTCGTTCGGGGGCTGTTTCGAGTTCTCACCCTCTTACGCCATGTTTTTAAGCCTAAGTCTATAAATATGCAAATTACCGTCATATTCTCAAACCGGTAGTCCCGCGGCTGCGGGGTCAGTTCCTACGAGTTACATCAGTCCTGTAGGAGGTGTTGATGCCACCCACGGTGACGTTCGGGGGCTGTTTCGAGTTCTCACCCTCTAACGCCATGTTTTTAAGCCTAAGTCTAGAAATACGCAAATTACCATCGTATTCTCAAATCGGGAGTCCCGCGGCTGCGGGGTCAGTTCCTACGAGTTACGTTGGTCCCGTGGGAGGTGTTCATGCCACCCACGGGGACGTTCGGGGGCTGTTTCGGGTTTTCACTCTCTAACGCCATGTTTTTAAGCCGAAGTCTAGAAATGGGCAAATTATCGTCGTATTCTAAAACCGGGAGTCCCGCGGCTGCGGGGTCAGTTCCAACGAGTTATATTGGTCCCGTGGGAGGTGTTGGTGCCACCCACGGGGCCGTTCGGGGGCAGTTTCGAGTTCCCACCCTCTAATGCCTTATTTTTAAGCCTAAGTCTAGGAATATGCAAATTACCATCATATTCTAAAACCGGGAGTCCCGAGGCTGCAGGGTCAGTTCCTACAAGTTACACTGGTACCGTGGGAGGTATTGGTGCTACCCACGGAGTCGTTCAGGGGATGTTTCGAGTTCTCACCCTCTTACGCCATGTTTTTCATCCTAAGTCTATAAATATTCAAATTACTGTTGTATTCTCAAACCAGTAGTCCCGCGGCTACGGGGTCTGTTCCTACGAGTTACATCGATCCCGTGGGAGGTGTTGGTGCCACCCACCGTGTCGTTCGGGGGCTGTTTCGAGTTCTCACCCTCTAACGCCATGTTTTTAAGCCTAAGTCTAGAAATATGCAAATTATCGTCGTACTCTCAAACCGGGAGTCCCGCGGCTGCGGGGTCAGTTCCCACGAGTTACATTGGTCCCGTGGGAGGGGTTGGTGCCACCCATGGGGCCGTTCGGGGGCAGTTTCGAGATCTCACCCTCCAATGCCATGTTTTGCTCAAGTCTAGAGATATATAAACTACCGTCGTACTCTCAAACAGGGAGTCTCGTGGTTGTGCTGTCAGTTATTATGAGTCATATTGGTTCCATGGCAGGTGTTGGAGCCACCTCCGAAGCCGTTCGGACTCTGTTTCGAGTTTTCACCCCCTAACGCCATGTTTTTAAGCCTAACTCTAGAAATATGGAAATTATCGTTGTATTCTCAAAACGAGAGTTTCGCGGCTGCGTGGTCAGTTCCTACGAGTTACATTGGTCCCGTTGGAGGTGTTGGTGCCACCCACGGTGACGATCGGGGGGTGTTTCGAGTTTTCACCCTCTAACGCCATGTTTTTAAGCCTAAGTCTAGAAATATGCAAATTATCGTCGTATTCTAAAACCGGGAGTCCCGCGGCTGCGGGGTCAGTTCCTACGAGTTACATTGGTCCCGTGGGATGTGTTGGTGCCACCCACGGGGCCTTTCGGGGGCAGTTTCGAGTTCCCACCCTCTAACGCCATGTTTTTAAGCCTAAGTCTAGACATATGCAAATTACCATCGTATTCTAAAACCAGGAGTCCCGCGGCTGCGGGGTCAGTTCCTACAAGTTACGTTGGTGCCGTGGGAGGTGTTGGTGCCACCCACGGGGCCTTTCGGGGGATGTTTCGAGTTTTCACCCTCTAACGCCATGTTTTGCTTAAGTCTAGAAATACGCAAATTACCGTCGTATTCGGAAACCGGGAGACCCGCGGCTGCGGGGTCAGTTCCTACGAGTTACGTTTGTCCTGGGGGAGGTGTTGGTGCCACCCACGGGGTCGTTCGAGGGCTGTTTTGAGTTCTCACCCTCTAACGCCATGTTTTTAAGCCTAAGTCTATAAATATGCAAATTACCCTCGTATTCTCAAATCGGTAGTCCCGCGGCTGCGGGGTCAGTTCCTAATAGTTAAGTTGGTCCCGTGGGAGGTGTTTGTGCCACCCACGGGGCCGTTATGGGGCTGTTTCGAGTTTTTACCCTCTAACGCCATGTTTTAAGCCTAAGTCTAGATATACGGAAATTCCCGTCGTATTTTCAAATCGGGAGTCCCGCGGCTGCGGGGTCAGTTCCTACGAGTTACGTTGGTCCCGTGGGAGGTGTTGGTGCCACCCACGGGGATATTCGGGGGCTATTTCGGGTTTTCACCCTCAAACGCCATGTTTTTAAGCCTAAATCTAGAAATATGCAAATTATCATTGTATTCTAAAATCGGGAGTCCCGCGGCTGCGGGGTCAGTTCCTACGAGTTACATTAGTCCCGTGGGAGGTGTTGGTGCCACCCACGGGGCCATTCGAGGGCAGTTTCGAGTTCCAACCCTCTAAAGCCTTGTTTTTAAGCCTAAGTCTAGAAATATGCAAATTACCGTCGTATTCTAAAACCGGGAGTCCCGCGGCTGCGGGATCAGTTCCTACGAGTTACATTGGTCCCGTGGGAGCTGTTGGTGCCAGCCACGGGGTCGTTCGGGGGATGTTTCGAGTTCTCACCCTCTAACGCCATGTTTTTAATCCTAAGTCTATAAATATTCAAATTACTGTTGTATTCTCAAACCAGTAGTCCCGCGGCTACGGGGTCAGTTCCTACGAGTTACATTGATCCCGTGGGAGGTGTTGGTGCCACCCACGGTGTCGTTCGGGGGCTGTTTCGAGTTCTCACCCTCTAACGCCATGTTTTTAAGCCTAAGTCTAGAAATACGCAAATTACCGTCGTATTCTCAAATCGGGAGTCCCGCGACTGCGGGGTCAGTTCCTACGAGTTACGTTGGTCCCGTGGGAGGTGTTGGTGCCACCCACGGGGACGTTCGGGGGCTGTTTCAGGTTTTCACCCTTTTATGCCATGTTTTTAAGCCGAAGTCTAGAAATGGGCAAATTATCCTCGTATTCTAAAATCGGGAGTCTCGCGGCTGCGGGGTCAGTTCCTACGAGTTATATTGGTCCCGTGGGAGGTGTTGGTGCCACCCAAGGGGCCGTTCGAGGGCAGTTTCGAGTTCCCACCCTCTAACGCCTTGTTTTTAAGCCTAAGTC
Organism: Sambucus nigra; assembly: GCA_949130495.1. Taxonomy (NCBI): domain Eukaryota; kingdom Viridiplantae; phylum Streptophyta; class Magnoliopsida; order Dipsacales; family Adoxaceae; genus Sambucus; species Sambucus nigra. The sequence continues at coordinate 200,760,889 of OX422222.1, forward strand.
TAGAAATATGGAAATTACCGTCATATTCTAAAACCGGGAGTCCCGCGGTTGTGGGGTCAGTTCCTACGAGTTACATTGGTAACGTGGGAGGTGTTGGTGCCACCCACGGGGTCGTTCGGCGGTTGTTTCGAGTTCTCACCCTCTTACGCCATGTTTTTAAGCCTAAGTCTGTAAATTTTCAAATTACCGTCGTATTCTCAAACCGGTAGTCCCGCGGCTGCGGGGTCAGTTCCTACGAGTTACATCGGTCCCGTGGGAGGTGTTGGTGCCACCCACGGTGTCGTTCGGGGGCTGTTTCGAGTTCTCACCCTCTAACGCCATGTTTTTAATCCTAAGTCTAGAAATATGCAAATTATCGTCGTACTCTCAAACCGGTAGTCCCGCGGCTACGGGGTCAGTTGCTACCAGTTACATTGGTCCCGTGGGAGGTGTTGGTGCCACCCACGGGGCCGTTCAGGGGCAATTTCGAGATCTCACCCTCCAACGCCATGTTTTGCTTAAGTTTAGAAATATATAAATTACCGTCGTACTCTCAAACCGGGAGTCTCGTGGTTGTGCTGTCAGTTCTTATGAGTCATATTATTTCCATGGCAGGTGTTGGTGCCACCCCCGAAGCCGTTCAGGCGCTGTTTCGGATTTTCACCCCCTAACGCCATGTTTTTAAGCCTAACTCTAGAAATATGCAAATTATCGTCGTATTCTCAAACCGAGAGTTTCGCGGCTGCGTGGTCAGTTCCTACGAGTTACATTGGTCCCGTTGGAGGTGTTGGTGCCACCCACGGGGACGTTCGAGGGGTGTTTCGGATTTTCACCCTCTAACGCCATGTTTTTAAGCCTAAGTCTAGAAATATGCAAATTATCATCGTATTCTAAAACCGGGAGTACCGCAGCTGCGGGGTCAGTTCCTACGATTTACATTGGTCCCGTGGGACGTGTTGGTGCCACCCACGGGGACGTTCGGGGGCTGTTTCGAGTTCTCAGCCTCTAACGTCATGTTTTTAAGCCTAAGTCTATAAATATGCAAATTATCATCTTATTCTCAAACCGGGAGTCCCGCGGCTGCGGGGTCAGTTCCTACGAGTAACATTGGTCCCGTGGGAGGTGTTGGTGCCACCCACGGGGCCATTCGAGGACTGTTTCGAGTTTTCACCCTCTAACGTCATATTTTTAACCTTAAGTCTAGAAATATGCAAATTACCGTCATATTTTAAAACCGGGAGTCCCGCGGCTGCGGGGTCAGTTTCTACGAGTTACGTTGATCCCGTAGGAGGTGTTGGTGCCACCCACAGGGCCGTTCGGGGGCTGTTTGAAGTTATCACCCGCTAATGCCATGTTTTTAAGCCTAAGTCTAAAAATATGCAAATTATCGTCGTATTCTAAAACCGGGAGTCCCGCGACTGCGGGGTCAGTTCCTACGAGTTACATTGGTCCCGTGGGAGGTGTTGGTGCCATCCACGAGGCTGTTCGGGGGCTATTTCGTGTTTTTTCTATCTAACGCCTTGTTTTTAAGCTTAAGTCCTAATATTTTTTAATTATCGTCGTATTCTCAAACCGGGGGTCCCGTGATCTCGCGGTCAATTCGTACGAGTTTCATTGGTCCCGTGTGAGGTGTTGGTGCCATGTTTTTAAGTTTAAGTCTCGACATTTGCAAGTTATCCTATCATCGTATTCTGAAATCGGGAGTTTAAAATATTTTCAACATATTATCCAACAGTGAAACTAATAATTATCCCGTACTCCTTCTAATTATCCCATACTCCTTCTAAAATACTATCCAACAACATTCCAACAACCAATAATTATCCAACAGCCAAACCAAACAAAACCAATAACTATCCCATATTCCTTCTATCATCTAAAAGATTTAATAGATAATGCATATCAATTATATAACTACTTTAGTTAATGTACAGAGTACCTGGTGTGTAATGAAGAACTGGTATGTAATGAAGAACTGGTATCCAATTGGTTAGATCTGCAATACGTAAACAATGTGTTATGAAGAACGAGTATGTAAAATTAAATAAAGTACCTCACAAAACCACTTAATTGTTTTTTAAAATTAAAGACAGTACGGTACCGTACGGGGACTGCTACAAAAAAATATAGGGGATGCCACAAAACTTCCTTCAAACAAAATAGGGGTTGGGTTGGTTTTTGCGTAGGTAGAGGAATGTTTGAGTTGGATTCTTTGGTTTTCTTGGGTTGGGGTTTGAAGATGAAATAATCATACATATGACCTTTGTCCATATACTAAGAGAAGAGGGATGGAATATTTTTACGTGAAATCTGTAATTCACCCTCAACACTTGTCCACTAATGCCATTGATCCTCACGGCCACGACTTTGTTGTGCTAACCTCCAATGTACCTACAACTGTTATGTTTATGAGTGGATGGACTATAGACCTGCTCGATCATCTTGACTACTACAATCAACTATGTAAAGAATTGTAAATACAATAAACGCTTAACAAAACTATTAATAAATAATCAAAACTTTACTTCGATGAATGTAGTGGTTCAATTAAATCCAAAATCTTAGTACTGAAGTTTGGAAACCCTACATTTAAATTAGTCAAAAGGTTAATAAAAACAAATAAAGATAAAAATTTATACTCAACTTCTTAATAGAGAAAATAATCAAAACCTCAAACGCAATAATTGTCCACGTTTGAAATGCTCTCTCTTTTATTCTTCGGTTTCTGAATGGCATCTCAATTTGTTAAAAAATGAGGAGTGTACAATTTAATTTGTATGTTTAGCATTAGTCTTCCAAAAGTGTGATGAAAAGATGAAAACTCTTATCAACGTAATATATGAAAGGAAAAATAGTAAGATAAATGATAGTATAATTACATCGCAGTAGCCTTGAATGAGTGAGTGTCTGTCAAGAATAGAGAAAAGCGATGCAACTGCTGCTGAGCCCTTGGCAAGATCGGAAGTCATGCTCCCAGCATCATTTATGACTTTCCCATTACTAACAAGTATGAAAAAAGTCTTAAAAACATCATATGTTGTATGCATATATGCCCAAATCATTAATTTCAACACATGAACACATTATGACTATTTAGAAATCCATTTTATTATGCCCATGTGAGCATTGTAGAGTTGCCCGTGTCTAAGAAATTTTGTGAGCATTTTCAAATACTTAAGAGAGAAAGAACCGCATGGGTATGATCATTTAACACCCAAACAACAACTAACTCAAACTATTCTAAAAAAATGATTGGAAAAAAAGACTTACTTTGATTTAGAAAAAGAAATATTACTACAATTACGTCCACCGCCATCGTTGTATCTCAACCTCACCGCGGCACTACCCCCTTCCCTACATTTTTCCCAACGGTTAGATCAATCTTCTTTTTCCAAGATCTTTCCCCAACAGAGACTCTAAATAACCATTTGAACATGTTGAGATCAGTCAAGCCTATACCCGCGGGTGGTTTTAAAAGTGACTCCAATTATTCATCGTCTATCATAGATAACAACCCTTTTGACCCTACTTCATGGACAAAAATACTTGTTCTTGAAACATATAACAAACACACACACACATAAATGGATATATTACATAGTTCAAACCATTTTTTTAAGATGCTATTTTCAAAAGGTTTCAAAATTTGCAGTTATAGCTAAAACATCCCTCGTAATTGTGAAATAAATAAAGAAAATAAATGAAGCAAACATTTAAAACGCAGTGGAGAAAGAAAATAACAGTATACCCAAAGATTGGAACATAAAATCTAGATATTATTAACACAAACTAATAAGAAGCACAGGCACAATTAGCATTTCATCCAAAACATTCATGTATGGCGAATAGCCATGCACTAAAAATGAGGCATCTACAACTCAATCTGCCACATAATCATATGAAGCATAACAATAATGCATCCATAAGTTCAATAAAAGAATGATTCCTCAAAGTAATTGTGTCAGGAGTAAAACTAGACTTATAAATTATTACTCCATCCGTCCCAAATTAATAAATAGTCCCTCTTTGAAGGGGAAAAATCTAGTTTTCAAATTTATCCTCCGAAAAATGATGATTAAATACCTTCGCTACGCACCTCATAGGTAGTGTTCAATTGGGTAACCTGGTAATCTAATTAGTTTTATATATTAATTTAGAGACTAAATCAAAAAGGATTGCAGGATAGGGACGGGGGAGTATCGTGAAACTGTATAATGACTATAAATGAAGAGGCAGAAATACGTACAATCTGAATCATTCCAAGCATCCCAGGAATACTTGCAGCCTGTACCGGTCTCGGCTTCACTATCTGCATAACACCAACTAAGTATAGAGAAAAAGAAAAGCAAATCTAGGATACAATAACTACACATAAATACTGAATAAGAAGCAAACCTTGCCAGTTTTGATTGGAACTATGTCGTCCATAGTTAAAGGCTCCATAGCATTAAACCTCCATACAGATTGGGGAAGAAACCTCCATAGCATTAAACCTCCATACAGATTGGGGAAGAAATATCCATGAATGCTACCAGCGTTTGGGGAAGAAACCTCGCATCTTCAACCCACCGCACCTGCTACCCACCGTTTCTTACTCCATACGCAACATCGCAACTTCTCCATAGCTAATCCCGACCTAGTACCAATGTTTGGGGAAGAAAAAAAAAGATATGAGCGGGGAAATGAAAATATGAGGCGCTTGAGGTTGTTTTAGGATTCACACTGGTCACGGCCTAGAGCCGTGACCCACCCACCGCGACCCATTAATGAAGATAAGTGGGATGTGTACTGCCTATTGGTCACGGCCCATAGCCGTGACCCATACCAAGAAATGGTCACGACCCATAGCCGTGACCCTTAATCTGTGATACGCGACCCTTTTTATCAACACTAGTGCTTGAATGAGGGATTGTCACGGCCCATAGCCGTGACCCACACCCAGAAATGGTTACGGCCCTAAGCCGTGACCCTCAATGTGTGTACATTCTTCTTTGTCATGCCATGGGTCACGGACTTGGGCCGTGACCCATCCGCGACCAAGCTTGGAGGGAATTTTGGTGCGAGTTTGGCGCCAAGATGGTCACGACCTGGTCACGGCCCAAGTTCGCGACCACAGTGGTCGCGGACTTGGGCCGTGACCACTTCCAGAACATAGATAATTTAGTGTGATAATAAATATGGTCACGCCAAATATTGAGTGGGTCACGGCCCAAATCCGTGACCAGCTGGTCGCGGACTTGGGCCGTGACCCACTGGGCGTGACCATTCGCAGGATTTGGTGTAGTACACGTGGGGGTAGTTTCTCAAAGTGGGATATCCACATCGAGTCTTCGCTAACCCCGTCGCTTTCATCATGCGTGAGGTCACTTCCACCGTCACCATCTATGCTATTACCATCCAAACTTTCATTCACCTACTCAAAGTTCTCGAGGGAATCACACATGTCCATTAACTCCCCATTCAGTGAAAAACAATTTGCATACAGGGCATCTTCATAGCCCTTATCATTGAGGAGCAAATCGATTTCCAAGGAGTTAGCAAGAATTGTCTCTAATGGATCTTGAAAATGGAAGAGGTCAAAATACTCTTGCACAAGAGTGTCGATGCAAGCCACAGATTCAACCGCTTCCTCACTCTCATTGCAAAATTGGGGTTGCTTGAGGAGGTTGAACACATTGACCTCGACCGTCATGTTCCCAAATGAGAGTTTCATCACCCTGTTTCTGCAATTGATGTTCTCATTCACGGTGGAGAGAAATGGGCGCCCAAGAATGATAGGTATTTATGCACTCCCATTAGGTACGAGTTGAGTGTCCAATATGATAAAATCTACCGGGTAGTAGAAAGAATCGACTTGGATAATTACGTCCTCTACAACTCCTCTAGGTATCCTAGTCGAACGGTCGGTTAGTTGTAACGTGACAGGAGTTGATTTAATATCACCAAGCTTTAACTCTAGATATACCGAATAAGGAAGCAAGTTTACACTTGCTCCTAAATCGAGGAGGGCGTGATCAATTCTAGTCTCCCCAATCACACATGAAATGGTGGGGCAACCCGGATCTTTGAATTTTGGGGCTAGTTCATTGGTTATGATAGCACTAGCTTGGGCGGCCATGTACGCCTTTGAGAGCACACTTTGTCTCTTTTTGATCGTAGAGATAAACTTGGCGTACTTGGGCACATGTTAGATTGCCTTAAGGAGGGGGATATTCATGTTCACTTGCTTAAACAACTCGAGAAACCCCTCTTCGGACGCTTTTGTGGGCTTTACCTTAAGCCGTTGAGGAAAAGGTGCCGGTATGGGACAAATTGTGTCCTTCGCAACAATAGGCTCATCTCCCTCTTTAGGGATGTCACCGTCTATTTTAGCGGGACCGTGCAATGGCACGTACTCATTAGCAATGGCTTTGCCTTGGTATTTAGTGTGAATGGGCGGCTCCGGTAATGGTCTCACAACTTTGTTGTCAACCATTTTGCAGCTCCTAAGGGTGGCAATACCCTTAGCGTGCTCGGCGTGCGATGTATTCGAGGTGGAGCCCTCATTACCCATTTGGATTTTGGGATTTGGTTGAGGTTGTTCCGGGATATGGGGTCTCGCGACTCCTTGGGAATTTCTGAACCAATTGAGCAAGAGAGATTTGCATCTCTTGCATAGTCCGCGATATTTGCGAGATAGACTATTCAAGTTGTGACACTTTTTGAACAGTCGCGAATTGTTCCTCATTATGGCGTCTCTGAGGAGGCAAATACGAAGCGGGTGGTCCCGTGGGCGGATGTTGCTGTGATTGATACGGGGGAGGTTGTTGTTGGAATTGCGGGGGCTGACACTGACCTTGAAAGTTCAGAGTTGGGGCTATTTGGGAATTGGAATTATGGTCCTTCCAACTCATCATAGGATGGGTTGTCCTCCAACTAGGATTGTAGGGAGGGTTATTGGGATCGAACGGGGCATTGGAGTATTGCTTCCGATATGCCCCTATAGCATTGGCTTGCTCTTGCAACTGGCCTTTAATGATAGGGAGTGAAGGACACTCCCTCGTTTGGTGGCCAATGTTGTCACAAATAATGCACATAATTTCCTCCACAACAGAAACCTTTTTTACGGCTTCCATGGGTGGGGGTTGTTGTGTGAGTTGCATTGCGTCAATTCTACGACATAACTGGTCATACTTGGTCTGAGTATCTTTGATTTTCCTGTAGGATACTCAAACCACTAGTTTTCCCACGAGGGACCGGGTTATCACGAACAGTTCGGTCGTAAGGGTTCGATGTGTCCCATCCCCAAGATGTCTTTGAGACAAACTCGAAATGGGCCTCTACCTCCTCACTACTCAAGTCAACAAGACTACCTTGACACATTGTTTCGACCAATTGTTTGGTCAAAGGATTAAGCCCTCCGTGAAAGATTGAAATTAATCGCATCTGATCAAAATTTTGATGCGGGCAAGACCGCTTTAAAGATTTAAAGCGTTCCCAACATTTGTCAAACGTCTCATGATCATATTGTTGAAAGTTTTGAATTTGTTTCATGAGCTCATTTGTCTTATGTATGGGAAAGAATTCCTTTTAAAAAGAGGTCCTGCAACTGCTGCCAATTCCCCACAGAGTTGGGGGAAGAATAATCAACTAATATTTTGCTTTGTCTTTAATGGAAAATGAAAATAACTTAAGCCGCACAAGATCGGGTGTGCAATTTTGATCGGAAAAAGTGTTGCACACCTCTTCAAAGTCTCTTATGTGGCGATAAGGGTTTTCATTTTCCATTCCGTGAAAGGAAGGCAAAAGATTAATCATGCCATTCCGAAAGTGGAAGGTTCCGTGGTTAAACGGGAATGTGATGCATCCGGGCATGGAGACTGTCTCCGGTCGGAGGTAATCACCAAATGATTCGCGCACAAGGTCAACACCCCGCGGGGGTGCATAATTATACTCCATATGGGGCTCAAAATATCGTACCAAGGGGGGTGAACTCGGGTATTGTGATATGGATGGCAAATCTGTCTGGGATGGCGCCATATTAAGCGAGTACCGATGTTGAAACGATTCCCCAAAGTTATTGTAGAGATTGTTTGAGCCTTCAGAAGAAAATAGTGGTCTATAGTCCCCGGCGATCCCTTGGTTCAAAGCGTTGCTCATTAGGACAGAAGACCTACCCTTCAAAACAACACTAGCTCAAACAATTAAATGCAAAAGGTTTATCGACAAAGAACTAAATCAATATAGTTGTTACTAATAACTCCCCGGTAACAGTGCCAAAAACTTTGACTTGCTCAGAAAATTGTATAACGCAATTGTACGCTAATCGCGAGAGTAATAAAAGCCCGGTAAGACCGGGGTCGATTTCCGCAGGGAATTATATGAAGTACCGAGGATATTCTTTCAGTTAAAAATCAATAAACAAGAATAAAAGATAAAAGAAAAGATGATTTTGGTTATATGTGTTATAACGAACCAAAGTGAACCAAGATAAATGGAACGCTACACAAAATAGAAACAAGACAAGCGAGATTTATAAATAGGATTATGAAACGATTCTTTAACAAAAGGTTAAGGAGCATTCCCCCACCTCGTATGCGCACAACTCAACGGGTTCTTCCGATTAAATCACAATCAAATGGGAATAAGATATCAATATCAACAATCCTACATGAAGGATGTCAACCCAATAATATAAGATGAAGGTAACGATATATTATTGGACAAATACGTTGATGTTGGAGTTAAGTCTTAAAATAAAACCCTTACATGATAAGAGAAGATAAAATCCTATGAAACTACAATCTCAACCCACACACCCATTTATTGGATTTAATCATTGAACCAAGCCAAGAAATGAACTCTCCAAGGTGGGTTTATATTCCCAACCTAGGGAGATTACCTACTCATGACACCAACCATATCAAAACACATCATTAAACTAATAGTAAGTGTAATAACCATAATGAGAATAAGCATTCAATGCACAATCACAACATTAATTGCACCAAATTGTACCAAGGATCAACAAGAAACAACAAAGGAGGAAATTTACTTGCAATAAATGAAGTTGATGATGAAAAGGACAAGCAAATTATCGAGCCCTAGGAGAGAGAAAGAAACCAAAAAAATATCTTATATCTATTTCTTTGCACACGAATGTAACCGGGGGTCCCTTTTACAAAATAAACCACTACAAATATATACTAAGTGGAAGAAAGCCACAAAACAAGGGTGGTAAGACCAAACCAAAACCGCGGGGGTTTTGCAGAAAATGAAGTATCGGTCGATCGCTGGTCAGGGACTGGTCGACCGCTGATCAAGGAGATGGCACACTGTCAATTCGAAGGCAAAATGTAAAAAACCCGGTCGACCACTGATATGGGACAGGTCGACTACTCCTGCAAAATCATGCACTCTCTCCTCTTTTGATACACAACAAAGGGGATCAGGAAAACGCCCATAACTTGGTCATCGTGAACCGGATTGACAAACCGTCAGGGGCTACGCAAAGTTGGCAAGAAGAACTATAACATCCGTGAAGGGTTCAGGCACAGAGCTCGAATGTAAGAATGACAGAATTACCCCTGAATTTGCGTAAAACACTGAACGTTCCCGGATGACGCACACTTGCATCGTTTAGCATTCCAATCCCTATAAAAGCTCAAATAAACCTCGCAAAGAATATATATATGGAAACCAAAGGTTATACAGAACAAGAGCTTAAATACGTGAAATAACGGTCACAAGCGTGCGTGCATGAATAATTAACGGGTGCAAGATATACAATATTTGCAACTAATCACGAGGCATTAATAACAAGTCTCTCTTTGGCAAAAGCCCTCAGTGTCGGCCAACTCCTAGTCCACAGTGACTCAAGATTATTCGTGAACCAAATCCTGAGGGTGTATGAAGCCAAAGATGAAAGAATGGCAGATACCTGAAGAGGGTGAGATCAATGCTAGAAAGCTTCAAGGAAGTAAAGATGAAGAGGATACCTCGGCTAGACAATAGTCGAGTTGATGCACTCACGAGGTTGGCCTTAGCAATAAGGATAGACATAAGGAAAATAGTACCAGTTGAGATTCTGCTCAAGTTGACCATCGAAGAGGATGAGGTTACTGTACCTTGCCTAAATTTTAATATGGGAGCCTCATGAATGGATCCTCTTATCAGATATATCAGGGAGGGAGAGCTGCCAGAGTCGAAGTTAGAAAGGAGAAAGCTAAGGTTCAGAGCTGTTAAATTCTCAATTGTAGGAGATGTCTTGTATAAAAATGGATTATTGTTCGCTCTCATCAGACGTGTCTACCCTTTAGAGGTTACACACATCTTGCACGAAGTTCTTGAGGGCTTTTATTTAAATCGCATAGGAGGGAGGTCGTAAGCTAAAAGGATAATAACTCAGGGGTACTGGTGGCCGACCTTGGTCAAAGATGCAGCTACGTATTTAAAAAAGTGTGATAAGTGTCAGAGGTTCTCCACCATCCCCCATCAGCCACACTAACCTCTGACTTTTATTAGTTCCCCTTGGCCATTTGCAGTAGGGGGCATTGATTTGGTAGGACCCTTGCCAAGAGTTGTAAATAACTATCGATTCTTAATAGTGGCAGTTGATTATTTCTCCAACTGGGTAGAGGCCGAGCCAATTATCACAATTACTGAGCATAAGACTTTCCAATTCATCTAGAAGAACATCATATGAAGGTATGGCATCCCAAACACCCTCATCTCAGATAATGGAATCCAATTCAAGAATTTTTCCTTAGAGAAATACTGCAAAAGAGTAGGGATCAAGCAATTCTTCTCTTCCCCTGGCCGACCCCAAGCAAATGGTCAGACTGAGGTCACAAATCGAACAATCCTTGATGGGATAAAAAAAGAAGTTGGAAGAGGCCAAGGAAGATGGATTGAAGAAGTATATGTTGTACTTTGTGATTACAGGATGACAATGAGGACACTCACAGGGAAACTCCATTCGTGTTAGCCCATGGTTCAGAGGCTGTCATCCCAATAGAGATAGGGCTCCTAACTCATAGAGTTCAGACATGACCCTCAGAGGAATATGGAAGAGAGGAGACTTGATCTTAATTTAATTGAGGAAAGAAGAGAGGATGCTGAGATAAGAAAAGCAGACTATCAGCAAAGAACTGCGAGGTTATACAATTAGAGGGTGAAATTAAGGTCGATTGATGTGGGAGATCTAGTCTTGAAGAAGACGTGGCAGAAACCTAATAAGCTCCATCCGAATTTGCATGGTCCTTACAGGGTAATTGATGACTTTGTACTTGGTACCTATTGATTAGAAAACCTAGAAGGGGGGCCTTTCTCCAAACCTTAGAATGCCGACCACTTGAAAAAATATTACTTATGATGTTGCAATTGTTTTATCTCTTTGTAAATACATATATCAGCTTATTCAGAGAATGTTAACGACAAAATAGCAGTGTTGTGTTGATGATTTTATTCCAGTATATGTATTTAACATCATTAGTTTGGTGAAAATATGAGGTGAAACAACATAAATTGGTGACCTCAGACCTTGAAACACCATTAGTTTAGCAAAAATATGAGGGTAAACATCATAATTTAGTGACCTCTGACCTTAAACACCATTAGTTTGGTGAAACATCATAATTTGGTAATAGTGAAAATATGAGGTGAAACATCATAATTTGGTGACCTCAGACCTTTAACATCATTCGTTTGGTGAAATTATGAGGTCAAAACACCATAAATTGGTGACCTCAAATCTTAAAACACTATTAGTTTGGTTGAAATTATGAGGTTAAAACACCATAAAATGGTGACCACATATCTTTAAACACCATTAGTTTGGTGGAAATTATAAGGTTAAAACACCATAAAATGGTGACCTGAGATCTTTAAACACCATTAGTTTGGTGAAAATATGAGGTTAAAACATCATAAATTGGTGACCTCGAACCTTGAAACACCATTAGTTTGGCAAAAATATGGGGGTAAACATCATAATTTGGTGACTTCAGACCTTAAACACCATTAGTTTGGCGAAAATATTAGGTGAAACATCATAATTTGGTGACCTCAGACCTTCATCATCATTCATTTGGTGAAATCATGAAGTTAAAACACCGTAAATTGGTGACCTCAGATCTTAAAACACCATTAGTTTGGTAGGAATTATGAGGTTAAAACACGATAAAATGGTGACCTCATATCTTTAAACCCCATTAGTTTGGTCAAAATATGGGGTTAAAACACCATAAATTTGTGACATCAGACCTTAAAGCACCATTAGTTTTGGTGAAATTATGAGGTTAAAACACCATAAAATGGTGACCTCGGATCTTAAAACACCATTAGTTTGGTGAAAATATGGGGTTAAAGAACCATAAATTGGTGATATTATACCTTAAAACACCATTAGTTTGGAGAAAATATGAGGGTAAACATCATAATTTGGTCACCTCGGACCTTAAACACCATTAGTTTGGTGAAAATATGAGGGTAAACATCATAATTTGGTGACCTCAGACGTTAAACGCCATGAGTTTGGTGAAAATATGAGATTAAAAATCATAATTTGATGACCTCAGACCTTAAACGACATTAGATTGGTTAAAATAAGAGGTAAAACATCATAATTTGGTGACCTCAGACCTTTTTTATTTGATGAAAATAAGGGGTAAAACGTCATAATTTGGTGACCTCATACCCTTTTATATTGAGAAATAAGAGGTGAAACATCACAATTAGATGACCTCGGATCTCAAACATCATTAGATTGGTGAAAATATGCGGCAAAACATCGCAATTATAGAGCAACACCAACATATAAATTTCAAACAAAACATCATATGAAGCAATTGAATCTGAAGAAGTTGAACTACTTATGATCATCATAAAGAGGATTAAGAATTACAATCCACAGTGTCAAGAATCTACCATCAAAGTTCATAAATATAAGAGTTACAGACAAAATTCATCAAAAATTACAAATGTCAAGAATATGAACATCGAAAAGTTAATAAGCAAGGTAGCTTATGCTTCGACTGGATCCGACCCACCAGTAGTCGCAGTAATCTGGTTAAGGCTGACGTTTGTAACCTCAACTCCGTCGTCGTGATGGGTACCATCTTCCTTCTCAGTGACCTCAAGAGGTTCCATCTTAGCTAGAGCAGTGTCACTTTCTTCAACCTAGTTTAAAGCCTGAGCAAATCGAGGATCTTTAAAGCCGAGACCCATAAAGTCTTAGGTAGTCAGGCTCCTATACACACTCTCCTTCATGGCTGCCCATTTACCAGTCGCTTTGATACCCCTCTCTAGGTACTCAAAACAAAAGTTGACAAACTCATCGAAGACCTTATAGTCCTCAATGGATTTCTCTGAGGCATCCTCCAGCGCAGCTTTGACTACGGCATCAACCTTTGATTGAAGAACATCATCTTTGGCCTTCAAAGCTTTATCATGATCCTTCTTGAGCTCAGACATGTCGTTGTCCCTCTGCTTGATGACTCCGTTCAACCTTTCAACCTTTACATTCAAAGAGACCTCAACCTTCTCAGCCTCCTTACCCTTTTCTATAAGGGGCATCTTCTTCAAAGTCCACTCAATAAGACGATGAAAAGATAAGACACCCTACAGAAGAAGATCAGACGTACGAACATATGAGTTATAGTTTTTAAAAAAGCCGATGTTACACTATTTAGAGAGAGAGAGAAAAACTGATACCTGGATTGATTTGTGAAAAGCGCACTCGAACAATAAAGGGACATCCAAGGCACAAAGAAAATGCTTGTCTTCCTCAGTCATTATGGTGCCAATAGCATCGACAACTTTCAGACTGTGGCCGATCACGCTATCTCCAATATTAAGCTGAGATAGACGAGAAACCAGGGCATCGTCTATAGAAATGGGTATAGCCCGGTCTTTCACCTGAGTATTTCTCGGCCTCGTATGTGCCGGCTCAGTGGAAGGCTTCCTCTTCTTGCTAGCATCGGCCTTAGATCTGCCGATGCTCTTTTTTGTGTTAGGTGGCGGTACACTTTTTCCACCTCTTTTCTCCATAAGCTTCACGAGGCTAAGAGTCGACATCTCCCAGAAGTCGCCTGAGATGCCGGCTGGACGCTCTACAAAAGACAAGTCTCTGAATTAATCATTTAAAGGTAAAAAATGTACAAGACATAACTTTGGTAAGAAAAATGCTGAAGACTTATGTAGCTCTTCTAGGGGACCACCACCCAAACCTGTTTGAGAAAGGTAATAGGGGGTCATCAAATGTTCATATTTAACGAGACGACCTTTCTCGCCTTGATTGCAAACGTCCCCAACGTTCTTGTAATTGTCCTGGCTAAGACCAGGGTCGGCTTAAGCCGCGAGGGAGACTTTACCCCATCTCAGAGGGGTCCTTGGAACCGACATTCCACAAGCCTCATCTGAACCAAACTCCCATGACCCAAAAATAAAAAAGTATCGAGGTTTCCAATTATGGTTTGAAGTTTGGGTAACTAAGATCATTTTCTTCTCTGATTTCCTCACTAATAAGTGGTAGTATCTAGGGTGATTTTTAGTGGACGAGGGAACATAACAACCGGTAAAAACTCTAACTGGAAGGTCTAAATGGTGAACATCCTTCCAAAGGACGATGTCCCCAATCATAACCCTCCAGGAATTTGGGGACAGTTGGGAAGGGGAAAGATTTATGTATGAGAGTATAGCTCTAATGGTTAGGTGGATAGAAAGACGAAAACCCAACTTAAACATCTGCTCATAGACACAGATTTCTCCATCTCGGCCATCAAAGGCCCTTTCATCCTTTAGAGGTTTCCTAAGGATGATTGAAGAATCTATGGAATAGAGGTTCCTAAAAGAAAGAAGGTCATACTCATTCACGGTACTCTCATATTCTGCCACTTCAGAGGTATCAAGTTCGCTCTCTTCATAAACTCAACCCCGATGGCAGCCGACAGAGGAATGGCATAAATAATGGGGGGAATTGCCACATTGGGCCCTACAATTTCAATAGAGGAAGATCTATGAGAAGTAATAGCACCTCTGTGGGATGAGGAACGATTAGAAACCTCGGCGTCCTTAAAAACTTCATCTCCCCTGGGGGAACAATCTATAGCCTCTTGAAAAGACTATATGTACTCAACAGCCTCAGAGGTGGACATAGGGCTTGAGGAAGATGACTCAGATATTCGTACAGGTTCCTCTACGGGTTCAGCAGGCTCGGCTGGCTGAGGGTATATAATCTTCAAAGGTGGAGGAAAAAATGGTCTGAGGGGAAAGGCCTCAGCCCTACGAGCCTCCTCCTGAGCTAACTTTATCTACCTATTCTTTTCGAAGTTCTTCTCGCGCAGAGATGAGAAGTCTTCAATTAGTTTATACAAAGGTCTGAGCATTCAGAGGATGACACTACACTTGTGAGTTCGAACTAAAAAGGGGAAACATACAAACAATTTCTATAACTTCAACTAAAGATCAAACTATGAATCCAAAGGGTTCCCCCCAAGAACACCAAGAACACCCTAAGCTAGTTCATCGGAGAAGATGACCGGAAGGTCACTGTAAAACCTAAAAGAGGGAGGTTAGTGGCTAAAATAACCTCGGAGTATCCTGGTTTGGATTTAAAACTACCTAACCATTGTAATCCTAACCTTATAACCACTTGACAGTGGTGGAAACCCTCATCGAAAAAATAAAATCTCGCCAGAAAACTAAAAATGTAAAGTAATGGCCAGAAATGGATAAGGCAAGGTATAAGAGCAGTACCTAACTGAAGGATATTGAGGGAGGAATAGGTTAAGAAGAAAGAAACCTTGAATCACAACAAATAATGGAGAGATTGAAGAAAATGGCGATTGCCGAAAAGATGTAGGCAGGAAAGTTGGAAGAAGAAAGAGAAAATGAGGAAAGAGAAAGGGTTTTTAAACCTTCTCAATGATGTGGAACAATTTTCAACACACGCATCATTACCCTAGAGAACCCAAAAGACGCTGTCAGAATTATCATACCTTAGGGAATACGTTAGTCACTTCAATGGGTGACATGTGTCAAGGAATCACTTCATGCCCCAAGACACCAAAATAGACTCAGCCTTGGCCTAACCTATATACCTCTCAATCACCTACTCACATAGGAGACTAAGGGCTAGGGGGTAATTGATATGCCCAAAGTTCACCCTCGTACTCAGGTTCACGTACCTTGGCCCATCTCAGAGATGAGTTAACGAAGCTTATAACAGCCATTCGAAAGGTCGTCTTCTGGAAGGTCGGCCCCTCATTTACCAACTTCGGCTGGCTATCAGCCGAGGTCAGTAGAGTCATGGGCTTAAGCTATTGCCAACATCGTACGCTGTCTTAGTCGACGTTACATCCTACCTTATGCATAACATCGGCCAGTCTTCTAGACCAAGGCCATATCAGTGATTGACAGGATAAAGTCACTATCGGACTCCACCAACCTCGTACTCGGCCAGGCCAAGGTTACAACAAGTGACATTACAAGATCGAGCATACGCAAGCATATAGAAGAGTTGGAGCACATGGCAATTCATTTATAACCGAATCATTCCCCTCACATGGGGGAATATTTGGTCATCATTCCTTACATATGGCACAACCATGTGTCCACTTATGATTAGTGTATTCGACTCATACATGCTCTATGCATGCTTGGGGGGTACATTACACCCCCAAGCACTATAAATAGAGGCCTTCTCCATCCTTGAAGGGGGATCAAGATTTGTAACCCTAGTTAAAACTCTGTTTGTAAACACAGTAGAGAGAGAAAGTGAGAGATTGCATCACAGGCTATTAGTGCCCACATTCTAGTGAAATTTACTCACACACTCACAGTGGACGTAGGCCAAATTGGCTGAACCACTTATATACTAGTGTATCTCATCCTCTCCTCATCACCTTCTACTAGATATTTACTCTTGTTCTGCCATTATTATTGCTAGCTTGAGCTTATCAACACCTCATCTGGTGGTGCTGTTTATAGCATCATCAGTCATCATCGATGATGTTTTATAATTTAAAAGTGGCTTCTTTCAATCTTTCTACGACGAGCATAACATCAAGCACCACTTCAGTTCCGTGGCATATCCCGAAAGCAATGGGCAAGCGGAAGCTTCCAACAAACCCATAATCAATGGAATGAAAAAGCAATTAGAAAAGGCTAAGGGCACGTGGGTGGATGAACTTCCTCATGTTCTATGGGTTTATCGAACAACGCCCAGGAAATGAACTGGGGAAACACCATTTGCCCTCGCTTATGGGATGGAGGTTGTCATCCCTCTAGAAGCAGGTCTCCCCACTATGAGAACCACTCTGGTCAACAAAGGCCTCAATGATGAAGTACTATGCACTGAACTTAACTTAAAAGATAATAAACGAGATCTAGATTTGATCAAGTCAGCCTCCTACCAATAATAACTAACTAAGCAATACAATAAAAGGGTCAATCCGAGGAAGTTTTCAATAGGGGACTATATCCTGCGAAAAGTCCTCGGCAATGCTGTAAAACCATCAGACGACAAACTGGGACCAAACTAGGAAGGACCATTCAGAGTAACCAGAGATGATATTCAAGGAGAATATTATTTAGAAATGCTAGAGGACATGAGATACCAAGAGCATATAACGCATCCAGTCTCAAGAAGTTCTACTTTTAGATCTTATTTAAGTTAGTAGAGTTTTTGCTTTATAAAAAAAATTGCAATGAATAAAGCCCAAATTGGCCCATCTATTCTCTAATTTTACATTGACTTCTTAACTCATGTTGATTACGTGTCATTAATTTGCACCTTTTCCAATGATAGCTCCTTTGTGCATATCCAAAATGCCTAACGAATAGGGTTAGAAAGTTAATAACAAACACTTCAAATTACCCTCAGGCCCTTGTTGCAAAGACAAGAGGCCTCACAAGTTTCCCCGGTAACAACAAAAGTCATATAGGGGATCCTTAGGTAATAAAGCCAACTATATTTGGTCGCTAACTGTTGTTGGTTGAAAAAAGCCTGCTTGGGCAGATTTCCCACTATCCAAGTACATTCTCGCCATCATCTCACTTAGGCCTAAGGAAGTGTGATGACACAACCTAAAAGGAAAAGTGAATGGAATGATACTGCTTAGGCAAATTGGATTGGGAGAATGTTCAAACATATGAAAGGCAGGATGCCAATACTTAAACATCATTTAGTCGGTTGCAAAAGCCTAAAATGATTCAAACTAAGTATGAGCCTACCTAAAGCATATAAATCGGTCAATCAATATCATTTTGATCAATAAAAGCATTAAGTAACCTTTGAGTAGACAAAATCAAAACATGTTTAGTCAGCATAAGCTTAAAACATATGAAAATTGTTTATTATAATATAAGGTTAGAACTACAGACCAAAATAAATGCAAAAAGGCCTAAGAAGGTCCAGGGCAGCGGGAAAGATATTCTAGTACAATCGCCATATAACCATCATCTAGCTTTGGGGCTTCTTCAACATCTTCGTCAAGATCTTGATCCAAGAGTTGGGGAGGAATAGCATCGACGGGGATCCATTCATCATCTTTCGAGAAGGGGTTATGTCTATAGGAAGAACATCCAATACGGTACTTATACCAAAACTTGGATTATTTTGGAGTTCTTGCTTTCTTAAGAGCACTTAGCCAACCTCGATAAAAGGTAATGCTTTCAGCCTCCTTAAGTTTTGTTGGGCATCTGCCCAACCAGTATTATAACCTTCCCCCCAAACCTCTCTGGGACCCACCTTGAATGAATACCTCAACTTCTTAACGTTATCTTTAAGCACACCTATAAAAGACTTCAAACTTGCAACCTACTTTCTCAGAGCATCATTTTCAGACTGCAGGACCTCGCCCACTTGGTCGACCTCAGCCCTATTTAGCAGTTGGGCCCTCAAGGAATTTACCTCCTCATGAACAGATCCCCCTATTTCCTTCATCTCATGGAGATCGTCTTTTAGTTTGGCAATAACTTCAGTCTGGCTTTTGAGTTGCTCGTTCCTCGCTCTTAGTGACTTGTATATTTTCACAAAAGCTTTACGAGCCTGTGGGCTGATGTTAGGTCCAAGAATTCTCCACAGTTGAGAATTAGGAAAAATAAAGCGATCTAAATCAGCAGACTATAAATAATACGTACTAAACCAGAAGCAAGTATATGAACGTATAATATGACAGATCAACACATGAGAAAGGAGAAAAATTACATTGCCATACAACATAAAAAGTAGGCTAAAGGTCAAATACATGAAATTCTCAAAAAGATATGGGTACAGACTCGCAAGACTAAAAATTATACAAGGAAAATGAAAACTCCTAGTCTATAGAGCCCTAGTCTTTCACCTAGTCTCCCTCAACTATGGCTTTCCCCTTATCGACCACCTGCTACTCCTGATTAGCACTAGCACTTCCGCCAACCGTAGAAGGAACAATCTTAGTGTTTCCAGAAACATGGTCGCCACCTTCTCCTTTTTCTTTTTTAATATAAGGGTCAGGACCAAGAGAATGAAGACTGAAAATATCAGACTCAATAGGAGTTCCAGTAGCGTTCAAACTTTGGTCCCATCCCTTCTTGAAAGAGATCTTACAAGCATAATCCATCTGACTCTCAGCGTCCTCATAAGCTTTGTAAAAACCCTCACTGTAGTTGTAATCCTTAACTTGGAGAATATCACTCTCCAACTTGGTAACTTTGTCAGTCAAACTTTTGTTGCCCTCCACCAGTTCAGACTTCTCAACAATCATTACCTTCTGAGTAGCCGCAACAGTATCATAGGCCTTAGACATCTCATTCTTTTCACTCTCCCACTTTTAGAGGGCATTGACAAAGGACACCTTCTCGGCCTCTAGAGCTTTCTTCAGCTCCTCTTATCTCCTGAAGATATTAGATTGATGGTCCAGAAGGGTAGTGAAATCAGACAGCATCTGCAAATAGGAGAGAATAACAAAGAATCATAATATATACAGAATGAACAAAGGAAAAAAATAAGTAAAAAACACATACCATAGCCATCCTTGTGTAGTCTTGAGGGAGGGTAGAGCTGGCCCCAGCCTAGAGAAACACTCGCGATCAGAAGTGAGCACTGACCTCTTCAGGGGGTCAGGGGACAAAAAAGGGGAATCACCAACACTAGCCCCCTCAAGGATAGGGACACTGGGAACTCCAAAGGATTGTAGGGCTAACTTCTTATTAGCCTCAACCCTTTCCTTCTCTTTCCTATTCTCTTCTCTCTATCTCTCTCTCTTCTTCTCTTTTTTTCCCTCTCTTCTTCTCTTGCTCTCTTCCCTTATTAGATGGGACAAAACCACTGCTATTGGAAGAGTCCACTATAGAAACCTTCAAAGATGGAATCTTATCAGAAAGCACCGTATAATATTCATCATCATCAAGAAGTTTTAACTTCATCCTCTTAACTAAAGGGCCTATATCCCCATCTTCTTCTTCTTCTTCTTCTTCTTCTTCTTCTTCTTCTTCTTCTTCTTCTTCTACTACTCCTCCTCTTCTCTCTCCTTCGCTCTTTTCCTTTTCTTCAGAACTGTCCTCTTCAATTATAACTGGATCAGAAGAACCTACCTCTGGAGCTTTCAAATATGGGACCTTATCAACCGGTCAAGAAATAAAGTTGGTGACTGTGTTCTTATATTCTAAAAGAAAGGTCGCCGACCTTGGATGTTCACCATCTGCCAATCTCTCCCTAATACTCCAGGCCTTCACAAGCTCGTCAGCATTAATTAGGGTTGTGTTTTGATCGGATCAAATTGGAAAAGTATGTTTCGAAAAAAATTCCGAAAAAATCGACAAAAAAATCAGCGTGCCGAATTTTTGATTTTTTTCGGAATTGCATTTTTTTCCGATTTCAGAATTTTCGAAAAAATCTAAAAAAAAAATAAATTTCAAAAAAAATCAAAATTTCGACATTTTTTCAAAAAAATCAAGAATTTTGGGTAAAAAAAACTAAAAAATTAATATCTCCTATTTCAAAAATTGTTATTCTATAAAAAATATTTATACCTGTTTTGAATTTTCAGCTGATATTTACCTGTTTTTGAATTTTTATACCTATTTTGAATTTTCAGGTGATATTTTACTATTTTTGAATTTTTATACCTATTTTGAATTTTGCCCTACTTATTTTTAGAAGTAATTGTAATTGATATTTAATATGTTTCAATTTTATAAATTACAAAAACAGTCCTAAATTGCATAAATTAAGAAAATAGTCATAAATTTTATAAATTAAAAAAACAGCCATAAATAACATAAACTACGAAAAGAGGCCTAAATTTCACAAATTATAAAAGCAGTCCTAAATTACAAAAATAGTCCTAAATTATATAAATTACAAAAACAGTGCTAATATAGTCCAAATTACAAAGAAAATCCAAATTATGAAAATAGTCCTATTCCAAATTATAAAAAAAAAAGTCCTAAAAACATCCACGCTATATAGTCTGAAGTAGTCCAAAAAAATAGTCCAAAACAACTACAAAACAATCCAAAAGCTTCCAAGCATCATCCTTTCCGCACATCATTGAACATCTGCATCTCATTTCACTGTTTTACCAAAAAAAATAGTAACCAACCAAATAAAATATGAATTGAATAATAAATGTTCATTGTAAAATGTAAAGTAAATGTCAACAATACCAAACTTCAACTAGTCGATTCGAGCGATAAACCTTTCATCTCCTCTTGCAAAACTAACATGACAATGAGTAAAATGAATTATTATTTATTTCTAATATAAAATATTGAAACAAAATTGGAAAAGAAAAAATCATTTTCAACTGCATCAAGAGCCTCAATTGTATTCCACACAAGACGTAAGTAAAGGATTCCTAAACCAATCTTGTGTGCATAGAAAATATTCCATAATAGAAGGAGCTAATGAACTTTGGAATTGATCAAGGACACGAACAACCATACTAAAAGTTTACTCAGAAGCAACCGATGTCACGGGAATGGATAATACATCACGGGCCATTATAGCAAGAGCGCGATATGTTGTAACTTTAATTTCCAATCACTCTCATCCAATACACCCACGCTTCCCACATTACACTCAAGCTTATAATTGGGGTGTACCTCATCTAAACGATCAAATACCCTCTCAAACTCCAATGCCGCATTTATCATTAGGTAGGTTGAATTCCATCTCGTCTTAACATCTAAACACACCACCCTCTTTGTTTCTAACATTTCATCCACAACACACTTCTTAAAGAGTTGCATACGTGAGGGACTACTTCACACATATTTAACACTTCGCCTAAGGCGCTTGATTGTGTCCTTAACCTCCTCAACTCCATCTCTCACAACAAGATTTATGACATGTGCAAAACACCTAACATGAAAGACCTCACCCCCAGTAACAAAGTGTTTCTTTTATTTAATCTTTTTATTAAATCTACAATACATGTGTCATTATTTTTTGCATTGTCAAGTGTGATAGTTATTACTTTTTCTAAACCCTATTCCAACAAACAACTCTCCACTGCCTTGGAAATTACCTCACCCTTGTGTGGATGTGGAAGCACTCAAAAATTGATAATTTTCTTATAAACAACTCAATCTCTATCAATAAAGTGAGCGGTCAAAGCCATATAACCAAGATTTTGTAACAAAGTCCACGTATCAATGGTGAGGCATATTCATATATTAAAATACTTAAAATAGTTTTTCAACTTGGTTTTTTCCTCGTGATACATGATCAAGCAATCCTTAGTTAGTCTTGTTCTACAAACCACGTGAAATTTAGGTTGCAAATCCGCACAAAACATTCCAAACCATTCCTTTTACACGTGCTTAAAAGGAAGTTGATCAATAATTACCATTCTTGTTAAAGATTTGCGACATCTCTCTTAGACAAATCTCCAGTTAGAAGGCTAAGATCCTATCACGAAAATAATGGTTTGTGTCATTTTATCTCCTTCGTAACCGGTAAAATCTTTACATTTGTTTAAATGATTCCACAATTTGTTAGTTCCCCGAGAAAATGGTGCATGTATTGTTATATTGCAATACTTGCACTCACAAGTGCCCGAATATATTTTTGTGCCCTCAATCAAGTGTTTTTAAAAATATTCCCAAACTCCCGACGCTCCGTGATGCCCGGCTAAACTAGATTTTGAACCTGACTTTTTTTTTCCCTTGTTATTATTAGTGCTTGGTTTGCTAGTTACTCCACCACTTTCATCCATTATTGACATGCAATCAAATTAATTAGAGAAAAGGTACACGTTTTTAGGCTGCTTTATTGTCTCACAACTCTCTATTGTGTAAGTGTATACACCTACAATACAATTAAACAAATAAAGAAATATACTTTTATTAGTTTATGAATAGTTAAAAATAAACTTTAGAACAGATAATATGAAGAAAAAAAAACAGTTAAATCAAATACAAAAAAAATAGTTAGAGGAGGAATTCAGATAAAAACAATACTTTCTATGCATCACTGTTAATTGTTAAAGTTTCAAAACCAAAAACGAAAAAAATGGAAAAAATGAAAGAAAAAAAGTAGAACAGGTTTGTTAAAAAAATGGAAAAAAAATATAAAAATATAAAAGTGAACTGTGAAAATTCATAAACGATAAAGAACAGATTTATATAAACATACATACATAAACGGCTTTGTTTATATACATAAACATACATACAGATTTTAAAACGTGAACTGTGAAAATTCGTTTATAGTTGGATAAAAAATCTGAACATACATACAACCAAAAATAGTTTATACAGATTTCAGTATAAACGATTTATATAAACATACATACATATGATGATAACTTTTGTTCGATCAAAAATCGTTTATGACCGAAACCAAAAATAGAGATCTAAATCGTTTATTATCGAAAACAGATTTCGTTAAAATCGTTTATATAAATCGTATGTATGTTTATATAAACATACATATAAATATATGTATGTTTATATAAACTGACATATAAATGTATGTATGTTTATACCAAAATCATTTAGATCTGAACATCTTTTTTCGTTTATATTATACCGAAATCGTTTTAGATCTGAACATCTTTTTCCGAAATCATTTTAGATCCGAAATTGTTTTAGATCTGAACATCTTTTTTCGTTTATTTTATAACGAAATCATTTATATACGATTTATATAAACATATTTGGAGAACATATTTAAAGATATTACGTTGGATTAGAGATGAGGAATGTCTCCAATAGTGTTTTTATAGATTCAGATTGAGAGAGAAAGTGAGATACATTTTGGAGAGTGAGAGAGAGAAGATGAGTGAAATGATAAAAGTGAAATCCCTTTTCCTCTTCTATCTTGCGCTAAAAACTAATCTAACAGTTACTATTGGCCCAAGAATATCTAAGGTAAGAATAAAATTAAAGAAGTAAAGACAAAAAGTATATATTTCGGAAATAAAAATTGAAAATTATAATCGGCATAATAATCGGAATATATTTCAGAAATTTGGATCGGAATAAATTTTGGAAATTCGGATCGAAAAAAATCGAAAAATAAAAAAAATTCCGATTTTCGATCCGATTTTTTCCAAGAAAAATCGAAAATCAGAAATTCGGAAATTGGAATACAAAAATGTATTCCAAGATTCAGAAAAAAATCAGATCGGAATTTGAAAAAATCGGAAGTTCAAAAAAAAAAAACAGCCCTAGCATTAATCTCCTTAGGACCAGGTTCCTAATTTTTGGCCTGAGTTGCAATAACAAATAAGAGGACTATCATCCACAAGGATGGGAAAAATCACAAGAAGTAAGCGGAATGGAAAAAAGAAGAAGCGACCTATTTCAGTCTCGTTGTATTCAAATATTGTAGGGCACGTGGTATTCCCCCTCCAACGATGAAGGGTGCTACCAGTTCCTAGCAATGAACCCACTTTCCCAGTAGTCTTTATGGGAATTCAAAACATTTACCACCAGAACTCGCTCGGACTTTCCGATTTTCAAATACAATAGACATTCCTTGGTCTTCGAGAATACGTAGCAGTAACATATCTCAATAAAATACAACCTTGTCCCATAGAGAGTATTTATTATGTGGACTCCACTTACTATCTTCCACATATTGGGGGCACATTGGGTAGGAACAATGGCAAAGTACCTAAAAAATCTAAGACACAACTCATTTGGGGGGAATGTCAAACCCCCTTGAGTTATTAACAGGGTGTGAATCCAGTGCCTCCCATCAATGTCACGAACATTGCGGGGAAGAGGGAACAATTGATTATCACCCAATAAGGGATGTTATTCTTACTCCTCAACTCTTCTACAGACTTATGATCTAACATCGCCATAACTGAACAAGTAAGGAGAAACCCTAGCTATAGTAACTAGCTAATTCAAAGGAAAAGAGTTGAAAGGAGCAGAGAGTAGAACTTACAGGAGATAACGAAGCTTTGGGAAAGCACAGAAGAAATAGCACTTTGATTTTTGAAGTAGAGGAGAAGATCAGGAACAAAGTATGCTCAAGAATGACCAGAAACAGTGAACGAACAATTGAGTACACACTAACTGATCACCAGAAAACCCTAATGATGAGTTTCGTATTTATAGGAAGATTTTGGCGCTCCGACTTCTTTTTTGAAGACAAGCGTGACCCTTTTACAAACTTTACTATTATAAAGTTACCATCACGAACTCTCGCTGCATTTTAAGGCCTTGGGCCTCCGACCCAATTGAAATCTCTTGGCCCATAGTTATTAGCCCAAAGATTTCAGGGGCAATTGTAGTAGCCCATTTTTCTACTTGTCCATGAGAGTAGCTGACCAGGATATCCTAAGTAGTTTGGCTCGGGCCAAATCATGACTTAATTATATAGGTAGTTTGGTTAAAAAAGGATACTCGCTGATATGGTCCAATCAGGTGCCAAGAATCTCGATCGAGATATTCAAGCACCTTATCGCTAATCCACATACTATGGTGGAGTTCCTTAAACAACTCAAACTTTATAGCAAACACACCTATAAATGGCATTCCCTAACTCGAGGCAAAGGGGTGAAAAATTTGCAATCGTTGAGAGACACTTAATAAGTATAATTAACCTCTCCGTGGACGTAGGCAAATTGCCAAACCACTCATATCGTTGTTATGTCTGATTCCATTTGCTTTCTACCATTTGTGATTATCTTCGTAAATTCTTTTATTGTGAATTTTTTGGCACCCACATTATTGATGCTGATGTCTTCTCTATGAAAATAGATTTTACTTCATTTTTTGGCATTAAATTTTATATACATTTCACAAAATCAATAGTTACATATATTTAAAGTACTTCATAGTTTTATGATTTCACCTCCTAATATTGATTTCATGGAGAACTTTAAAAGTACGATCAAAACACTCCCATATTTTCCCACTCAGCTTCCAATTTCTTATAAAAAATAATTTTTCAATATTTTTCAACTTTGTAATGAAACATACTGAGGAAAAATGTTACCCAGTGTTGTCACTGGGTCAACCAAAATCTAGTACAACAGCCTCCCCAAGGGGAAAATTTGAAACTTCAAATAGTTAGTCGGACCCTTTGTGAACAATTATTTCTTCATCACCAAGCAGAGGAAAAGATGGTCCACTTGTTAAGCATCCATTAAGAAATGGATGAAATGACAAGGGATTTCATCACTCATTTCGACATCGAGAAGCTCAAAGTAGAAAACTATAATGAGAATATTACGGTCAATGCTATAATGAGTGTCTTACAACATGGACAGTTGTACTAGTTATCGAAAAAATAATTGCCGAGTGTAATAGCCGAGACACTGGCAAATGAGGGAAAGATTATGAATGTCGAGGAGGTAATGGAATTAAAGGAGTCCCTCCATGCAAAGTCTGATGCTGACAAGAGCTTAGACAAGAAAGTAAGGCCTTAAGATTCCAATAATTCAGATAAGACAAAGAGATATAAAGAGTACCCATTGCTCATTGTGGGCATCCACCACATCCTTCATGAGATTCAAAGAAGTGGTGACTTTAAGTGGTCGGGAAAGTTAAAATCTTCGATGAACAGAATGGATAAAATCAAGTACTACGAGTTTAATAAAGATTATGAACATTCTACTGATATATGCATGGCCTTAAAGAATGAGATCGATGCCTTGATCTGATGAGGCAAGTTGATGAAGTAAGTTGCAAGTTTGGCCGAGAAAATTAACCCAAGGATGAGAAAAACTCGAGAGATGATCTAAGTCTCTTTGAAAGGGAAAAGACAATAAAAAGTGTGGCTGAGAAGATCATTCAGATGATGGAACTAATCCAAATTTACCTATAAAGCCCAAGGAACCGGTGTGCGATGTTTGCATGATTTCCTTGGCATGTCATTTTATTACTGGAGGAAACACTAGTGGTGGTGATGAACTAATAGCAAAAAATCTTTTGTTCACGTCAAAGAGGTGAATTTGGCCGAGGTTGTAGCAACACATCCATGAAAAGTTTATAAAGACAATCTTATTGTTGTTTTTTCCAAAGACGATTTGTTTTGTCAATTGTACCCACGCGATGGCCTTATGGTCATCACTATAAAGGTTCATGAGAGTAGATTAGCAGGGATATTAGTGGACTACGGAAATTTCATAAATGTACTTTGTTATGACTGTTTTAAGAGATTGAAGTTAGCGATCAAAAATTTGCAAGCGTACCACAATCCACTCATTGATTTTTTAGGGGAGAAGGTATACCGCTTCGTAACAATTGAACTGTAAATATTTATTGCGACATGGGAGACCTGCTGAACTGATAATGCATTTCTTTATCCTTGATAAGCATGTAGTATCGGCTTAAAATATTATCTTCTACAATGTTGGATTGAAGAAGTTTGAATTTATTTCCTCCATCGTCCATCAGTGTTTGAAGTTCCCAATAAGCAATGGCATGGGGGTTATGAAAAGAAACTGGGTAGAATCATGAAAATTCTACTACACATCTAGGGAGTAGGTGGAACAAAAGAAGTTGACCACTACTTATCGGATCAAGACATTAGATCCATAAGATAAAGATAAACTGGTCACTACTTAAGTGGCAAAGCAGATTGAACTAGTAATTTAGGATGACGAGAATCTAAAAAAGAGAGCTTAGATTGGCTCGTCATTGGATCTAGCTCTGAAGAACGAATTGGAATATTTTTTAAAACGATGGATGGATGTGTTCTCCTATAGCAATGATGACATGCCCAGAATAAATCTAGTCGTCTTCTACCATGAACTTAATATTATGAAAAATGTAAAGCCTATCAAGCATAAATGTCATATCTTCTATCAGACTATGTCTATTCAGGAGGAAGTTGACAAATTTAAGAAGGAAAAATTCATCAAGAATGTGAAGTATTCAAATTCTCTCTCTAACGATATTATAGTCTAGAAGAAGAATGATAAATGGTGCATGTGCATCGATTTCACAGATCTCAATAGAGCTTTCCTAGAGGATCATTATTCTTTACCCCGAATTGACCAACTGGTCGATGCCATTCTTGGGCATGAGTTGCTCAACTTTATGGATCATATCTAGGGTACAATCAAATAAGGATGAAACTTGAAGATGAAGAGAAGACTTCATTCATTACCAATTGAGGTACATACTACTACAACATTATTCCCTTTTGTGACACCCCGCCTAATAAAATACTGGATGATCACTCTTATATCAAATTAAATAGGTATCTCATCTGGTACATTCTTAGCATCACTGTCGAAAACTTTTTAAAACTTACTAAACAACCTAATATTCAAAAGGCATGGTCTCAAATTTTATCTTTTTATTAAACATCACTAACAACAAATGAAAGAATATATAATAAACCATTCTCATAATCACTTATTCGAACAATACTAAAAATCAATGATTACAACCTTTGCCGAGAAAACCACCGGCTACAACCCAGATATAAAAATATAAACTACAAGAATGATAAAATGAGTACATCATATAGCTGTAACAAGGAAATAATTACGGTGACATGCCCAAGTGAATTACAGACAACATCCTACCTCAAGAATGAAATGACTAAAACGGATAAATCAAAATCCTGCAACATCCACATATGTCGCAGATGTGTAACCCTGGAATAGAACAATTTTGGCGTCCCTGCGGCTGGACACCTAAAAGGTTTTGAAAATATTTTATAGCAAGGGTTAAAACCCAAAACATTTTGAAAATATTTAGCAAATGAATTAAATTACAGTAAATTAAAATGCATGAATACTCTTCATATTTAAGCTAGTGTCGCACTCCCTTGAGGACCAACTCACCCATCAACTATTGTGCACACCTA
The DNA here is from genome assembly GCA_949130495.1 of Sambucus nigra. Taxonomy (NCBI): domain Eukaryota; kingdom Viridiplantae; phylum Streptophyta; class Magnoliopsida; order Dipsacales; family Adoxaceae; genus Sambucus; species Sambucus nigra. The sequence goes on from OX422222.1 coordinate 200,790,116, forward strand.
ACGCTTTTCTATATAACCCACCTAGTCACCTACCCCATATCTAGTTCTCGATGAAATCCTTCATGTCACAATCTCTAACTCGATTATGTTTAATATATGATTTTTAAGTTATATATCACATTAAGTTAACTAATCATTATTTTCATTTGAGACCATATAAAAATTTCACGCGTTATATGCATAATCAATACAATTCACACCATGTATTTTAACCGTGTATAAATATCTGCACTATATATATATATGTATCACTATATTACAACATTTACACACATATCGTAAATATATAGCCATCCTCCCGAGTAGGCACTCACCAGATGTTCTCTAAAATGCTATAATTTCCAAGTATACTCATCCACCCAGACACCCTGACATGGTTAGCTCCCCGAATCAGTAAAAATAAATAAACGCATTGGAGGCGTTCATAGTTTCCCACAAAATGAGACCGAATCATACCCAAAGCATCTCATTCTTGATTTCGAATGCTATGACCTGGGGACTATACTCACCCTGATCCTCAAGCCAGGGGATTCATCCACATTGCGCAACCTCCCATAATAGGACTAGAGGGGTATGTATTCCTATAAATATTATTCACACAAATATTAATAATTCACACAAATATATATATACTACACATCACCGCATATATATATATATATATAATTAATTAAATCTAGGCTACCCATGCACAATTACCGTAACACTAGCCTAACAATCTCAAGTCTATATACCGACTTGATATTTCGATAATTTTCACAATTATTTATTTATCACTCAAGTTGTGTCACCCAACTAAATTACTCGAACTGGCTCCTTCGGTCCAAAATTCTCATCTTGTAGAACTTATTCCTCAAATTTCACATATTAAGGTTAACACCCTTTTTATTTTGAATATTCCATAATTTATTATGTAACCCTATAATAAATTAACTCGACCAAATCCATGTCTAAACACTCGTAGCACTAGTCCAGATTTCACCTGAGTCCATATATCGACTCAATTGAATCAATCACGCATTAATTAATTTATTTTCTTGGCATCACTCAACCAATATACCCGCACTCACTCACTTGGCCCGAAAATACAATATTTAGAATTTACTATTCAAATTCCCCTTAATAAATTTTGCACACTTATTAATCTAAGGTTTTCAATTTACTCAATTTCAACCTTAATTTTCTTATGGAGTATTTTCTCAATTATCCCAATACTTACTACTCTCACTTTATGTAAACTTAATATCCACTTTAGGACTAATGTCCTTATTATATAAAAACAATCATAATCAATCAATCTAGTCAACCTCAAATAGAATAACAACTCAAAATAACATTTCTTAAAACTTGCCCCGCGAATCTGCCCAAATTTTTAAAATGCCATTTTGAGGCATTTTGGAGCCGTTTTTGGAGAAAATGTATCGGAGAACAAAATGTAGAAAACATGATTTTCTACAAGGCATCTCGGATAGAATCACCATTTTCGAAACCAAAATGTCAAAACATAGTTTTTAAAATGATGGTTTAATTTACCCAATGTCATACACTTCTTCAAATTCAAGAAGTTCGTCTACAATTGAACCCTACCCATCAAAACCCAATTTAGATATCAATTAACCCAAAAATCATATCATCTTATCACACCCTTTATGATAAGAGTAGAAATATGTAATTAATTTAAAAGCAACTTTAACCACTTGCCTTGGGGTTTGTAGGATCTGAACCAGTTGGTGTAGATGATGATTATTTGGTGAAGAACACACATTTGTTCTTGATTTTGGCTCCCATGAATTCTCCCACTTGTACCCACTTTATCTCTCTATAATGATTTTTCTAAAATGTGTTTTGGCTACTACACCCTCTCACTTTTAGATTTTAATACCTCAATCCCGTTTTTAGGCTTGTGGGCTTTATAAAAAGGGCCCAAACACTCTTATGTGGGCTTAAATATGCCTAAAAATACCCCCTAAGGCCCATTTAATACCCCTGGGTACTCTTTTCCAACTATTTCGACCCATTCGAACTCAACCGTGCACTCAGAATTTCCATTTGAATTAATTTATAACATTCTCTAATTTTTTTGACCTAAAAAATACGACACAAAAATAATCCGAACAATTAAATCTCAATCTATCAATTTAAATAAATCCTCCAATTTAAAATTTTCCCAAATCATGAATTTAATTCCTCCCAATAAAATAAAATCTTTTTATCCCAATTATAATTAAATTAAGGGTCCTTGAATCTACGGGGTGTTACATACTTCCCCCCTTACAATGAAATTTCGTCCTCGAAATTCAGATAAGCCTAGTACTCTCAACCTCGACTAGCTCCCTGATCACTTACCCTTAGCATTGCTATACATATTTCTTAAGTGAATATAGTTAATTAGAGCGCCCATACCCCTGTACCCATGCTTAACCGCACAAACTAACACCCGGTTTTTACCATCCTTTAAATCATTATATAGCTTCGATCTCACAGTTATATCACCCTAAATACCCTTCTCTCGGCATAGAAGTATACACATCCGCTCTTATGCTACAAAAGATAACTTACCATACCGCGCCATTACTATCACTAGTTTCCTTACGCAAAAAAATAAATCCCTAGCTATATCTCCCCGCTCGACAATAAGTCAACCCAACTTGAATCACCCCAGTAATGTCCCTACTCCCGGGATTTCAATTAACACTATTAACATATTATTATGTAACACATCATCATCATATACACTCGTATATATACGCTAGACCTTATCTCAGGTGAGACCTAGCAAAGATCATTCATACTCCGGTACCGCGAACACCCAGTTGTACTATAACTATCCACTATAGCCTCAAACTATCACTAACTAGCTAAAACTTGGAAAATCATCCACCCTACTTCCACTATTATCGAAAGTAGAAATATCTCATATAATTAAACCATCCTCTTAGTGTAATCTCCCACTCTCTCGCGGTTAACACCAAAGAATCCCGCTACCCCACGGTACTTATATATAAATTATGGCTATCACGGCTCATGAACCCACTAGATTTGTCTCACTTGTTAATCCTAATGATAACAATCTTAGGTTGTGACGCACCCAATGTCACTCCAAACATACCCGCGATCAACATTTCACATTTCGAGGGGCATTTTCTCCCCATTTTTTTCAGAATATACCTAAAATCATTACCCTTGCATTTCCTCCCAAAACCTGCTAGGCATCTGACTAGGTGAGACTCTAGCCCCACCCAGGGTTCCCATACACCCTATATTTCATGCATATTTGAACAAACCTCAGATCATCACATACGTAACATATTTATCTCAAGTTCCGCTCCCGCATTCTCGGCGTGGCTATATCCTCCAAATATTTTCGATGACCTTACTAATAACTATTCAAATTCTCCCCCATATTACCCCACCTATCAACTCGTGGTGTAAATCCTCACATTGTTTATTTCTTAACACTTACCGGCTCCCCTAGCCCAATCTCTTTATGGCTCTCTGCTCAACGTATTTTCTCCACACATTCACTGATTATCATTCAACTCGATGACCTAACATCCTATCCCGTTTTCCCACTTCCGATATTTTTATTTAGGCTTATGCGTATAACACCTCCCAGCAAGGTCTATAAGAGATTTTCCCAATGCACTATTTCTCAGCATTGTCTGTCCTCTATTTTTGCTGAACCAAAATCATATAACCGGGCCAATCAAACCATGTCCCTATATTGACCAGTCTAATCATGGACTCTCACGTCTTGTAGGTCCCCAAATTATAGCTTTCAACAAAAACTTTTGTTTGAGCGAAATTAAGTTAAGGATGAATGCAAACCAACTTTCTCATTTTATGAAAGACTCTTTTTCAATTTTATCAAACCAAGTTGTGACAAAAATTAACTTAACCCAATTTTATCTTATTTAACCCTAAGCATGCAACTTGTGATTAAAGCAAGTAAAACAAAGTAAAGCAATACTCATAACACCGATGTACGAGGAAAAACCCAATCGAAAAAAAACTTCGGATAACCAAAGCCAGATAATCACTATGAACAATGGTTTTACAAAGATATATTAGCCTTACTCAACGACTCGATCCCCACGGGGCTTGACGCTCCTTATAATCTTCTACCATTCTTCAATAGTGCCCATGCAGAAATTACTTCTTCCACGATGCTCGTCCACAACACTCGACTCCATGAATATCTCGGTGTCCACCGATATAGCTTGATACGTCTACGATGTTGAACATGATGCCCGTCACTTCTCCACCTCAAAACCAATAATCACAAGTTGTTCAAAGAAGGTTGAACAAGTTCCTCTTGATGCAAACGAACAATCTCTATTGCATATGAATATGAAGAATCGGATCTTTAAACATAAAGGAGAATTTTACTTTGAAAATCTTTGTAAACTATTGTGCAAAAAACATAACAGTATCCTGGAAATATTTGGCTCTGTACACCCCGAGAAAAGGACTGGGACCTAACTTAAATAAAAATTCAAGTCGGTTCAATCTCGTTCGAGTGAGATGACACGTCGTTCGAATGACATCGCATATCATTCGAACAACATCGTTTGTCGTTTGAATGGCATGTTGATTAGAGTCCAAACTGATCCAACTTTTAAACAAAGAATTTTAATGTAAACCAACTCTAATCCAACACTGATCCATCCTTTATCTGATGTGTGAAAAAATAAACCATTTTAAAAACATTTTATTTAAATAATTCATCCTTAAACAATTTTTGATTTCCCTAATCATTAAGCACTCATACCTTAGAGAAATTCGGAATGCACATTAAACCTTAAAGACGAGAAATTTCACCAATTAAACTTCGACATGATTTAATCTTTGTAGCTTTGCCGCAACGTCTTCAATAAATCTTTGATACGTCATAGACTCGTGAGATCATGACAATAAAAAACTATCTATGACTCAAAAATGTTTCGTTCCGAGAATAAGTCAAAACTACATTAAGACTCAATTGGAAATTTGGTCCTTATAAATCGCCCCCTTTGACTATTTCGGGATAAAACCAGCAGTGAATTGCCTAAGCCAAGTCGTCAAGCCGTATGATGCCTAAATCCCATTCCATAAACCCAAAAATAAAATTATGTCATCAATACAGGATAAGGACTCATAAATAATGGGCCGACAAGCATGAAAGTGTCTCGAATGTCTGAATGTGATGTAGACTTGAAATCTCGAATCTCTTTAAGCATATTTACACACATGAAACAAACAAATACCCAGTGAAGTATGGAGGAAAAAATGGTATAAATCAACATCAAATATCAAATCTGAATCATTTGTTATGTGAGTAAACATGATACCAATTTGTAAACATGATATATAAACCATCAAGCATAAAACTCACAAAACTCCCCCTACATCACAGACATCTCTCCCCTTTTTTGTCTCGAATAGACAATCCGAAGAAAAGATAAACAAAACTAGCATGTGAAATATCAATTTGATTGCATTAACCCATATAATGCTAGATAAACATGAAACAACGAGCTAAAATATGATCAAGTAATGTAAACTAGTAGCAAGCAAATGATGAATCACACAAAAAAATAAATCAGTCCAAGCAGGTTTGATTAAATGAACTAATGCAGTAAAATATGTAATCTATCAAAGTATACTGTATAAATAGAAACCCAGTACCAAAATATAAAACCAGAACAAAATGGTACTGAAATAGACATCAACCAGAAAAAAGTCTGGCTGGTTAAACAGGATGTCGTTTGAACGAGCCAGGGATGTCGTTTGAACGAGAAGCGACATTGCTCGAACGAAATTGTATATCATTAGAATGACATTGTCAAACTTCCATAGTCTCCCTAGAAAATTAAATAGTGTTGCCCAGTGGAAAAGTTTCATAAAAATTCTAACTAGAAGGGGCTCAAAACTGCGAAACATTAGAAAAACTAAAAAAAAAACTCAAAACAAACGAAAATGAGTAACATGCCAACATAGTATTAATGTGCCTAAACATGAACATGGAATGTATGTGCATGAACTAAAACAAATGAATCACAATTCCAACACATCAAAGCGATCAAGAAGCTCTAGTCAATATCAATTTATCATCAAACTTTATTATAGACACATGTGATAAATAAAGAGTGGGCTTAATGAACTAAACAACATCATGCACATGTCTCCAGAATTTTGACGATTCTACAAATAATAGAGTCATGACATGAATTTTCAACTATATGATTCTTTATGCAAACCTGTTTAAATTTTAGTCCATCCAAACATGCTCAAATAAATATCATAATTTTTCTTTGGAATGAACTAAACTAATTTGGCCTATTTTTGGCATATGATTATTTTTATTGCTATTTAATTTTTTTTGGGCTCTTTTAAACGGTGGCTTTCACGACGAGTCAATTTTACACTCTCGCAGCCCTTTCCTGTACACTCATCATATTTTCAAATTAAAATTCTCATGGGTAAATGAGTATTACATGCATACCACCTCCTTAAGTCTACTTACGTATAGATGACAAAATTGAGATAAGAACGTCTCACCAAACTCAAATATGCAAGAGTAGCCACATATTCATATAAACTCATGCATGTGTGAAAAGATGGCATACGAAAAAATCCCATAATACAATGGTTAAGATCATTCTAAGCATCGATAATAATGACCAAATGTCCTAGCCACATGGATAATGGAAGGAAGGGGGGCCAAGCACACCAATATTCCACATCAAACATGTTAAATCACGACACAAAAAAAAATCTAAAATATTTTTGGCTTTTTCAAAGTAGTTTGACTCAAATAAAAGCAAAATATGTTTGTGTCTTTCACAAAAAATTTCAAAACCAAAAATCTATTTCAATTTTTCAAAATTTTTTATCAAAAACAAAATCTTTTTTGTAATTTTTGAATAAGATGCAATAAATGATAAATATAATACAGATAGATAAACGTGGTAATACACTTAACCTTTAGATTTAGCATGGGAAGAATCAAGTGCAACCAAATGAGAACCATGAAGTTTTATTCCTAAAGCTACCTAATCCGACTTCCTAACCCAAGGAGCTGTGTAACGACGGATGGGGTTGGAGGGAATCCGTGTAACTTTATTCCTAAACTTCCTAAACTTTCAAGGAGCATTCCTAAGGTCGTAACAAAACTTTCTAAGGTGACCATTCCTACCACAAAATGAGCAAGTGTAGCGATGGTATTATGGACCTTTTTTAACGTTCCTATGTGGCTCTCTCACACGTGCAGGGGGAATGGGAACAACACGATCATCAAAGACCATACCTCCCCTATCTCTCTTAATTTGGATGGTGCCTAGCATCTTATCCAACTTCTCACTTCTAGCCTCTAAGTCAAACTGAACTCTAAACGAGTCTGTCAAAATCTCCTCTAACTCCTTAATCCTAGCCTCGAGTAGATTCCTAGACTCCTCAAACTCTATAAAGTCCTTTTTCAAGGCCTCCATCAAACCCTTAAGGGTGTCTCTCTCTTTCTCGACGTACTCTAACTTCTCCCTAAGATTCTTCTCCCATGCCCTAAGATCCTCAATTAATTCATCATTATTTTCTACGGCACGCTCCTTCAACTTAGCTTGCAATTTCCAATTTTTCTTTTTTACCTTCATTGTCTCCTCAAAAAACTCTCAAAATGTAACTTGCAACTCTCCTACTTCGATATCCCCATCCTCGCTCTCATCAACCTCACCCTCTCGGGAAGCACTCTCAATAGCAACGGAAGTGTCATGCACATGAGTATCCTCATGGGAAGATATAGCGCCGTTACTCACATGGCATTCCATAAATGCAACAAAGTTACGCTTAATGGGCAAATCATCTCCCTCTTTCGATTCACTATCACTTAAGGTGGCATTTTATGTTATCATTTTTTCCCTCTTTTTTAAGTCTAGTGGGACACTCAGTTAATTTATGACCATACCCCTCACACCCGAAACACCTATCAGAATCATCTCTCTTAGGTTTCTCACTTTTATCCCTTGGTGTGGGGTCTCCCTTGTTCTTGAATTTCTCAAACTTTTTGGCATCTTTCGATTGCTTATGAATTTGAAGAAATTTCTTAAACTTTCTTGTCATCAAGGCGACATCCTCAAAGTAGAAATCGGAGTCGTCATTCAAAACTTTAGTCTCCTCCTTCAGGGCTTTTAAAGCAATGCCCTTTTCATTATTTGTCACTTGCTTGGAGGTAAAAATATTGAGTTCATAGGTTTGTAAGTCACCTACGACCTCTTCTAGTTTCGACGAGTTAAGCATACCAAGATAATTCATAACGGTCACTTTTGCATCAAACTTACTCGGCAACGATCTCAAAATTTTCTTAATTACTCGGTTATCGGGAATCTTCTCACCTAGGTTAAATGCCACATTAACAATAGTGGACAACCTAGTGTCAAACTCATCAAACGTTTGACTCTCTAACATCTTAATCGTCTCAAACTATGTAGTGAGATTTTGCAACTTAGACGCCCTAATCGTGCTCGTGCCCATGTGAGTGCATGCAAGTGTATCCCAAGCTTCTTTATAAGTTTCACAAGTCATGATACGATCATACTCTTCAGGTGTGACATGTGAGTAAATAACGTGCAGAACTTTAGAGTTATACTGTGCAAGCCTATGTTCAATCTCAGTCCATGACTCAACGGGTTTCAAACTAGTGGCCTTACCCTCTCGTGTTACAGGTGGTGTCCAACCTTTTTCAACAGCTAACCAGACATGCTCATCAACGAATTTTAAAGCATTTTTCATTCGCATTTTCCAATAATTATAATTAGTGCCATAAAAGACAGAAGTGAGAAAACTATCATAATTTCCAAAATTCACCCTTACAAGAAAAAAGGGGTCAAACACAATAAAAATGTATTTCTAGCCCTGATACCAATTTGTAGGTCCCAAAATATAACTTTCAACAAAAACTTTTGCCTGAGATGAATTAAGTTAAGGATGAATGAAAACCTACTTTCTCTTTTTATTCAATTTTATCAAACCAAGTTGTGACACAAATTAACTTAAGCCAAATTTATCTTGTTTATCCCTAAGCATGAAACTAGTGATTAAAGCAAGTAAAACAAAGTAAAGCAATACTCACAATGCTGATGTATGCGGAAAAACCCAATCGGAAAAAAACCTCGGATGGCCCAAGCCAAAAAATCACTATGAACAATGGTTTTACAAAGACAGATTAGCCTTACTCAACGAATCGATCCCCACGTGTCTTGACGCTCCTTTTGATATTCTATCGTTCTTCACTAGTTCCCACACAAAAATTATGTCTTCCACGAAGCTCGTACACAACACTCGACTCCACGAATGTCTCGGTGTCCATAAATACGGATTAATATGTCTATGATGTTGAACACGATGTCCGTCGCTTCTCCACCACAAAACCAGAAATCACAAGTTGTTCAAAGAAGGTTGAACCCGTTCTTCTTGATGCAAACGAAAAATCTCTATCGCATATGAATATGAAGAATCGGATCATTAAACACAAAGGATGATTTTACTTTGAAAACCTTTATAAACTGTTGTGTAGAAAACTTAATAGTATCCTGGAAATATTTGGCTATGCACACCCCGAGAAAAGGACTGGGACCTGACTTAAATAAAAAATTCAAGTCGGTTCAATCTCATTTGAGCGAGATGACACGTCATTCGAATGATAGTGCATATCATTCGAACGACATCGTTTGTCATTTGAATGACATGTTGATTAGAGTCCAAACTGATCCAACTTTTAAACAAAGAGTTTTAATGTAAACTAACTCTAATCCAACACTTATCCGTCCTTTATCTGATGTGTAAACAAATAAACCATTTAAAAAACATTTTATCTAAATAATTTATCCTTAAATAATTTTCAATTTCCATAATCATTAAGCATTCATACCCTAGAAAAATTCGAAATGCACATTAAACCTTGAAGATGAGAAATTGCACTAATTAAACTTCGGCATGATTTAATCTTTGTAGTTTTGCTTCAACGTCTTCAATAAATCTTTGATACGTCATAGACTCGTGAGATTATGATAATAAAAAACTGTATATAACTCAAACATGTTTTGTTCCGAGAATAAGTCAAACTTACATTAAGTCTCAATTGGAAATTCGGTCCTTACACGTGTCTAAAGGGTTTATATCCTATTGCGATCGCGGTATGACTAAGTCCTTAGCATTGAATTTACTAATGAGCTATATCTCTCTGCTCCACGGTAACCTTATGTACCCTAAATTTCATCAGTAAAAGTTCTTACGCACCGGGATCCAATATAACTAGACAATTGTACTCTCTAAAGTCTACTTCACAAAAATATCTTTGCGAGGTCAACCCTCTTTCAGGTGGGACATCAAAAAATATACATCCTTCTCTGGGACAACGAAGATGATAGCCTTACGATAGTCGCCCACCATTGAGAAGTCGTCCGTACCCAAGATAAAATCATACCTCGAATTTCACTTCTCAAATGAACTAATCCTTAGAAAAATATATATCATCTCAATGTTCCCACCCATTCCTTTATAGGTGGAATTGAAGAGCGCCCCGCTACTCCATAGTAAATATACACATACTAGTGATATTAACGATACCTCCACTGTATTTGTTTCTCACACAAATCTAGTACTAATACATTACTGTGACCTGCTTGCATCACACAAAACATACCCCAATCATCTCATAATAAAAACTCGTAGTTTCATTTACTTATAATATTGGGGGCTCAAACGGTTACTGGACAAAATACCTCGTCCTAATTAATCCAAAAACTTCTCTAATTGTTTCCCTTTCTATACATCTTGCTCATGTCCCATGACTCGTTGCGGATAAGATCCACCCATGTGTTTCTACTCTTTTACATATAAGACACATCTCTGTATCATTCCCCTTTCTTTGGCCCCACCGACCATGTCGGGGTTGTCCTTCTCATGGACCCGATAGTCTTGACCCTGATTTCTACCCCAAATGTCCCTTTGAATACATTGTTCCATGGGACTTGTTGATAGCCTTGAAGGACCTAACTGAACCCACCGACACTTGGTAGAAATTCCATTGATCTCGAACATTAATCTGGGTCCTCTACTGGGTATCCCTTCCCTTGGTGCCTTACTAGCACTAAAAATCCATTTTTACTCTTCTGATAAATTCTCCAACTCCTTTAGCTCCCCTCCCCCGAGAGCATTTATATAAATTGTAAATGTACAACCTTGATGACAACGACACCAATTATCCTAGTAGGACCTCCTACTCATGCTTGTATATTCTACCCACGTGTTTAATATCAACTTACAAACCCTATTTGATTCTTTGTATCTCTTCCATCAGTTATCAAGTTTTCAAATTTCGCCAACCTTCCTTTACATCCGTCCATTGGTCGGCCCTTTTTGTAAATTTATTAAAATATCCCTTGCCTCTCTACTTAAACGCTGGTGGGAGGATTCGTAATACTACACACCCCAAATTCCTTGTTATTCACGGTATCTCCCTATGAATGTGGTGACTAGCTCCCATCACCCCATACTGCTTTTAAGAGAAAACTTCTTTGCCCAGAATTTTGACTTGTGTGTCACTACACTCCCCCACATGTGATCCCAATGGGATGTTCTCCATCCATTGGTAAATCACCAATGGATTGTTCTTCTGAAACAAAAACTTCTTCGACCCTTACCCCTTGTCGTCTACACTTGGGGTTTTAACTTTGCACCATCTTCCTTCATGTCGGTTCTTGGGGCAACTAATGCATCCCAGCGGTTACTCCAACTTTAATGGTTCGAGCAATATGGTGGATCCTATCGCATCAATGTTTCCAATATATTTTATGGCTTCTGTTGAGCCCTCCCTCCTGCAATCCTTCTAACATTTCACGTTTGTCATTCTATAATTTTTTATTTGCCACACTCAATCGAAATCGTATATGAATCACATAAACTAAACATTATAGCAGGAGAAAGTAAGTGGAATACGTAAAGGAATACAACAATCCTGTAAGAAGTCTCCATATAAAAAAATGCTACGCTGAAACGTGAAAAGCCTCACTATTCCTAAAGGCACTAGAACCTAATGCTCTGATTCCATCTGTGACACCCCGCCTAAACAAATACCAGGTGATCATCCCTATATAAAATTAAACAGGAATCTCATCGGGTTCATTCTTAGCATCATTATCGAAAACTTTTTAAAACTTACTAACCACCTAGTATTCAAAAGACATGGTGTCAAATTTTATCTTTTTATTAAACACCACTAAGAACAATCGAAAGAATACATAATAAACCATTCACACAATCACTGATTCGAACAATACAAAAAATGAATGATTACAACCTTTACTGAGAAAACCATCGGCTACAACCCAAATATAAAAATATAAATTACAAGAATAATAAAATGAGTGCAACATCTAGTTGGAATAAGGAAATAATTAGGGCGACATGCCCAAGTGAATTACTGAATGCATCCTACTCTAGGAACGAAATGACTGAAATGGGTAAGTAGAAATCTTGCAACATCCACATATGACGCAGCTGTGTAACTTTATAATAGAACAATTCTGGCATTCCTGTGGCTCGACATCTAAAAGGTTTCGAAAATATTTTATAGCAAGAGTTAGAACCCAAAACATTTTGAAAATATTTAGCAAGTGAATTAAATTGCTGCAAATTAAAATTCATGAATACTCTTCATATTTAAGCTAATGTCGCACTCCCTTGAGGACCGACTCACCCCTCAACTATTGTGCACACCTAATGCTTTTTTATATAATGCACCTAGTCCCCTACCCATAACTAGTTCTTGAGGATATCCTTTCGATCACACTCTCTAACCCGAGTATGCTTAATATATGATTTTAAGCTATATATCACATAAACTTAACTAATCATTATTTTCATTTGAGACCATATAATATTTTCACGGGTTGTATGCATAATCAATACAATTCACGCCATGTATGTTACCTGTATATAAATATTTGCACCATATATACGTACCACTATATTACAACATTCACACACATGTCGTAAATATATAACCATCCTCCCAAGTAGGCACCACCGGATGTTCTCTAAAATTCTATCATTTGCATGTATACTCATCCACCCGGACACCCGAACACGGGTAGCTCCCCAAATCGGTAAAAATAAATGAACGCATTGGAGGCGGTCACAGTTTTCCCCAAAATGAAACTGAATCATACCCAAAGCGTCTCATTCTTGATTTCGAACGCTATGACCTGGGGACTATACTCACCCTGGTCCTCAAGCCAGGGGATTCACCCACATCACGTAACCTCCAATTATAGCACTAGACGAGTATGTATTCCTGTAAATATTATTCACATAAATATTTATAAATCACACAAATATATGTATACTACACATCATCGCATATATATATTTAACTAAATCTAGGCTGCCCGTGCACAATTACCATAACACTAGACTAATAGTCCAAAGTCTATGTACCGACTTGATATTTAGATAATTTCCACAATGATTTATTTATCACTCAAGTTGTGTCACAGAACTAAATGACTCGAACTAGATCCTTCGGTCCTAAATTCTCATCTTGTAGAACTTATTCCTCAAATCCCACATATTAAGGTTAACACCCTTTTTATTTTGAATATTCTATAATTTATTATATAACCCTGTAATAAATTAACTTGATCAAATCCGTGCTTAGATAGTCGTAGAACTAGTCTAAATTTCACCCGAGTCAATATCCTGACTCAATTGAATCAATCACACATTAATTAATTTATTATCTTGGCGTCACTCAACCAATATACCCAGACTCACTTGCTTCGCCCGAAAATACAATATTTAGAAGTTACTATTCAAATTCCCCTTAATAAATTTTGCACACTTATTAATCTAAGGTTTTCAATTTACTCAATTTCAACCTTAATTCCCTTATGGATTATTTTCTCAATTATCCCAATACTTACTTGTCTCACTTTATGTAAACGTGTTCTCCACTTTAGGCCTAATGTCCTTATTATACAATAACAATCATAATCAATCAATCTTGGCAACCTCAAACGAAATAACAACTAAAAATAACATTTCTTAAAACTTGCCCCCCGAATCTGCCCATATTTTTAAAATGACGTTTTAAGGCATTTTGGAGCCGTTTTTGGAGAAAACGTATCGGAGAACAAAATATAGAAAACATGATTTTCTACGAGGCATCTCGGACAAAATCACCATTTTCGAAACCAAAACGTCAAAAAATAGTTTTTAAAATGACGGTTTAATTTACCCAATTTCATAGACTTTTTCAAATTCAAGAAGTTGTTCTACAATTCAATCCTACCCATCAAAACCCAATTTAGACATCAACGAACCCAAAAATCTTATCATCTTATCACACCCACTACGATATAAGTAAAAATCTGCAATTAATTTAAAAGTAAGTTTAACCACTTGCCTTAGGGCTCATAGGGTCTGAATCCGTTGGTGTAGATGATGATTATTTGGTGAAGAGAACACACATTTATTCTTGATTTTGGCTCCCATGGATTCTCGCACTTGCACACATTTTCTCTCTTTATAAGGGTTTTTGTAAAATGTGTTATGGCTGCTACACCCTCTCACGGTTAGGGTTTAATACCTCAATCCCGTTTTTAGGCTTGTGGGCTTTATAGAAAGGGCCCAAACACTCTTATATGGGCTTAAATATGCCTAAAAATACACCCAAGACCCATTTAATACCCATGGGTACTCTTTTCCAACTATTTCAATCCATTTGGATTCGACAGTGTGCCACCTAAATTAATTTATAATATTTTCCAAATCTTTTTACCAAAAAAATACGACACAAAAATAAGACAAATAATTAAATCTCAATCTGTCAATTTAAATAAATCCTTTAATTTAAAATTTTCCCAAATCATGAATTTAATTCCTCCCAATAAAATAAAATAAAACTCTCCCAATTATATTTAAATTAAAGGGACTTGAATTTATGGGATGTTACACCTTTGGGCTCAAATGCAGGAGCAACATGCCAAAGGCTGGTTAACGAGGTTTTTGAAGAGCGAATTAGAAAAATCGTGGAAGTTTATGTGGATGATATGCTAATAAAGAGAAGAAAGGAAATTGTTCACATTTGTGACCTCAATCGAACATTTTATTTGCTTGAGAAGTACCAAATGAAGTTGAACCTGAAAAAATGCATTTTTGAGTAATAGATGGAAAGTTCCTCGGGTTCATGGTCAATCAAATGGGCATAGAGGCTAATCCCGACAATATCCAAGCGTTGATTAATATGCAACATCCCAAAAGAAAGAAGGAGATCCAAAGTTTCACGGGACGTGCTGATGCGAGAAATTGTACATATGTTATTCTCAACTACTATATGAAGTATAAAAGTATAAAATAAGTAAGTAATGAGATAAATTCACAAGATATATAGTGGTTCGGCTATATAAACGAGCCTACGTCCATTTTTTTTATCCTACTCTCATTATATGTGTTCTATAGTACAGATCGTGGTGCCATTAAAGGCATACATTAGAGGTAAGAGAGAAGAATACATTAATACGGCAAGGCTTGGCTTCTAAGGGGGTGGCCTATAGAGAATAGTTATGTATGGCTGCGGTTGGGTAAAACCCCAAGTGTAGTATCTTGTAGAGAGAGGTAGGGTAGAGACTTTAGCATGGCTTCGTCAATAGATTCGTGCCCCTATTGTGAGGTGAGCACTTCTATTTATAAAAGTAGAAGGGAGGGGTCACGTGTACGTATCACGTCACATGTATATAACTTGTACGATCATGGAATATTTCTAGAAGGACAGATATCGAGTGACATGTGTGACTGTCCACGACAAGTTTTTCACTGTGGGAGTAGGAGATGGTTGCGGCCTGTTTGGTCCCAGGCAGTGGTAGGGCGTCTTATGTTAGTCGTTGACTGTCCGTTCCCAGTGAATGGCCTTTTACTTTTAGTTCGTGTCCAATGCCAATATTGGACATATCAATAAGCCCCCAAGCCTCAGTTCTAAGAGGTTTCGAGTTGGTGTTACGATTGTGTTTTATGCCCTTGGCGGCGACATTGTTTTTCTTATAATTTTCTTGTTATGAGATGCATAAAGATGGTAGCAACAGGTGAGTTCATGACGTTTCGTCTTCCAGCGCCCTCTTATATAAATGGTATGAGGACGAGGCCATCATTAACTTTGCCAAACTATTAAGAGATAATTGAGATAAATCCCCTTCCCTTTTTACTTTTTATTTTCGGAGAAGCTCCAAGGTTGATTTGTGATTGTTCAAGGCTGTGCAAGGCAGAGAAACTCCTGATTTCTTCATTTCTCACCAATTTGTAGGATGGTTCTCTTCTACTTTCATTCCATATTGTAACTCCAATTTTTGTTTATGTTTGGATCTCTACCTATGTTAGAATATTAGGGTTTTTTTTTTGGATGTTCTTAATGATCTCCAATTTTTTGACATTGTTTGGATTTTGAATAGAAATTCAATTGTTTTACGTGCACTTGCTATCTAGAAATGATATTGGATTTGATTTGGGTAGTTGAGTCTTGGTTTTTCTAGGTTTAGGATAGATTTTTGCAGAGATTGGGGTTTGTTTTATTTTTTTGGGTCAAATCATTTAAACCTAGCCCAACCCCATTTTGGATTTTGTTTTTATCCAAGAACATATTCTTGGTGTTCTAGGACAAAACCCTAGGGTTTGGAATTTTTTATCCTTGGGCGTTAGGAACATAATTGTTCAATTGTTTACATTTATTCCGCGATTAGGTAGTATATGTGCACTTAGCTTATTGCGGTCCCATCCACACCTTATCTAAATTCCCCTTAGCTGAAGCCACTAGCTTGAACTGACTGGATACAGTCTTCACCGACCAAGATTACCATTGGTTGCAGCCTATTTGGTTAGTGAGTTGCGTAATTTGACTTGAACTATGCTTTCTGCATCCATTTGAACTAATTCATCTTAATCCCCTCTGGATGCGGCAGGTTAGAGTAGCACTTATATGTAGCTTCTTTTTTACCTATGGATTGTTCTTTTCTTTAATAATTTTTCATATCTATCGTGACCTCTAACAGGCCTTCCCTTTTCTGATCATAGTGGTTGCGGTCATTCTTCTTTTTTAGGTATTGCTGCGACCTTATTCATTAGGACACTTTGGAATATCTAGAGGATTTTTGGGAGATACACTTGGGCATTCATCCTCCTAAAGTTCTTCATTTAAGGCCTTTGAAGGCTAGTGGGCCTTGCAAACTTAAGGACTACCCCAAGTGTGTGACGATAGTTTCTAACTTCATAAATTATTTCATTTGTATGGGTTCAAAAGATACTTCTAAAGAGATGGATGATCCTCATGCAAAAGTAGATACTGCGGATAGGACTGGTAAATCTATTGTGGCTGTGGGGGTTAGGAATGTTGATGCTGAATCTTCTGGCCTCGGCCAGTCCACCCATAAAGCTCCTACAACACTTAGACATAAATGCATTATGAGAGAAGAATAGCTAATTGACTTGGCCAAATCTTTTGATTTTCCAGAAGGGACAGTTTGTACTCTTCCCATTACAAAACATAGGTCATGTTTCGTGGTCCCTAATAAGGGGGTGTGTTTTCCTCTTCATGCCTTCCTCTTGGGGTTGCTGCTACCAATTTTAGTTCCAGTTAGTAGGATTTTATATCCCATGAACTTGGAACCAACCCAATTGTACCCAAATGACTATAGGGAAATCCTTACTACCTTAGTCATTTGGGAGAAGCATTTGAGAAGGATATCATGCCCACTGATTTCTTTTAGATCTATAGGCCAAAAGAGAACTCCGTTGACTTTCATTGGTATTACTACTTCAACATGCAGAGTGGAGATAAATATTTGTATACAGGCAAACTTACCAGTGTTAAAAATTGGAAGGGGAACTTTTTCTTCATTTTTTGGGACAGTTGGGAGATTTTCCCTGAAGAAAATGAGCAAGAGAAGGGACTTAGGATGCCGCGAAAGTGGGGGCATCCATCCAAGGAAAGTATTTATTGGCTGATGCCAGTCTTCTTACATTATCTTTTTTTATAGTCTTCTTTCCTTTTATTGTATTTATCGCGGCACATACTAACACTTTGTTACAGATCTTAACAACCTAAATCTCAACAACAAGTAGAAAAGGAGGATTGAGAAGGCAACTTTATCATCCAAAGAGTTCAAAAAAATTCCGCGAATTGTTACGTCCAAGAAGATCTTAAAAAGATGATATTTTCCTTCTAAAAAAATTCCTATGATGGCCGTGAAAGGTAATTTCGTTTTTTCTAAAATATTTTTGTGGAGTCTATTTGTCACTTGAAGCCTGACATTTTTCCCCAATTTTAGATGGTGTAGAGGAGATTGACAGCGAGTTAGTTATTGCCTAGTCTAATGAGATGAATGTAGCCTCTCAAGATCTCAACCAAGCCCACAGAAATAAGGGGAAGAATAGGAAGAGGGCATCCAAGGAGGTGGCCCCTGAGGATGAGAAGAAAATCGCTCCTGCTAAGAAGAAGCCCACTATTGTTGCTATTTGGGCTGCCGTAGAGCCCCAAGTTGTTAATACCTGAGTGGATGATGACATAGGGGAGCATCTTTCTGCGAAAGGATTGATGTCCTCTAGAGGATCTTTCCATGGGGGTGCCAGTCCCATTCATGTGTCAACTACTAATACCCCTCTGTAACTGTGATGGCCATCAATGCTAATCTATGAACTCCATTGAGGAGAGTTGTTGAGGGTCATCTGCGGTCTTGATTGAGGCAGCCTAATCAAAAATCACATTGGATCACAAGTGCTACATCCACTCAAGGATGAATAAGGTTATGGAGGCTTCTAATGTTGCCCGCCTTGCTAAGGAGGACTTGGAGGACTATACCCTCATATTTTGCTGAGGGTGAGTGTTTAATTTTAATTTTTTTTTGCTGAAATTATTTTTTACAACTCTGATTTACCTTTTTTCTAGGTTGCGAAGTCTTCCTTAGCCCAAAGGTTCAAATATGAGAAACTATATGGCCAGTACTAGGCTACAGAGACAAACCACAAAGTTGATCTTGAGAGTGTTAGGGTTGCGTCCTTTAAAAATGGCAAGAGGTCTTATGCCGCGACACTTGAAGCATATAATATGGAGGCAGACTCTAAGGTTAATAAAGAAATCAAGGTAAAGAATGAGGGTATAAAAAACTTTGTTCAATCCATAGAGTCCATTAAGATTACTAAGGCCAGAGCTACAGAGGCTATTAAGTTGTTTACTAACATCTAGGATATATTGATTTCTGCTGAGCTAGATCATCGAAAGCTTATTGAAGGCCATGCTGAGGCAATAAAGAGGAAGGATGAGGATCATGTCGTGGCCTTGAAGAAGGCTACTGATGATGATATATCTAGCAACAAGACCTCTAGGGTATTTTTGATGACCAACAATAAAGCCTACCTCCGTGACTTCCAGGAGCTAAGGCACATAATTATTAAAAATTTCCTAAAATCTAAGGAGAAGTCCCTTACTAGGAAGTTCAGTGATGCTGAGCACATGGAGTGCTTGCCTGAACTGAGGGCTAGCATTAAAAAGAGGGACAGAAAGCATCTTGAGGAAACTTCAATTGATAAAAAAACATAGACTACAGTTGATGGTGATGCAGACGATGATGAAAATTAGGACGCGGCCTCATAGTTGCACAAGCTTATAATTTTCCTTATTTTTGTTTGCCCATCACGACTGTAAACGTTTGACTTCATTCTTATATTCATTGTAATTTTGTGTATCTTTATAGGTCCCTACGTAGCTGTAAACATTCAAAATATTTGTACGTAATTATATAGGGTTGTGGACATACTCTTGAAACAACTTTTGCATTAAATGCTATGTTTTCTTATATCCTCTCTTTTGTTTTTATATGTATGCATGTGGTTGTCTTAAATAGGCTATGACCTTTTATTGCTTAATCTTGAATGCTTTGCATAATTTCTTTAGACATAAGTTATAATATTTTTGGAATAGGATGTAGACTTCGTAGAAAAATTGGTTATGGCCTATAAGGTTGCAACTATAGACTGCAGATGATGATTCTCCTATCTTCATTATTTTGTAGAATTATTGCGGTAGCAATTCTGGATTGCTGAGGTTTAGTGGGAATAATTTCCCTTACTGCGAACAACCATGTCCTTATCCCATCTCATGATTTGATTGCAACTAATTTAATTAAATTAGATGCTAGGTACGGCAGTTATCAAAACTAAATCGCATTTTTTATTACCCTTTCGCAGACTTTGTAAGAAAATACGTGGCAACGATGTTGGATTATCGTGGACATTTTGTAATTGCTCCCCTTTCTGCGGGCATCAAAGTTCGTGGCCCACGTTCCTTACCTACCTTCCTTCTTTTCTTATGTTAGGGCACTTTCAAGCCTCCCTAAGCTGGGTTCATTACCCATCCACCCACAATTATAGATGGGTATTATCAACCCATCCCCGGTTAGGTATTGTGAGCCCCCATCTAATGGAAGCATCTCAAAAGCTAAGAATGAGTATTATGAGCACCCAGGGCTAATAGAAGCATTCTGATAGATGATTGGCATTGAAAACATAAGAATCATATACTTTTGTATGCCTTTACGATGTGAGGGGAGTTATAATCCAATTAAGGCCATCACCCCTTCTCCTTTGTAGACTATTCGTCGCGCAATAAATAATCATTCAAGATAATTGGTTATTTTCCCTTAAAATTTGTTTAAAATAAAGGTCTTTCTTGAGATTTGGGGTGAGGAGAATAAGAACTAAATTATGACTAAATCTATCATTAACATATTTATATATCTATATTTGACTTTGTTAGTAAAATAAAAAGTCTATAGGTAAAGACTACAAAGAATTTCGCAAAACAGAAATATAAATGCTTGGAAGTTGAAACTAGGCATTGGCTCTTAGTTGTGGGATGCAATGTTTATGAATCGTTGGAGAATCCCTTTTCTACAAGACTCTCAATTTCATTATTCAGGGTGAAGCAGATACTGGTGTTGTGGCTATGGTCTTGATGAAATTTACACCATTTGGCTCGATCCCTTTTTTAGGGCTGGGACTTCAGCTTCCCAGGCCACCTCAGTAATCTATCCTCCTTAATTCTTTCAAGGATGTTAACACGCCCAAACTCAGTTACTTACAAATAAGTTTAAAAGTCAAAGTGAGTCAAACCATAATTAATTTAAACAAACCAAAAACATGAGTATTTATTATAGAGTTATCAACGTAAATCCATACAACTAAATTTTTTTTACAACATTATAGATAGTTATGCTTATACAAACTTGCTTGAAGGATAAGTTAACATAATTAAATTATATACATTAAGATAAAATCCTAGTTTTATCCATTTCTAGCTAAGCTAACCCGACCTCCAAGATTTGACAGTGACATCGCGTTACCTGAAAAACATAAATATTGGAACTGTGAGCAAAACAGCTCAGTGAATGCATCACTACTACACTATTGCATAAAATTAAATGCAATAAATAATAACCATGTGATAATAGATATACATTTATCCTTCTCATTCATAAACAATGACCAAATTTATGGCTCATTCATAAGAATGACCTAATTTTCTGAATCATAATTCACATATCATGTCTGAAATAGACAATTCTCCCCCATTCTGGGTCGAGGAGAAACCTCCCATTTTGGTAAACTGAAATGAATAGTTTCATATTCATAACATTATGATCATATCCATAAAAGTATACAAATTCATATTTCTAGTGAGTACACTCACCTTGGGTTGTCAACTTTTTATTTACATTTCCTTTGAGTGCAGCTGAAATGGATTGATTAGACCTTACACCTGTCAATCAAACTAAATCAGTAGTGTATCTCAATCATAAGTATTATCTTCATATATTTATGTTACTTTCAATGACTATACCATAATAATATAATTCAACTTAAGTCGAATTCCATGAAACATGAGTAAAAATGATAAAATGGTACATATGATGATAAAGTTATGAACATTGAACCACAGAAAATACCTAATAAGGAATTTATAAATAAAACCAAGGAAACATAAAAGAATACTTCTCAATGTATATACACATGAAACATGTATTCGAAATACCCTTTGGAAGGAGGAGATAAAACCATTCTTTCATGGGGTATTCGGTATGGCCTCAAATTATTGTCATCTATACTTAACCATCCAATATTCATAAATTGTACATATAAAGGTGTCCAACCTTATCAATATGAAAACCCATCTGAATATTCATTCCATTACAAGTGACGGTGTAATTTTTCAAGCTTTCGAAAGTAATCTATGACCATTTATTTACAACATATTAAATCTGTCGTACAACCTCCTCTATTGTTCCTTAAACTTGCAAGAATTTTCATAATTTTTTTACATCATAAATTTCCATAATTTTTCACCCATTTTTAATAAACCTACTGAATAATATAGAATTAAAGTTTCATAATTTTTAGAGTTCATTTTCTGTGTCAAAAGCTTTACCAAACTCAGGCCATATCAAAATGAAATGTACAAACAACAACTATGTACCAACTTGAAACCATCACTAAGGCCTAACCACAAGGAGTTAAATTCTAATATTCATACATGACATTAATATATGAGTCTAGTTTTGTATCCAATTGGAATTTCTCAAGTCCAGTAAGTACCTAAACATATATGCAAGTTTGAATACAAGGGATTTCAATACAAAGCAATATGACCTACATACACCACTTATCTCACATATGAACAAATACTTATTATCACAAAGGAGGATGGAATTTTAATCAATAATTAATTGTTTCTATACTTGGAAATAGGTACAATCCAAGATTAAAATAATATTAACATTTAATTATACCTTGGAAGTACCTTAAGGATTTTCGTGGAATTTTTCCTGCCTTTTCTTGTAACACTTCCTTCCTTAACTTCTATTTCCTTTTTCCTCAATCTAAAAACTCTTCAAACTGATCCTACGGTCGGAAAAGGCATCCCTCCTTTCCAACCTATCAAACTAAACCATTTGTTCTACTAAAAGACAAATCACCGCTTAAAGGGAATGGACAGATTTGCCCTTTAAATTTGGTATAACTTCTTACTCGGACATTCGTTTGATGCATTGTTTATTGTGTCACAAACATAAATCTTATATCTACAACTATTTATTTTTAACCTCGAGTCAGTTGCTATATTATAAGGGTCAAAACTGGTCTCCAATATAAACATTCCTACCGAAAACTTTCAAATTTTATGTTTGTAACCAATTCGATATTTCAATATTTTTAAGGTAGGATTAGACTAAATAGAATATCCTAACATTATATATATTAATAAAACATTATACGTATCACATAACTTAAGCATGATTCAAATAGAATTTATCATAGTTATATTCGGGTTGTCACAACTCCCCCTCCCCCCAGAAAATTTCGTACCCAAGAGTTAATATGAAGGTCACTTACCGAACAAATGGGGATATTATTTCTTCATGCTATCCTCTGTTTCCCAAGTTTCTCCTTTAATTCCATGTCTCATCCACATAACTTTAACTAAGGGATTAACTTTATTCCTTAATACTTGCTCCTTACGATCAAGAATTCCCATCGGTTCCCTGATGTACGATAAGTCTTCTTTTAGTTCAATAGGTTGAGTTTTCAATTGACGAGATGGGTACGCCAAATACTTGCTAAGCATCGATACGTGAAACACGTCATGTAAATGAAACAACTCTGGAGGTAATGTTAATCTATATGCCAGGTCCTAATTCTTTCTAGCACTTCAGATGGTCCAATGCATCTTGGACTTAGTTTCCCCCTTTTCCTAAATCTCATGACACCTTTCCACAGTGAAATACGTAGAATACAAAATCTCCCTTTTGAAATTTCATTGGTACTTCCTCTTATCTGCATACAATTTCTTCCTGCTTTGCGCTATTTTTATTTGTTCCCGAATCATTTAAATTTTTTCAGTTGTCATATATATCAATTCAGGATCCAAAATTTTCCTTTCACCTACTTCATCCCAACACAAAGGCGTTCTACATCTCCTCCCATATAAAGCTTCATAAGGAACCATAACAATGGTAGATTAATAACTATTGTTATACAAGAATTCCATCAATGGAAAATCATCATCCCAACTACCTTTAAAGTCAAATACATAAGCTCGTAACATGTCTTATAATATTTCAATCGGCCTTTTAGATTGCCCATCGGTTTGTGGATGAAATGTAGTACTAAACTTCAAACTTGTGCTCATGGCATTCTGTAAACGAGACCAAAACTTAGAAGTGAACGTTGGATCTCTATATGATACAATTGGCATTGGTGCCCCATGTAAACGAATAATCTCATCAACATACATAAATTCATACTTCTCAACAGTGTAGGTGATCTTAATTGGAAGAAAATGAGCTAAATTCGTCAATCGATCCACAATCTCCCAAATAGATTCATGCCCCTTTGGTGATCGTGGTAATCCTGTAACAAAATTCATTGATATATGCTCCCACTTCCATTTTGGAATAGGTAATGGTTGCAATAATCTTGTCGGCTTTTGATGCTCCGCCTTCACTCGCTGGCATACTAAACATTTAGCTACATATTCTGTAATCTCCCATTTCATGTTGTTCCACCAAGAATACTCTTTCAAATCTCTTTACATTTTAGTACCTCTAGGATGCATAAAATAAATTGAACTATGTGCCTCTTATAATATATCCTTATTTAAGGATGGATCATTCAGTACACAAATCTTGTTTGTATAACACGATGATTCATCATTCTTAATCTCAGAGTCACTCTCTTTACCATCCTGAACTTCCCATTTCATCTTCTCAACGAATGGATCACTAATATGAAAATTTCGTATGCATTCTACCAATAAAGGTCTCACTGTGACATGTGATAATAATCCTCCCTTTTTTGAAAACTTTAATTCATTCCCCATTGATGCCAAGTCAAGAGTATTTCTAGCATGTGCACACTGAATGCAACCCAGAATCCTTGATGATTTTTTACTCAAATCATCTACTACTACATTGGCCTTCCCAGGATGATGATGAATGGTGTAGTCATAGTCTTTAATCAACTTTACTCAACGCCTCTGTCTCAAATTCGGTTCTTTTGTGTAAACAAGTATTTCAAGCTTTGTTTATCTGCATATATCTCACAAGTTTCTCCACACAAGTAATGTTCCCACAACTTCAAAGAAAAAGTAATGGCTGCTAGCTCCAAATTGTGCATAGGGTAGTTTCGTTTATGTGTCTTTAATTGTCTAGAAGAATATATGAATACTTTCCCATTATGCATAAGAACACATCCTAACCCTTGAAATGAAGTATCTGTATAGGTTACGAAAGACTCATTCCCACACGAAATAGTAAGTATAGGAGCTGAAACTAACCGATTATTTAATTCTTTAAATCTCCTCTTGCATTATTCGTCCCACGCAAACTTCACTTCTTTACGAGCAAACTCTGTCAATGGTAATGCTATTGCTGAAAATCCCTAAATAAATCTGCGATAGTAACCTGTTAATCCTAAGAAACTCCTATTTTTTCTCACATTCTTAGGACTCTCCCATTTGACGATGGCTTCTACCTTCTTTGGATCAGCATATAGCCTATTTTTTGAGACAGCATGCCCTAAAAACATAATTTCATTCAACCAACTCACACTTGTGAATTTAGCAAATAATTTCTTCTCTCTCAAAATCTGCAGTACAAGTCTCAAATGTTTCTCATGTTCCTCCATGCTACGCAAGTAAATCAACATATATTATCTATTAATACAATCACAAATGAATCAATAAAAGGGTGGAATACCCCATTCATCATATCCATAAAAACGATTGGAGCATCAGTTAATCCAAATGGCATCACCCAAAACTCACAGTGCCCATATCGAGTTCGAAGAGCTATTTTGGAAATATCACTATCCTTTACTTTTAATTGGTGGTAACACGATCTCAAATCAATCTCCAAAAATACCATGGCTCCTTATAATTGATCAAATAAATCATCGATACAAGGTAGAAGGTACTTGTTTTCAATGCTCACCTTATTCAACTGTCGATAATCAATACATAATCTCATTATCCCATCTTTCTTTTTCATAAATATCACTGGGGTTCCTCATGGCAAAACACTAGGCCGAATAAAACCTCTGCTTATCAGATCTTGTAATTTCACTTTCAACTCTGTTGGTGCCATTCTGTTTGGAGCAAGGGAAATTAGACCAGTGCTTTGAACTAATTAAATGGAAAAGTCGACTTCCCTATCGGGTGGTAGTCCTATCAATTCCTCTGGAAAGACATCAAAACATTATCTAACTATTGGTATGTCTTGAATTTTAAGTGCCTCCTTACTAGTATCAACAACATAAACTAAATACCCTATACAACCTTAACTCAATAACTTTATGCTCTTAATTTCTGAAATAAGACAATTAGGAACAACATTCCTTTCTCCTATAAATCGGAACTCAGGTTCACCTGGGAGATGAAATGTAACTTCTTTTCAAAAACAGTTAATACAAGCCTGATAGGATGATAACCAATCCATCCCCAATATAATATCAACATCCCGAATGGTCAACGGTATCAAATCAACATATAAATATCGTTCACCCATTCGTAAGATGCAATCTTTGTAAAGATGCTCAACCAGAATTGCACTTTCTATTGGGGTAGAAATATATAAAGCACAATCAAGAAATGAACATGGTCTACCCAAATATGAAATAATAGGCAATGCTACGAATGAATGCGTAGATCCGGGATCAATGAGTGGATATAAATCTTTATTTGCAATAGAAAGTTTACCTGTAATAACTTTCGGTGTAGCATGGGCATCTTGCAATGTCATCGCAAACACTCTTCCTCCTGCCTTTGATCCACTTTCTTGTCTTGTATCTCTTCCCCTGGTTGCACTGCCTAGAGAGGATCCTTTTTTAGCACCCACACTACTGGCTGAAATGGTTGCTGCTAACATAAGATAGTTATTTTTTAGATGACCCTTCTAGTAATAGTTAAAACATTATATATTCAGTAATTTTAGGTAATTTCTCTTTATGTGACCTGATGTCCCACAAAAGAAACAAGCATTTGGATCACCTTGTGTTGAACCACCTGAACCTCTTTCGCTACTAGTTTCACCCCTCTACGAACCACTTCCCATACCTCTACCATACTAAAATTTCTTCCATCCAAGACTTGAATATTCCGTATCAGTACCTTTTTGATAATTTGGATACAATATCCTTCTATTTGCGCTTCGTTCTCGTTTCCCTCTTACTTTATTCATATCCTTTTATACTAGCATAGCTTTATTACCATGGCCAAATAATTAACAGTCTCTAAAGTCGACAATTATGATTTAATAACTAACTCGAGTCCATCATGGAATCAACTACACATGTCTTCCTCATTCTGTATAAACCTCAAATCAAACTAGATAACGCTGTAAGTTTAGCTTCATATTCTCTAACTGCCATGCTTTCTTGATTTAACATAACATATTCTTTCTCCTTCTATTTTTTGATACATTGGAGGAAAATACTTATCATACAAATATTTAACAAAATCATCCCATAAGATCACATTCCCACCTCCTGGAGTAATTAGCAAATGTTTTGTGGCATCCCACCAATACTTAGCTTCTTCTTTTAGCATATAAGTTGCTAAGGTCACTCATTGATTTTCAGGCATTCTTATCACCCCAAAAATAAGTTCAATCTCTTTAACCCATATTTCTGCCTCTGCTGGATCCACTGTTCCTTCAAATGAGGGTGGATTCATCTTAATAAATTTCTCGTGTGAAGTACTCTTCACCTCCTTCGCCCTAGCCAATGCTTGTGCCTCCAGTTACTTGGAATGTTGTTCTTCCATCTGAGACATAAAACTAACTTGTTGTTCTGCCATTAAAGTCATAGCACATGCCTTTTTTTGCATATCTGTCAATTGTTTTGGCTCGAGTTCCACATTTATATGAACAAGTTGCTCAACCTCCGCTTCTACTGGCATATTTGAAGCCTCATCTTCTATTCTCGTATTAACATTCCCTCGTTCCATTCTTTTATATCTGAAATGAATCAAAGATATAATAACACACACACACACACACACACACACACACACATATATATATATATATACACACACACTAGCGAAATGCCCGTGCCTGAAGGCACGGTAAAAAAATTTTGATGATCGAAATGTCTAAAAATTTAAGTCCCTGATTTTTATTACAAAAAAAAATGTGAAAAAAATTTATAAAATTTGGACAAAGTTACCTTTATTTATAGCATTATCCACCCTGTTAAGAAATTAAAAAAGTCTACAACATTAATAGGTCGTCTTGGACCTAGGATAAACATCATAACGATCACAGCTATACTATTATGGAATTTCACAACAATACAAACTATTTGAAAGAACTCCTTGAATACTTCTAGATAATTCACCATCTATATAGGGATACTGAGATCACAGGATTTGTAACTCATCCACAATCTAGTAGTGATAACGGTAACAGTCAACTCAATCCTCGGACAGACCTTCCATCTTTGATTTCAATAGTTGGCTATATTGTTGCTTCATCTTTGTCAAGATAAGTCTTTCATGATCATCATTAGCACTCTTGTAGATTAGTAGACATTGATAAAACTATAACCCTACAAAATGATCATTATCGTTGATATAAGCAAGGATCTTAACTACCTTATCTAATGTTTACCCAATGGCTTGATCACTTAATATTTCATCCAGTAGCTCTGCACTTCATCTACCAGCAACAACTTGGTTGAAGAATATGTCAGAAGTTATCTTTAAGATCTCCTGTAAACCACCCCCTTATCTTCTATTAATAAACTTTCTTGCAGTTGCTAATCAGTATAGTTACAGCTACTGCTTGCATGTCACAGTACATGATGATCAATATGGCTTCAACTTCGATGTCGCAGCAGCTACTTTCGGTATGGTTGATAGAGGCTTAGGTTACACTATGGAGCTAAAATGTGTGAGGATGCTGCCATCAACAAAATTGCAATAACATTAGCCCCAGTAAAAGTAATATTCTACACACACAATATACTCACACCATCTATACAAAGGAATGAAAGTAGAACTCGGTACATAATGGAAAAACACAAAGTAGAACTCGGTACATAATGGAAAAACACAGTATACTCACACCATCCATTATAATCTAGAACATAGATCTTCTGGTCTTCTGTCACCTTCTGTATCATCAACATCGAGAGCTTCTTCTAGGGCCTGTGCCTGACTATGGGCCAACTCAACCCTTTTGGTGGAAAAGTCCATATAGTGCTTTATGACCTCCTCTAGTGAGTTAACATTGATTGTTGGCATATTATACGGTAGTGAATCAGACTATACTTGGAAAATCTTCCCCTTAGCATGTCAACACAAAGCTAAATATACTTGAACATAAACTTTTCATGTGTCTTCTACTATGACCGATACCTTTTTGAGATGATTAGATCATGAAGTGCTTGGAAGGCATATTATTTCTTCCCAACATTGATCAATTCTTCACCGACTGATCGAAAAACCATAAGTCAATTTATATCTATAAAAATTGATTAATTTTGGGTACGCAATAGTGTTTGTTAAGTGTAGACGGTTGAGGTTGTGGGGGTGACCTAAAGGCAGAAAATTTCAGGCCTTAACGATCCAGATAGAAAGTTTAATGCATGTTCAAAGATCTCAATAGGGACTACACCATGAAGTAAAATATGATGAAAGTAAAAAAGATAGCATGTTGTAACAAAGAAAGCCATTACACTTTTTCGCTGATCCTAAAAAGATATAAAGAAATTTAAAGAATAAAAGATGTGCAATTCACCTTCAGCTCTCTTTAAAGCATTCTTCGGTTTAGAAAAAGTATCCATATCAATCAAGAAGATATCCAGCTTACTAAAGATAAATCTTACAACATCACATAAGCAAAAAAATGGCCAAATTTGAACGAAAAAAAAGTAATAGGAAAACAATATCAAAACACTGTTCAATAATTAAGATATGTCTAACCAATACTGAGCAGCTACCAGGTCTAACACATACCTTTGACAGAGCTATCCAGATAGATTTGGTTTAGCACTGTTATATCTAATCCCTCGAGAAGTAATACTCTTAGCAACTTGAAGTTTTTCAGACGGGACCACAACATTTTTTTTGTAGATGTTTACTATGTTTCTCAGCATCATCTAATTCACTTTGAGATTTCCCAACTGTGTTTGATAATCATATTAACTATGACATATTTCCCTTCAATAATTTTTTCATTATTACCTTTCGACAAATTCCAAATTAAAGAGGAAAACAAAGTGGATCAATCCATCCCTTCATTCTTATGGAAATTAGCACTCCAAATGTTAGTCACAACACTTCTTATACATTATATCAAGTAACAATATGACAGTAAATCAATTAAGCATCCATGTCACAACACTTCTTATTTATGATAAAATGTTCCATGGCTTGCATTTTCAAGAATAGGGGATGGGTTAGTCCATGTCATACCAAAATTGTATGAGATGGTGACCCATCACTTTAACTCTTTGACCTTGTTTGTAAAAGGCATATAAATAAGCATTAATTAAAATTTCAATTCAAAGATTGTTTTTAAATGTGTGGATGTCGATATATTTTATCTAAACGGGTATATATTTGATATACCTGTTTATATCCTTGGCTTGGATGAGGATTCCCTCCAAAACGGACGACCATGCGAGGGGCCGACCCATCACCAATCTCTTGACGACCCTTCGCCCAGGCGCCAGACGACAGTACGAGGGGCCAACCCTCCACCAGGCTCCAGACGACAGTACAAGGGGCCGACCCTCCACCCAGGCTCTAGACGACAGTACGAGGGGAAGACCTTCCACCCAGGCTCCAGACGACAGTACGAGGGGCCGACTCTCTACCGGGCCCCAGACGACAGTACGAGGGGCTGACAGTACGAGGCCAGAATTGGGCCAGGCTCACTACCGAAAGAAACTTTTCCCTCGGCCTCGGCTCATAGGCCGAGGGTGATATCATGACAGCGCGTGGAACAGTGCGCGTGAGGCTCATATGACACGTGGCAGACCGTTATAACAAAATCACACCCTCACGTGAGGGAATATTATGTCATCATTTGGCATCTACAGGTGTCAACAGGGGATTGGCTAGATCATCATTCACATGCACCATGCATACTTGGGGGGTACACTACACCGCCCCCCCCCCAAGACCTATATATACTTGTCACCTACAACCCTACAGGGGATCGATCCATTAACTGTAGCCCTAGCTAAAACTCTGCTTGTACACACAGTAGAGAGAGAGAGAGGATTATGTGCATTGTATCCCAGGCCATTATGGCCATACCTAGTGGATCACACACTCACAGTGGATGTAGGCCAAATTGGCTGAACCACTATACATCATTGTCTTAATTCCTCTTATACTCATCCCCTTCTATATACTTATACACTTATACATCTCTATGGCTGCCATGGCTGCTACTGTTTGAGCTCACTATCACTTATCTGGTGGTGCTAAATCCAAGCATCATCAGTTTGGCGTCGTCTGTGGGAACGAGAAGACATCTCTTCCTTTGTACAGCTTGACCTCACTGGGCACTCTGGTGGTGAACCAACACCCCCCCTGAGAGGAGGTGTTTCACCATTGAAAGAGACCCATTAAGGTTCCCAAGCTCACCAGTATTTTCAGTTCAACTTTTCATAAGCTCAAGAACATGGCACTTGAGATGCCACCGCCACCACTTCCCCCGCCGGATGAGGGGGGAAGACCGAGTTCCAGTCAGCCACCGCCTCAGTCTGAGATGGCTGATGTGGCGGCAGCCCTAAAGTCTCTGGCAGCAAGGCAGCGAATGATGCAGGAGCAGTTCACAGCTCTAAGCCAGAACATACTAAGAGCACCAGGGGTTTCACCTGATATGATTACTCCGGCAGCAGCTCCAGGGTAGCATGAGGCCAGGGGACCACCCCAGGCACCACGCAAAGACCTGCCACCCCCTCAGCGGCGTAAGGATGTTGCTGACCCCCGGCGTCTACGCCTGGGGAGGCAAGAAAACCCTTGCCCCGAGGATAGGTATGGAGATCTGGAGGGAGAAGAGGCTCCTATAGAGTGCTGGGAACCTTACGAGGTCTCCAACAACACTGTGCGACCACTCCAGGGCAGTAGGGGAAAGTGCGGGGGACCAAACCCTGATGATCGCCCAAGAGGCTCTACTTTTGACCGTTTGAGCAGGGGGTCGGCCTTTGAGAGGCTAGGCTCAGTAAATGACCTGCGGGAACAGTTGTCCAGGCCAAGAAGCGCCGCGAGATCCAGGGGGAGGCAGCAGATGGCCGACCCCGAGGACAAGACGGCGGCCAAAGGGAAGTGAACAGTCGACACAGGCCTGCTGCAGCAGAACCCTCCGTCCACCTCGGAGAGGCGGCAGGGGATAACATCGGCCAGGCTGACCCTGTGAGGCCCTGGAATGACTCAATCCAGCGGTTAAAGGATAAGATTGGTGATATATTGAAGATCCGAGACCATCTTCAGAGGGGATACACCATAGGCTCACCCTTCATGGCAAAAATAGTCAACTTCCCCACGCCGTCAAAGTTCAAGCCACCTATGGTCAGCCCAAGGTATGACGGGAGCACCAACCCCGTCCACCACGTGGAGATGTATCAGTCAGAGGCAGACATATACTCTATCTCAGATGAGATAAGCTATCGTGCCTTCTCTGGTACCTTGACAAGGGCTGCGCATATCTGGTACACGTCTCTTACAAAAAATTCCATTGGAAACTTTAAGCAGTTGGCAGACCTGTTCATCCATAATTTCTGCTTTGGGGTGAGGCCACAGAAGAAGACCACCCACCTGCTCTATGTCAAGCAGGGGAAGAGTGAGAGTCTGAGGGACTATATATCCAGATTCAATAAGGAGAAGCTGGAGGTGGAAGACTATGAGGAGAGCATAGCTAGGACAGCCCTGATTGGAGGACTCCAAAAGGGGAAGCTGTTATGGAAGCTTGCTGAAGACCCTCCGAGGACGATGGCTGAACTGTTGTTAACAGCAGGAAAGGTGATGAACGCCGAAGAGGCGATGACTGCAAAATATGAAGACGAAAGAGGAGGTGCTAGTGGGAGTAAATACCCCAAGAAGAACAAAGAGGGGAAGAAAAGGTCCTCGGATGACAAGTTCGCGGGGTACACCCCTCTGATGGTCAGCTATGAACAGATTCTCAATGAGATTAAGAGTGACCGATCCCTGAAGTGGCCTGAGAAGCTGAGGGCAGCCCCCGGCAAGAGGAATAAGAACCTGTGGTGTGAGTTTCACCAAGACCACGGCCACGTAACGGACAAATGCTTTGCTCTGAAAGACGAGATTGAGAAGATGCTGAAAGAAGGGAAGTTGAGAAAGTACGTCGATAAAGGTGCCTTCAAGAGGGGCCGAGGGGACGACCCCGGAAAGAAGCGAGGCGATGCATGCAGAGAAGGTCCTCAAAAAAGAGGGGACGACCCTTCTGATGATGAGGACGACCCTGACCTCCCGCCGAGAGACGACCACGGCCCTGTAAAGAGGCTTAATATAATCTCGCTCGGAGTGGGAATGATCTCCGGGGGTCTTGCAGGAGGAGGGTTTGAGGTCGCCGACAGGAAGGCCCATGTGGAAGAGGCCAAGGAAGTGACGAAGACGGTACACGCGACTTCCCTGGAGGTCAAGTCAGAAAAAAGGAAGAAGGTTGATATGGACACACTGATTGTGGGATTTTCAAGAATGGGCTTCAAAGACCTCTTGGCCCCACACGATGACCCTCTCGTCATCACTACCAGGGTGCATGGATGCGAAGTGCCGAGGATCTTGGTAGATGGGGGTAGTTCTGCAGATGTGATGTTTTGGCCATGCTTCAAAGCCTTGGGTCTCAGCCGTGCTAGACTCGTCCCCTACCATCATCCATTGATTGGGTTCAGTGGGGAAAAAGTTCACCCCCTTGGGGTATATGAGGCTGATGTGAGGATGGGGGACGAGTGGCCGAGATGGATCACCAAGAAGGTCAGTTTCTTTGTGATGGATGAGAAGGTGTTTTCGGCCTACAACATCATACTGGGGCGTGTGGCCCTCAAGGGGTTTGAAGCCGTGCCCTCTACGGTCCATCAGATGATCAAATTTCCAACCCCTTACGGGGTGGGGGAAGTTCAGGGAGACCAGACGGCAGCGAGAGAATGTTACTACAACTCCGCTGAAGAAAGGGAGGCACACAAGAGGGATACAGCCACCTACAACATTGATAGCCTAGACCCCAGGGACGAGACGAAGCTCAAAAAAGGAGAGGCCGCCGAGGAGGTAGAACCCATCATCCTCGATGAGGATGACCCGGGAAAAACCGTCCAAGTTGGCAAGTCTCTGAAGCCCAGTATCAAGGAAGACCTCATCAAACTGTTAAGGAGAAGACGAAGCGTCTTCGCGTGGAGTCATGTAGATATGCCGGGGATCGACCCTGAAATCATGTGCCACAAGCTCAATGTGGTAGAGGGAGTGAAGCCGGTAAAGCAGAAAAGGAGGATTTACTCTAGAGAGAAGTACGAGGTCATCAGGGATTAGGTCAAAAAATTAGAAGACGCTGAATTTATCAGAGAGGTCATCTACCCTGAATGGTTGTCCAATGCAGTCATTGTCCCAAAGGCTAACGGGAAGTGGCGAATGTGTGTGGACTTCACATATATCAACAAGCACTTCCCCAAAGACAGCTTCCCTCTCCCCCGCATTGACCAGATGGTAGACGCTACTGCAGGCCATGAGCTCATGAGTTTTATGGATGCCTACTCAGGGTACAACCAGATCTTCATGAACCCTGAAGACTCGGAGAGGACTGCCTTCATCACTGATAAGGGGACATACTGCTATAGGGTCATGCCCTTTGGTCTAAAAAATGCGGGGGCAACGTGCCAGCGCCTCGTAAACAAAATGTTCAAAGACCAAATTGGGAAGTCCATGGAGGTCTACGTGGATGACATGCTGACCAAGAGTTTGAAGGCAGAGGATCATGTGGCAGACCTGGAGAGGACCTTTAATACGATGGACAAATACCAGATGAAGCTTAACCCGGCCAAATGTGTCTTCGGGGTCGGGGCAGGGAAGTTCCTGGGGTTCATTGTCAACCAAAGAGGCATCGAGGCCAATCCTGTAAAGATAAAGGCCCTTATTGAGATGAAGACCCCCAAATCCATTAAAGACGTTCAGAGGCTTACAGGGAGAGTGGTTGCCCTGAACAGATTTGTGTCAAGGGCCACAGACAGGTGTTTACCATTCTTCAAGATCCTCAGGAAGGCCTTTGAATGGAGTGAAGAGTGTGATGAGGCTTTCAAGGAGCTAAAATCATACTTAGGGTCTCCCTTGCTGCTGTCCCGACCCGTGCAGGGTGAACGAATTTACGTATACCTCGCCGTCTCAGAGTCGGCCATCAGTGCAGCCATTGTGAGAGATGAAGATGGAATACAGAAGCTTGTGTATTTTAACAGCAAGGCACTCCAGGGGGCAGAGCAAAGATACCCGAGGATGGAGAAGTTGGCCTACGCCTTGATCCATGCCTCGAGGAAGATGAAGCCGTACTTCCAATCCCATACAATGGTCATCCTCATCGACTCTCCTCTTAGGCAGGTCCTACACAAGCCAGAAAAATCAGGTAGGTTGATGGCCTGGGCTATAGAGCTGGGGGAGTTTAACATTGTGTATCAACCTAGGACTGCCATTAAGGGGCAGGCATTGGCAGACTTCGTGGCTGAGTTCACTTGGGAAGATGATGAGGTCGAAGGTGAGACCCTTGGGATGACAGATACAGAAAACAGACCCGCCGACACACCCGCAGATAGGGCCGAGACAGGCACTGCTAGAAAGAAAGAGACTGAAAACGAGGAGGGAAAATACATCTTTAGACAGGGGTCCCTCTCTGAGGGAAATTTTTCAGAGGGAAAGACTCTGTAGAGCCTCTTCGTTGACGGGTCCTCCTGTGACAGTGGAAGTGGGGCTGGGCTGATACTGTCAGCACCCGATGGCACAGACATAGAATACGCCCTGAGGTTCAACTTCAAAGCCTCCAACAACGAGGCTGAATATGAGGCCTTAGTAGCAGGCCTCTCCTTGGCCAAGTCTCTTAGTGTCGGCCAGATTCTGGTCCATGGTGATTCAAGGCTAGTGGTGAATCAGATACTAGGGGCCTACGAGGCTAAGGACGAGAGAATGGCTAGATACCTTGAGAAGGTGAGGTCACTACTGAAAGGCTTCAGAGAAGTAAAATTAAAGAGGATACCTAGGCTAGACAACGGCCGTGCTGATGCCCTTGCGAGATTGGCCTCGGCGACTAGGACAGACATCAGGAGGGCGGTCCCAGTGGAAATTTTTCTTCATCCAACTATTGAGGACCCCGAGGGAACACTTGGCAATTGCCTAAATTTCTCTCAAGAAGCTTCGTGGATGGACCCCCTGGTCAGATACATTAAAGAGGGTGAGATGCCAGAAGCAAGGCAGGAAAGGAAGAAGCTGAGGTACAGGGATGCAAAATTCACTGTCATCGGAGACACCTTATACAAAAAGGGGTTTTTGCTCCCCTTACTTAGGTGTGTACATCCCTCACAAGTCCCTTCCATTTTGCAAGATGTGCACGAAGGATCGTGCTCAAACCATATCGGGGGCAGATCCTTAGCGAAGAGGGTGATCACCCAAGGCTACTGGTGGCCGACCTTGGGGAAAGACGCCGCAGCATATGTAAAAAAGTGTGATAAATGCCAAAGATTTGCTACCATCCCTCATCAACCCCATCAGCCTCTTACCTCCATTACATCTCCGTGGCCGTTCGCAGTGTGGGGGATTGACCTGGTAGGGCCCTTACCAAGAGCAGTCAATAACTATAGGTTCCTCATTTTAGCGATTGACTACTTCTCAAAGTGGGTAGAGGCCGAAGCGATGGTCACAATTACAGAGTAGAAGACCTTCCAGTTCATCTGGAAAAATGTGATATGCAGATATGGTCTTCCCAACACCCTCATTTCAGATAACGGGACGCAGTTCAAGAATGCCTCTCTGCAGAAGTACTGTGAGAGGGTAAATATCAAACAATTTTTCTCCACCCCAGGCCGACCTCGGGCCATTGGGCAAACCGAAGTAACAAACAGGACAATCCTAGATGGAATCAAGAAGAGGCTTGAGGAAGCAAAAGGAAGATGGGTCGAGGAGTTATATGCCGTACTGTGGGCATACAGAACGACAGTGAGGACTTCTACCGGGGAGACCCCATCCATGCTGGCTTATGGATCAGAAGCCGTCATCCCCACCGAAGTCGAGTTCCCTACTCATAGGGTCCAAATGTACGACCCCCAGGGAAACGCGGAAGAAAGGAGACTTGACTTGGACCTGATAGAGGAAAGGAGGGAGGACGCTGAGATAAGGCAGGCTTCCTACCAGCAGAGGACCGCAAGGTTTTATAATCAGAGGGTGAAACAGAGACCTATAGCGGTAGGAGACTTGGTTCTCAAGAAGACTTGGCAAAAGCCCAACAAACTCCATCCTAATTGGCATGGCCCCTATAAGGTCATCGATGAAGTTGTCCCTAGGACCTATAGACTAGAAAACCTAGAAGGGGAACCTTTTTCCAACCCCTGGAATGCAGACCACTTGAAGAAATACTACCAGTAGTGTTGTAAGGTCTTGATAGACCATAGTTGTAATAAGAGTTGCAACAACATGACACTTAAAAATTAATGAGAAATGTGTTTCCCCTCACCCTATTTATCAGTTCCAGTATGCATGGAAACATCTACAAAACCATTAATTTTTCGAGTTGATCCCTCGGCTATAATGAGGTCCAGCGGAGGGGACGACCCCACCACTGTCCTCAAGAAAGACGAGGAAAAACTTTATTAAAACCATTAATTTGGTACGTTAAACCCTCAGCTATAATGAGGACCAGTGGAGGGGACGACCCCACCACTGTTCTCAAGAAAGACGAGGGTAGACTTCATTTAAAACCATTAATTTGGTAAGTTGAACCCTCGGCTATAATGAGGACCAGTGGAGGGGACGACCCCGCCACTATTCTCAAGAAAGACGAGGGTAGACTTGATTAAAAAAAAACATTAATTTGGTAAGTTGAACCCTCGGCTATAATGAGGACCAGTGGAGGGGACGACCCCACCACTGTTCTCAAGAAAGACGAGGGTAGACTTCATTTAAAACCATTAATTTGGTAAGTTGAACCCTCGGCTATAATGAGGACCAGTGGAGGGGACAATCCCACCACTGTTCCCAAGGAAGACGAGGGTAGACTTCATTAAAACACCATTAATTTGGTAAGTTGAACCCTCGCCTATAATGAGGACCAGTGGAGGGGATGACCCCACCACTGTTCTCAAGAAAGACGAGGGTAGACTTCATTTAAAACCATTAATTTGGTAAGTTGAACCCTCGGCTAGAATGAGGACCAGTGGAGGGGACGACCCCACCACTGTTCTCAAGAAAGACGAGGGTAGACTTCATTTAAAACCATTAATTTGGTAAGTTAAACCCTCGGCTATAATGAGGACCAGTGGAGGGGACGACCCCGCCACTGTTCTCAAGAAAGACGAGGGTAGACTTGATTAAAAAAAACCATTAATTTGGTAAGTTGAACCCTCGGCTATAATGAGGACCAGTAGAGGGGACGACCCCACCACTGTTCTCAAGAAAGACGAGGGTAGACTTCATTTAAAACCATTAATTGGTAAGTTGAACCCTCGCCTATAATAAGGACCAGTGGAGGGGACGACCCCACCACTGTTCTCAAGAAAGACGAGGGTAGACTTCATTTGAAACCATTAATTTGGTAAGTTGAACCCTCGGCTATGATGAGGCCACATGGGGGGACGACCCCACATTGGTCCTCAAAAAAGACGAGGGAGGGGTTAGTGGCATTAACGAAGACAGCAAACCATAAAAGAATTAAATATCGAAGACAGTAATTATGGAAGGCAGTAGAAGAAGAGACGATGGTATTGATAAAAGAGAAAATATTAAAGTGTTTTACAATACAGAGCACAAAAATGATAAATACATTGAAAGGGTATGGGGTACAGGCAGCCACCCCATGGGACGACATCGGAGGGCAGGGCCTCAACATCTATAGGAATGGTATCCTCAATAACCAGAACTGGACGATCTTCAGAAGTGCCGACCCCCTCAACCTGAATTTGGGACTCTACTTGGGACAGAGCCTCGGCGATCAGCGGGTCGTCCAGCCCAACTGCCTCCAATGAAGGACGAACCGAGGAGACAACATCACCGAATTTGAGGACGACCCATCGGCAGGCCGTCCTGATCCCCCTCTCCAGGTACTCAAGGCCGAAACCCTGAAACTCATCAGAAGCTTTGTAAGCCTCAACAGCATCGGCCTCGGCTTTTGTAATGGCTGCTTCAAGGTCAGCTTTGTACTTGGCCTCCATGTTGGTCAAGGCCTCGTCCTTTTCCTTGAGAAGCAAGTCCCTAGCCTTAATGTCCTCGTCCCTGGACTTAATGTCCTCGTCCCTGGACTTAATGTCCTCGTCAGCTCGTCCAGGATCCTTGCATGCTCAGTCCTGGAACTTTCCAACTCGGCCCTTGCAGTGTCAAGCTCAGACTAAAGATCAGCCTCATGCTGAATAGCCCTTTCAGCCTCATGGAACTTCACCTGATTCTCGGCCATCCACATGGTGGCTGAGGTGAGGGCACAAACAGACTGCACGAAAAATGAACAGATATCAAGAGGGGTCGAGGGAACAGTTAGTGAAAGAATGAAATTAAAGAGGTGGGTCAAGACCAATACCTGTGCAAGGGAGTGCAGACCATAGTCGTACACTTTAGCAGGAGGCATCTTTGCTAAGAACTCATAGTCAGAGGCCGAAGGAGTAGAGAACATTGAGGCCTTGGCTGCCCTTAAGTTGGTGATCAGTGACGAGGGGTCGGCCCTCAAGTGTGCCAGGTTTTGAGACCAGAAAGCCCCCATGCTCGACGAAGAGGTCCTCCCCTCAGAGGCTTCGACCCTGGCCCTTTTCCGAGGATCAGACCGATACTCAACAGGGGCCTCAGACTCCTTCCTTTTATGACTATCAGTGGTCGGCTCCACCACTGTCGGCCCAGCGGCCTTTGTCTTCCTCAGAGCCTACTGAGGCTCCTTCCCTTTCTTCTTGGCCAATCCAGACAGTAAGCTGGGAGCCGTCATTTCCCAAAGATAGTCTGGTGTACCTACAGGACGATCTGATAAGAGGACGATACGTTAGAAAAGTGTAGATCTAAAGAGGAAACACTTGGAAAAAAAGCAAAGAATAGGAAATGTTCAGCATAACTCACATAGTTCAGTCAGAGGGCCGACCCTCAGACCAGCTTCTTTAAGGAACCGAGGGGTCATCAAGTCTTCAAATTTAGCAAGCTCACCCTCTCGCCCTCGTCCTCTCAGATAATCTACGATGTCCTTCTCCTCCAGACTAAGTCCAGGGTCTGACCTGGCCTTCATGGAGGGGTTAGACCACTTCCTGGGGACCCTTGGACAATCGGCAACGGGCTCCCACTCCCCGGAGATAAAGAAAAACCTCTTCTTCCAATCATGGTTGGAAGTTTGTGCCACATGGAGGAGACAGGGTTGTCACAGGGACAGCCTCAGAGGGGGCCGTACCCTCGGCCTCTCGACCTGGGCTAAGGTCAGGTGTGTCCCTTCTACCAGAAGTTCCAGCACCAGTTGGTGAGGAGACTCTCTCGTCCATCTCACTTGGGTTGGGTGTCTCGACAGGACGAGGTGATGACCCACAAGACTCAGAAGGTTCAGATGGTCTTATGGTGGCAAGAGGAATGGGAAAGATGGGTCGTACCCAATTAGGGTCGGCCCCTCGTCTCCTCTCTTCCTCTTCCTCTATTCGTCTGATCTCGGTAAAGAGCTTCTCTCTCAAAGACGGGAACTCAGATACTAAGATATAAAGCCTCCTAAGCATTAAGGGGAAGACTCCACACTTAGCTATTACACCCAACTCACCTAACTTAGCTACAAACAAGGGGGAAATTGACCGGGTTTGACTTTCGGATTAAACAAAGGAACTCAATGGGTTTTGTCAAGAAGAACCAAGAACCAGTTACCGAAAAAGACGCCGGAAAAGGTTATGGCACAACCTAAAGAGAATGCAGCCCCACAACCCTAGAAAATCAAGTAGAAATGAAGGCAAAGGAAAGCGCTTAATGAAGGAGAGTACCTGATAACGAGGGCAAAAAACGCTGCTGAGACCTGACAAATTGGAGGCTGCAAATGGCAATGGGAACTGGTTCTAGAGAGAGAAAAGGCTTGGGCGCGAAGAAGAAGAAGAAGGAGAGAGAGAGTTTGAAAATCTCTTAAATACTTTGGTAATGAGTGGACCCGTTTACCAAGAAAGGTATAATTAGGGCACAAGGCCCCAAGTGCACTGCGCAGCCGCCATGACCTTGGGAACTGAAACAGCAATGAGTATCTGCCCAGGTGTCACTCATCTAACTAATCATACATGCATCTCATTTAAAACACTATCCCTCAGCCATCTCAGTAGCACCTATGGGTAAGGGATGGGGGGTGATTGATATACCCGTTTATATCCTCGGCTTGGATGAGGATTACCTCCAAAAAGGACGACCATGCGAGGGGCCGACCCATCACCAATCTCTTGACGACCCTTCGCCCAGGCTCCAGACGACAGTACGAGGGGCCGACCCTCCACCAGGCTCCAGACGACAGTACGAGGGGCCGACTCTCTACCGGGCCCCAGACGATAGTACGAGGGGCCGACAGTACGAGGCCAGAATTGGGCCAGGCTCACTACCGAAAGAAACTTTGCCCTCGGCCTCGGCTCATAGGCCGAGGGTGATATCATGACAGCGCGTGGTTTGGGAGACGCGTGGAACAGTGCGCGTGAGGCTCATATGACACGTGGCAGACCGTTATAACAAAATCACACCCTCACGTGAGGGAATATTATGTCATCATTTGGCATCTACAGGTGTCAACAGGGGATTGGCTAGATCATCATTCACATGCACCATGCATACTTGGGGGGTACACTACACCGCCCCCCCCCCCAAGACCTATATATACTTGTCACCTACAACCCTACAGGGGATCGATCCATTAACTCTAGCCCTAGCTAAAACTCTGCTTGTACACACAGTAGAGAGAGAGGGAGAGGATTATGTACATTGTATCCCAGGCCATTAGTGCCCATACTTAGTGGATCACACACTCACAGTGGATGTAGGCCAAATTGGCTGAACCACTATACATCATTGTCTTAATTCCTCTTATACTCATCCCCTTCTATATACTTATACACTTATACATCTCTATGGCTGCCATGGCTGCTACTGTTTGAGCTCACTATCACTTATCCGGTGGTGCTAAATCCAAGCATCATCAGTATGGATTAAAAAAATATCTTAATAATCTCATATTTAAGTAAACGTAATTAAACATCAATGCACATAATCAAAGAAGTTTAAACTTCATGTGACAATATATAAAACTAAACAGAGAAACCAATAAACAAATGAAGAAGAGGTGTAATTCCAAATGAAACAATAATAAATAGTTATTTCACATCTCCATGAACTCAATATCCTAAAATAGAAAGAAGTTACCTCAAATCACATATCAGTTCTTGAATGAGGTATCTTGAATAAGGTATCACTGCACAAAATTTTGAAAGTATAATCTGTGAATAAATCCGAACGAACATTCATATTTTGTGAAACTATAACAAATCAAACGAAATAACGCACCATGAAAATCATCGTCTCAATGAATCTTTGAAGTTTGGGATACAAATAATCCCCCTCCTCTCTCCCTCTCTTTTAATCCAACCATTGATTCACATAAATATATAAAGTAAAATAAAATCATACCATAAAAAGAAACTACAATTCATTTCAAACGATATAGTAAAAACTATACATTAAGGGTAAATAAAAATTTCAATTGACTCGTTAATTTCTAGTTAACTCAATTTAATATCCTTGTATAATATGTAGAAAATGAATATTTAAACATTCACACCACACAGCTAACAATAAGTTTTCCTCCAAAAGAAGTGATCAGTGGTAGAAAAATCAATCAAATAAGTCTTTACTAAAGTCAAATTTCCCATTGGGCACATAGTTATGATATGGATAAAAAATTCTTCAATACAACTATACATTAATGACATATAAACATGGCCACAAATCTTTGATTAATTGATTCAAATGTTTTCTCATCAGTAGTTAATGTTTACCCATCATCTGGAAGAAGGTTAGCACAGTGGATTCATTCTGTAACAGGTTGTATGTCAAAACCACATCCCATGATCTGAAAGGATTAAAGACGAAGGAGTTAAATATTGTGAAAACTAATTGTAGTTTATAAAATACCATGACTAAATTCATCTTTTAACAAATGCATTTGTAGAATATTCTACTCAAGTAAAATCATACAACACTAAGACATCGTTATAAGGCTAAACAGCTGCAAATAGACAGAAAAAATAAATAAAGGGACAATACCTTATTAAGTGGCCAAATTTCAACATTTTGGATCTACAACACAAAGAAAGAAAGGGTCATTAAATAATATAAAGAATGAATGAAAAAAATAAAAAATAATTTATGTTAATAAATATAAAAGATCAAACCGAACCAAAAGTCTACCAAATGTGCAATGTGTATCATCCTCAATGACCCCTGTACACTATTACAGCCAGCTAGCGTGTGATAATATGAACTATATAAGTACTATTGTACACAATGAAACCTGATTTCTCCTACCAAACGTACCCAACTATAAAAATGTTAAACGTTGGGGAAACACAATAGCGAAATTAGTGACAAAACTACAAAACAGAGTTGAAAATGAATAAATAGTATCTTATTTTAATAAATAAATCAACTAATGTAACTACTAATTCTATTAATTAATAACTAATTCCAAATGATATTCTATTAACATGTGAAACATAAGTTTTTAGTGTCATGTGAGTATAAAATTGTAATGGGTTACAGTGTAATGCTATTAAAATTGATGAATGTATGTAAATTAAAATTGAAGATGAAGAGA
Source organism: Sambucus nigra (assembly GCA_949130495.1). Lineage (NCBI taxonomy): Eukaryota > Viridiplantae > Streptophyta > Magnoliopsida > Dipsacales > Adoxaceae > Sambucus > Sambucus nigra. The sequence goes on from OX422222.1 coordinate 200,834,236, forward strand.
CAAAAGACAAAGTGGAAGAAAATCATAGTAACATAAATGTCAAATAGTTATGCTCAATACATATCATCTAATGTTTAATCATTAAAATTCCATAATCCAACTTACAACAAATGTCCATGGAGGCAAAAACTACTTGAGTATGGAATTATGCCTATAATTTAATAAAAGCCACATTATTCTAAATTGAATAGTTAAAACAGTATTCAAAAACTACTTGAATATGAAATTTTTCCTATCTTTATAGCATAACCCCTGACATTTCAAAGTGATCTAAACATATAACAAAACTTATAATGGAGTGAGAAAAGTAAACATGGGCAATTAATAACCTTGAATTTTCATTATTGAGATTTCACCTAAACTTGAGCAATGAACACTTAAACTTCAAAACCCACCATGAACTTTAAAAATAAAACCTAAGAGTTCAGCCTAAAGCATGGAAATGTGATCAATTTAAAATTATTTTCGCACAAAAACAGAATATGAAAAAAGTCACTGATAGACCTCAAAAAACAAAAGTTCATACCAAACAATCGCATTTAAAGATTCATTGTAGCCACTGCAATATAATTCATTAACCTGAAATATTAAAAAAATTTAAATCAAAAACCAATACTTAAGTAATGTACGAAAATTAAACATAAATAAGCGCATATGCCTTACTTCAAACATAGTGCTATAAAAACATATCAAAGAAATATCTAGTGGATTCATTTCCCCGGCGTACTTGTCACCACGCTACACTTCGTTGTGTGTATGTGAAATATGGTATTTTAATTATGTCCGGAAAAGGAAAAAGTGAACTGCTAATTTGGGACTATGAAAAAGGAATAATGGACTATTAATTTGGGATAAAGGGACTACAAAAAAATTAATCTTAGAATTTTGAAAATTTATAGACAGAACATGGCGGCAAGATAACCCAAAATCCCATGTTTGTGTGAAGTTCGGGTCAGGTTTTTCTAGCTCAATGTCGAGTCGCATTCGTGTCAAATGCAGAAATTCTTTTCACTTAACATTTGAATATAAATTAATGAAATTATATTATCTAAAATAACCTCAAATTGTGACCATGTTAGTTTCCACAATAGTGATGTGTCATATGCAGTATATTTTATGCAATATAAAATAAAAAATCATATTTATATATAAAAAATATATAACTCCATCAGGTATGAGTAACAAATCTCTCAAAACACACAAAGGTGACATAATAATAATAATAATAATAATAATAATAATAATAATAATAATAATAATAATAATAATAATAATAATAATAATAATAATAATAATAATAATAATAATAATAAAATGGTTGTTAGAAAAATATACCCAAATAAAGAATCATTATATTTTAGATCTTTATTCAAACATAACAAAACACACACATAACCTATTCAAACATGAATATAAGGTGTTAAAATGACATGTACTATTTAAACACCAACTAAACAAAGAGAACTAAAAATATTCACAGTAATTGAACCTCAACAACTAAATATTAACATACAGATTGTTCATTAAAAACACAAAATATAACTTGCATACATGAATTCCTCTATTATAGATCATATCAAATAAACAAAATAATTAAAACTCTTAGAATCATATCAAATTCAACTAGCTTACAATTGCATAATGCTGAAAAAACTAACATAATGTAGATACATCTAACTGCCATGACGCTGAAAAAAGTAATAGCAATCTCTCAGTAACAGAAAACCAAACTACATTGATGGGAAACAAAACGGATGTCAGAAGAGCCTATGTAATAGCTCATAAAACAGGGCGCAAATGTCCCATTAACAATATATAAACAATACTAAGATCAAAGTATAAAGTATAAAATCAACATAATTCAAAAATTGAAATGACAATATTTAAGCAAGAAAATTATTTTTTTGGTCCAAGAAAAATAAAAATCAACCCAATCATTTTATCAAGCACTAGAGAGGCAGGCATAACCTGTTCATTCACCACATCCATTATTCATTCATCACATCCTTGTCACTGGCCTGACAATCTGCAAGAGGCGCACAGGTGGATGTGGATGTAATTGCAGTAGAATAATGTGAAATAAAAAAATATGAATCTTCAATTACAAAAACACAATTGTAACTAAGCAGAAGAAGAAAAGATGTACTTTAAATTGAATACACAAATGAATCATTTGCGAATAAAAAAACGATGGATACATGGGGTTTACTATATTTAAAAGAGTTATTAATATACGCAAACAAAATTCAATAATAGTTACAATTAAATGGGAAGCACTGTAAACATTAGAAAAGACATAAAAATAAGAAATGGCTAACCAAAGTTGCAAAAATATAATCAAGGTATCCATCAGTTGTAAATGAAAGGTCTAAAATAAGTAGGATACCTCTTATTTGGGGCAAATAATAGAAAGAGAAAAAAAAGGAAAACTGAAATTTAAAAACCCTAAAAGTCAAAGCTTAAACTCATCCCAAATTCCAGCATTATATAAACCTGTGAATAAGAGAGTAATATGAAAGAGAAATTCAAATGCAAGAAAAACATAAATAAATTGAGTAAGAAAACAAAAGTGAAAAAGAGATATATACCCTGCGATTTTGGGGGTTCTCAGAGGTGGTTCAATAGATCTTGCTTGGTATGTGCTGAATGAAACAAACAAAAATCAGACATTTGAGACAAACTGTGTGAATCTAAACTCAAATGGGAAATAAAAATAAATCAAAAATGTTAAATCAAAAATCGGGTGAAATCAAAACTCCCCAAATGTGAAATCAAAACATAAATGTGGCATTAAAGTAATATACCATTCGGAGTCAGACGTAACGCCGATTTGGTGCAAAGAAGAGGTCTTTGTATGTGTGTGTATGTGTGTGTGTGTGTGTGTGTGTGTGTAAGAGAGGCTTGATATTAACTCTGAGAGAGAGTGATGAGATAGATATCTTGAAAAATGAGTGAGTGTGACATTGAGAAATGACGGGAGAGAGAAAGCCATTGTGTGTGTGAACACCAATTCACTTTTTCGAGTGTTACCAAAATGCCCTCTTTATTTTAATCAATACCGAAAATTTAGGAAGAAAATGAAGGGGAAAATGTGTTTTAGTGGGTTAAAATTAGGGCTGTGTTTTTTTTCCGAACTTTCCGATTTTTCCGATTTCTGATCCGATTTTTTCCGAATTTGGAATGAAATTTTAGTTTGCCGATTTTCGATTTTCCGATTTCCGATTTTTCCGAAAAAAATCGGATCGAAAATCGGAAATAATTCTGAATTTCCGATTTTCCGATTTTTCCGATCCGATTTTTCCGAAACTATGCCGATCCGATTTTTCCGATTTTTTTCCGAATTATTTCCGATTTTTTCGGAATTATTTTCCGATTTTCGATTTTTCCGATTTCTTTTCCGATTTTTTGAAAGTTTCCCATATCCCACATCGGTTGGGAGAGGGAGAGGGCTCCAAAATATGCTCTATAAAAGGAGAGTATCCTCCTAACTTCTACACAAATGAAAAATGAGCCAAATCCTCATGTGTTTACATGTTGGGTTAAGCTATTTTCATTGTTTATTTAAAATGAGAATTTCGAGTAATCGAAAATCCATAATTTATTTTTTTGAAATTTTGGAATTTCTGAAATTTCTGGATTTTTAATATATTTTGTGAATTTCCGATTTTTTCCGATTTTTGCCGATTTTCCGATTTTTCCGAATTCGGAATTTTTTTTAATTTTCCGAAAAAATCGGATCGGAAATCGGAATAGTTATTTTATTTCCGAAAAAATCGGAATTTTTTCCGAATAGGCATTTTCCGATCCGATCCGGCCGAAACACAGCCCTAGTTAAAATAATAAATATAATATAGAGTATAAAATGAGGTATGGTAAGGTACATAATATTATTGTGTAAATATTGATCGCACCATTCATCCAATGTCATGGTGTTTAAATCCTCACCTCAAATTGTGTTATCAACTTATGGAATAGTAAAAACCTTTTACTCCTTATTATTATTATTATTATTATTATTATTATTATTATTATTATTATTATTATTATTATTATTATTATTATTATTATTATTATTATTATTATATATATATATATATATATATATATATATATATATATATATATATATATATATATATAACCTAGGCTTTGATACCAAAAGCTCATACACCCAAACTCAGTTACTTATAATTAAGTTTGAAAGTCAAAGTGAGCCAAACCATAATTAATTTAACCAAACCACAAAAACGAGTCTTTATTATAGAGTCATCAACGTAAATCCATAGAACTAAAAAGTTTTTACAACATTATAAATAGTTATGCTTATACAAACTTGCTGGAAGGATAAGTTAACTTAATTACATCATATACATTTAAACAAAATCCTTGTTTTATCCATTTATGGCTAACCTAACCCGACCTCCTAGATTTGGCAGTGACATCGCGTTACCTGAAAAACATAAATATTGGAACTGTGAGCAAAACAGCTCAGTGAATGCATCACTACTACACTATTGCATAAAATTAAATGCAATAAATCATATCCATGTGATAATAGATATATAATTATGCAAATTATTCATTAAGAACGACCAAATTTCCGGTTCATTCATAAGAATGACCTAATTTTCCAAATCATGATTCACATATCCTGTCTAAAATAGACAATTCTCCCCCATTCTGGGTCGGGGAGTAACCTCCTATTTCGATAAATCAAAATGAATGGTTTCATATTCAAAATATTCTGATCATATCCATAACAATATACAAATACATGTTTTTAGTGAGTACACTCACCTTAGGTTGTCAACTATGTATTTACGTTTCCTTCAGGTGGAGTTGAACTGGGTTGATTAGACCTTAATCTTGTAAATCCAACTAAATCAATACTGAATCTCAATCATAAGTATTATGTTAATATATTTATGTAAGTTTTAATGACTATACAACAATAATATAATTACACTTAAGTCGAATTCCATGAAACATGAGTAAAAATGATAAAATATTATATATGATGATAAAGTTATGAGCATTCAACCATAGAAAATACCTTATTAGGAATGTACAACTAAAACAAAGCAAACATAAAAGTATACTTCTCAATGTATATGTAACACCCCATAATTTTAAGGATTTAATATTTAATTATTTTTGGGAGTTATATAAATATTTAAATTGGCGGCTTTCCAGTTTAATGGTTCAAAATCTCGTGTGTCGCATTTTGAGGTCGAAATTTGGAAATATCGAAAAGTATTTTGGATGGAAAATCAAAATGCGCGGTTGCATCCGGATGGGTCGATATAGTCAGAAAAGAGTACCCGGGGGTAGTAATTGGGTGTAGGGGTATTTTTGGGCATAGCCGGGCCCACACGGGGTGAGTTGGACCATTTTAATTAGGCCCTGATGGCCAAAAACGGGATTAAGAGTTTTTAACCTAATTAAGAGAATAGGGAATTGAGTCAACATAACTGTCAACCTAGGGTTTGAGAGGGAATTTGGGGAAAAGCAAATCAAGAGCCAATTTGGAGATTTTGGAGCCAAATTAAAGGACTACACCAACGGATCAGACTCTACGAACAATTCCAGGCAAGTGGTTAACTGTTGTGATTTCTAAATTGATGATAATCAATTCATATCATAGTGATGTGTAAATCAAAATTCGTTTTTGGGATAAATGGGTACAAAAATGGGGTTTTGTTAATGGAACCATTGAATAAGATTCAAAGTAAGAAATAGTTGTGTTATATATTTCTGAGTATGATTATATGATTTGAATGAGAAATCTGAAACATAAAATGGTGGAAATTGGATCTGGAATTTGGAATTTGTAGAACAATTAATTGAACTTTAATGGAGAAAAACCCATTTCGGAAATTATGAGATAAGTGGAGAAATTGATTATCTTAAGGCCCCTATGATGTGTAGGGTGTGAATTAACCATGTTTATGTGGTGGGGTGATGTGATTAGAGGTTTAAATTAAGGTTTACAAACCTTGGATTTCAATAATGGTGGAATTCAGTGGGGAAGAAGAGTTGCCCAGGTATGATCGACCGATCGATCGGGGGCCATCAATCGATTGACGATGGGAATACTTTGCCAGGTCGGGTTGTTGGTTACCCTTGTTTTATTTTTGGATTTTGGGTATAATTTTAATTGGTGAAAAATTATAGAGAAATTAATAGCTAGGAGGTGTAAAGATAGCTATTAGGAATGTGCAATGTAAGTTAAGAGTTGAGACTTAAAGTGAGAGCTTTGGGTGAAACATATGCAATTTAATTATGGGCCAAGTGGGCGAGTCCGAGTATGTCGGTAATTATAGTTAAATATAATTGGGAAATTTATGGAGATGAATGTGTGACACAATGTGAGCGAATATGTGGGAATGAAATTTTGAGTTTTAAAAATGGACCAAGTGAGCGAGTCCGGGTATGTTGGTTAAGTGACACCAAAGTATTAAATTAATTATCGAGAGAGTAAATTAATTTGGGGTCGCAACATAGACTCGGGAAATATTAAGTTATGGGCCAAATGAGCGAGTCCGGGGATAATGGTTGGGTGACACCAAGTTATTAAATTAATGGATGTGTTAATTAATGGAAGTAGAGCCGGAAGGTAGATTTGGAAAGGTATTAAATTAATTGATGTTGTAATTAATTAATTTAGAGTCGGATTGTAGACTCGGGATGGGTATGGATTCATTAATGTTTAAATTAATTAAATGAGAGTCGTATCACAGACTCGGATTGGTATAAATTAATTAATTTGTAAATTAATTAAATGAGAGTCGTACCACAGACTCGGTTTAGTACAAATTAATTAATGTGTAAATTAATTAACTAGGAGTTGGACGATAGACTCGGAAAGGTATTAAATTAATTGGTGTGTTAATTAATTTAATTAGAGTCGGACGATATACTCGGGAAGGTATTAAATTAATAGGTGTGTTAATTAATTTAAATAGAGTTGGATGATAGACTCGGTAAGGTATTAAATTAATAGGTGTGTTAATTAATTTAATTAGAGTCGGACCATAGACTCGGGAAAAATAGTATATGAATTGAGGTGTGAATTAATTATATTAGAGTCGGACCACAGACTCGGATTTGTGTTAATTAATTAATGTGTAAATTAATTATTATTTATAGTCGAACTATAGACTCGGATTTGTGTTGATTAATTAATGTGTAAATTAATTATTATTTAGAGTTGGACTATAGACTCAGATTTGTGTTAATTAATTAATGTGTAAATTAATTAAATAAGAGTCGATTTATAGACTTGGGCAAACTTCATATAAATTATTGTGTAGAGTATTATTATTTAGAGTCGAACCACAGACTTGGGAAGATGGAAATTATTATGTGAGAAAATTAATTAAGTTGAGTCAGGCCAGAGACTCGAGAAATTACAGGTTAGTGTTACGGGTTTTTGAGTACACGGAAAAGCTGGGGTTTATAATATATATATACGGTGTAGTGATAGTATATATATAGATGTGCGTATATATTGTGTGTGCTATTAAATATCAGTGATTAGATATTTACTTAAATTATATAATCTAGTGCTATAAAGGGAGGTTGCGCGATGTGGGTGAATCCCCTAGCTTGAGGAGTAGGGTGAGTATATCCCCAGGTCATAGCTTCCGGTATATGAGTGAGGGGATTATCTCACTTTCAGAGAAGGAATATGACCGCCTCCATTTTATTTATGTTTGGGCCAGTTAGTGAGCAATTCCAACTTGGGTAACTAGGTTATGTGAGCACACCTAGTGAGATAGCACTTTAGAGGGAATCATTCGGCGAGTGTATAGTCGGAGGGATGGATATACGTATGTTATATGTGTGGATGTTTTAGTAAAGGTACGTATATAATGGTATTCAATATTATATGCGGGTAATAATACAGTGTGTGATGTATTTACTTTATATAACTTGTGACACGGTCATATGCTAATATTTAAGAAGGAATTAATTAAGTTAATTGTGAGATAACTTATAATTCAAGAATCATTGTACTCGGGTTAGAGTAGTATGGAAAGGGGAAGGTTATACCAGGACTAGTTGGATGGGTTAGTACAACTAGGTGGGGGTTAAGGTAACCGATAGGTGTGCACAATAGTGGAGGGGTGAGAATGTCCACAAGGGAGTGCGACACTAACTTAAATATGAAGCGCATTCATGCATTTTAAATTACTGCAGTTAATTCACTTGCTAAATATTTTCAAAATGTTTTGGGTTCTAACCCTTGCTATAAAACTATTTTCAAAACCTTTTAGGTGTCCAGACACAGGGACGCCAGAATTGATATTCTATTCCCGGGACACGGAGCTGCGACATTTGTGGATGCTAGCAGGAGTTTAGATTAGACGCATCATTCATTTATTACTAGAGTAGGAATCATGTATCAGTTCCAGTTTTATTTAGGGCTTGTCGCCCAGACTTCTCAATGCAGTTTTGAGATTGTATTTATTCAGGTGTTGGATGTTTATATTGGATTTCACTTTGGTGGCCGATGGCTTATTCGGCAAATTGTGTAATTAATTATTCAGTTGAGTTTTATTCAGTTGTGTGAATGTTTTATATATATTTCTGCATGTACTGTTTTATTTAATTAAAAAGTTAAAATTGGCACCAGCTTTTGGAATACTAGGTGGTTAGTAAGTTTTACAAAAGTTTTCGACAGTGATGCTAAGGATGAACCAACTGGGATTCCTGGTTTAATTTGGTATAGGACTGATCACCCGGTATTTTATTAGGCGAGGTGTCACAGATGGTATGAGAGCATCAGGTTCTAGTGTCCTTAGGATCTATGCCACTTTTCACGTTTCAGCTTAGCAATCTTTGATATAGAGCCCTATCATAGGATTGTTGTATTCGCAATACGTATGCGCATTTACGTTCTTCTGCCAAATTTATATTTGAGAGTGAACTCATATGATTCGATTCTCATTCCAGATGTCGCCCAGGAGAGAGAGAGCAGCTAGGGCAGCAGGGGGAGATGAGACTAGGGAGGCTTGTCTGGAGCAAGAGTTACCGCAGCAACGTCCAGAGATGATTTTGGAAGCACAGATAACTAAACTAGTGGCACAGGCAGTTGAAGCGATGTTGGTCTCAACGGCAGGGTACTTTTCACGGGACCAGCCACAAGTGTTAGTGGCGCTAGATGTTTAGACTCACATTGGGCCGTCAGGGTGGCAGCAAGGAAGAAAGATTTTTTTCAAGAGTGGGAATCCACCAGAGTTGTGAGGGGGTTCAAGTGTAGTGCCAGCGTATCAAGGAAGAGAGATATCCAGGGTCACCTATGCATGGGAGATTGCAATGAGGTGCAGAAGAAAATGCTAGCCACTTTTAGTTTAGTGGGCGCAGCGCTACAGTGGTGGGAGTCGATTACCACAGTTGAGCAAAGGGATACACTAGCTATTGCAGAGTTTTGGGTGTGGTTCGACCGCACGTATTTTCCTCCAGCGGTTGAGACCGAAATAAGGAGAAAATTTAGAGAGGTGACTCGTGGAGACCGTTCAGTGGTCGATTATGAGGAAGAATTTACTCGATTGGCAAAGTTGGTACCGGATGAGGTAAGCGATGAAGAGACAAAGAAAGAAAGGTTTATGGATGGGTTAGTCTGGAGAATCAGACAACATTTAATTGGTAATTCCACATTAGTAGATTAAACTGATGTCGTTAACGCAGCACTCCGGCACTGTCAGGAATATCGCTTCCACGTGAAAGGAAGCGGGAGGGGAGTGGAAACTAGCCAGTCGGATAAGGCAAGAGGGAATGGTACCGGTGGGGTATCCCAACAGCAGGCAGGGGGGATCAGGGGAAGGATTTCGGCAGGGAAATCATACCAAACAATTTAGAACTGGAGGCTATCGACAGGATGGACAGGAATTCCAACAAGGTCGACATGCAAGGGACCAGTGACATGGTGAATGTATTAGGAGGTGTTTTGTTTATGGGGGAAGCGAGACACATGAAGAGAGATTGTCTTAAGCGAGGCAGGGGTCAACTACATGATGAGGTCCTGGATGTACAGCCACTAAAGCAAGTCATGGGCGCATTCGGGCAGGTAGAAGATGCTCCGAAACCCGAGGATCAGCCGTTACAGCTGGAGTATGGAGGTAATATTTTTACCCTATGGGCATGGGATATATTTTTGAGTGACAAGGAGGATGTCACAATATAAGACTTATTTTCACTAGAGTTCGCGGGTGAGGTGAATTTAGTGGGTGCGCTGGTTGTAGCAGCCATAGTATGTGGATAAACTTCCCGTGGGGTAGCGGAGTTCTCTGGTGTTCTTCATGGGATATTGGAGGTGTACACTGTGTGAAGGTTTGAATTATGCGAAGAGTTACTACTTTCGAGAATTATGGGAGTAGGGTTGATAACGTTTTCTAAATATCAACTGGATAGCGATGGGATTTAACTATTGTGGATAGTGGTGTTAAGTTTTGGGTGTTCGCGACACCAGGGTATGTTTGGTACTAGGTATCACCTGAGAGGGCGTATAGCCTATGTATATGTGTGTATATATGTTATATTGTGTGGTGCGATAGACACAAAGTGAGGTTTTGTGTTCTCACATTTTATCCCGGTAAGTAGGGGTGTTTACTGAAGTGAATCAGGGTGGTTAAATTTATGTTCGAGCAAAGAGAAATAGCTCGGGGTTTATTGTGGGCAAGGACTAGTGATAGTAAGGGCGCAGTATTTTATGTTGTCTTTGGAAACATGAGAGTAAGCGTATATACTTTTATGTTGAGAGACAAGTATTTTGTGGGGAGATGTTTGGACGTTAGTACATGGGTTGGGTACCCGGGGCAGTAGATACATACATATATATATATATATATATATATATATATATATATATATATATATATATATATATATATATATATATATATATGGGGGGGGTTCGAAGTTATATTATGGGTTACGACTAGTATAGTCGGTTAGCTTTCATGCGGTAAAGCACGAGGATAGGGTGTATGGGCATCCGGGTTAATCAAGAAAAAATTTGTGCGATTAAGCACGGGTATAGGGTGTATGGGCGCCCTGGTTAATTTAAATGCATACTTGTGTAACGTATGGTGAGAAGTGGATGGGATAGATATAGCGGGCTTAGAGGCACATGACTAGAGAGTAATATGCGAAACTTGGAACATTACGCTCACCTTAATTTCGAGGACAAAATTCCTTTGTAAGGGGGGGGGGGGTATGTAAAACCCCGTAATTTTAAGGATTTAATATTTAATTATTTTTGGGAGTTATAAAAATATTTAAATTGGAGAAACTTAAATCCATGAGTTGGAGAATTTATTTGAGTGAGCCGAATTATTTATAATTGGCGATTTTCAGTTTAATGGTTCAAAATCTCGTGTGTCGCATTTTGAGGTCGAAATTTGGAAATATTGAAAAGTATTTCGGATGACAATTCTGAGTGTACGATTGCACCCGGATGGGTCGAGATAGTCAGAAAAGAGTATCCGGGGGTAGTAATTGGGTCTCGGGGTATTTTGGGGCAAAGTCGGGCCTACACGGGGTGAGTTGGGCCATTTTAATTAGGCCCAGATGGCCAAAAATGGGATTAAGAGTTTTTAACCTAATTGAGAGAATAGGGAATGGCAGTCAACATAATTCTCAACCTAGGGTTTGAGAGGGAATTTGGGGGAAAGCAAATCAAGAGCCAATTTGGAGATTTTGGAGCCAAATTAAAGGACTACACCAACGGATCAGACTCTACAAAAAATTCCAGGGAAGTGGTTAACTGTTGTGATTTCTAAATTGATGATAATCAATTCATATCATAGTGATGTGTAAATCAAAATTCGTTTTGGGGATAAATGGGTACCAAAATGGGATTTTGTTAATGGAACTATTGAATGAGATTCAAAGTAAGAAATAGTTGTGTTATATATTTCTGAGTATGATTATATGATTTGAGAATGCGGAATTCGGAACATAAAATGGTGGAAATTGGATCTGGAATTTAGAATTTGTTGAACAATTAATTTAACTTTAATGGAGAAAAACCAACTTCGGAAATTATGAGATAAGTGGAGAAATTGATTATCTTAAGGCTCCTATGATGTGTAGGATGTGCATTAACCATGTTTATGTGGTGGGGTGATGTGATTAGAGGTTTAAATTAAGGTTTACAAACCTTGGATTTTGTTAATGGTGGAATTCAATGGGGAAGAAGAGCTGCTTAGGTATGATCGATCAATCGATCGGGGGCCATCGATCGATCGACGATGGGAATACTTTGCCTGGTCGGGTTGTTGGTTACCCTTGTTTTATTTTTAGATTTTTGGTATAATTTTATTTGGTGAAAAATTATAGAGAAATTAATAGCTAGGAGCTGAAAAGATAGCTATTAGGAATGTGCAATCTAAGTTAAGAGTTGAGACTTAAAGTGAGAGTTTTGGGTGAAACATATGCAATTTGATTATGGGCCAAGTGGATGAGTCCGGGTATGTTGGTAATTATAGGTAAATATAATTGGGAAATTTATGGGGATGAATGTGTGACGCATTGTGGGCGAATATGTGGGAATGAAATTCTGAGATGCAAAAATGGACCAAGTGAGCGAGTCCGGGTATGTTGATTAAGTGACACCAAAGTATTAAATTAATTATCGAGAGAGTATATTAATTTGGGGTCGGAACATAGACTCAGGAAATATTAAGTTATAGGCCAAATGAGTGAGTTCGGGGATAATAGTTGGGTGACACCAAGTTATTAAATTAATGGATGTGTTAATTAATGGAAGCAGAGTCGGAAGGTAGACTCAAAAAGGTATTAAATTAATTGATGATGTAATTAATTAATTTAGAGTCGGATTGTAGACTCGGGAAGGGTATGGATTAATTAATGTGTAAATTAATTAAATGAGAGTCGTATCACAGACTCGAATTGGTATAAATTAATTAATTTGTAAATTAATTAAATGAGAGTCGTACCACAGACTCGGTTTAGTATAAATTAATTAATGTGTAAATTAATTAACTGGGAGTCGGACGATAGACACGGGAAGGTACTAAATTAATAGGTGTGTTAATTAATTTAATTAGAGTCGGACGATAGACTCGGGAAGGTATTAAATCAATAGGTGTGTTAATTAATTTCATTAGAGTTGGATGATAGACTCGGGAAGGTATTAAATTAATAGGTGTGTTAATTAATTTAATTATAGTCGGACCATAGACTCGAGGAAAATAGTATATGAATTGAGGTATGAATTAATTATATGAGAGACGGACCACATACTCGGATTTGTGTTAATTAATTAATGTGTAAATTAATTATTATTTAGAGTCGGACTATAGACTCGAATTTCTGTTAATTAATTAATGTGTAAATTAATTATTATTTAGAGTCGGACTATAGAGTCGGACTTGTGTTAATTAATTAATGTGTAAATTAATTAAAGGAGGGTCGGACGACAGACTCGGATTTGTGTTAATTAATTAATGTGTAAATTAATTAAATAAGAGTCGATTTATAGACTCGGGCAAACTTCATATAAATTATTGTGTAGAGTATTATTATTTAGAGTCGTTCCACAGACTCGGGAAGATGGAAATTATTAACTGAGAAAATTAATTAAGTTGAGACGGGTAGAGACTCGAGAACTTACAGGCTAGTGTTAAGGGTTTTTTAGTACACGGTAAAGCTGGGGTTTATAATATATATATATATATATATACGGTGTAATGATATTATATATATAGATGTGTGTATATATTGTGTGCGCTATTAAATATCAGTGATTAGATATTTACTTAAATTATATACTCTAGTGCTATCAAAGGAGGTTGCGCGATGTGGGTGAATCCCCTAGCTTGAGGAGTAGGGTGAGTATATCCCCAGGTCATAGCTTCCGGTATATGGGTGAGGGGATTATCTCACTTTAAGGGAAGGAATATGACCGCCTCCATTTCGTTTATGTTTGGGCCAGGTTGGTGAGAAATTCCAACTTGGGTAACTAGGTTATGTGAGCACACCTAGTGAGATAGCACTTTAGAGGGAATAATCCGGCGAGGGTATACTCGGAGGGATGGATATACGTATGTTATATGTGTGGATGTCTTAGTCAAGGTACGTATATAATGGTATTCAATATTATATGCGGGTAATAATACAGTGTATGATGTATTTACTTTATATAACTTGCGAAACGATTATATGCTACTATTTAAGAAGGAATTAATTAAGTTAGTTGTGAGATAACTTATAATTCAAGAATCATTGTACTCGGGTTAGAGTAGTATGGCAAGGGGGAGGTTATACCAGGACTAGTTGGATGGGGTAGTACAACTAGGTGGGGGTTAAGGTAACCGATAGGTGTGCACAATAGTGGAGGGGTGAGAATGTCCACAAGGGAGTGCGACACTAACTTAAATATGAAGCGCATTCATGCAATTTAAATTACTGCAATTAATTCACTTGCTAAATATTTTCAAAATGTTTTGGGTTCTAACCTTTTCTATAAAACTATTTTCAAAGCCTTTTAGGTGTCCGGCCACAAGGACGCCAGGATTGATATTCTATTCCAGGGACACGGAGCTGCGACATTTGTGGATGCTAGCAGGAGTTTGGATTAGACGCATCATTCATTTATTCCTAGAGTAGGAATCATGTATCATTTCCAGTTTTATTTAGGGCTTGTCGTCCAGACTTCTCAGTGCAGTTTTCAGATTGTATTCATTAAGGTGTTGGATGTTAATATTGGATTTCACTTTGGTGGACGATGGTTTATTAGGCAAATTATGTAATTAATTATTCAGTTGAGTTTTATTCAGTTGGGTGAATGGTTTATATATATTTCCGCATATACTGTTTTGTTTAATTAAAAAGTTAAAATTGGCACCAGCTTTTGGAATACTAGGTGGTTAGTAAGTTTTAAAAAAGTTTTCGACAGTGATGCTAAGGATGTACCAACTGGGATTCCTGTTTTAATTTGGTATAGGACTGATCACCCGGTATTTTATTAGGCGAGGTGTCACAGTATATACATATTAAACATGTACGCCAAATACCCCTTGGAAGGAGGAGATAAAAACATTCTTTCATGGGGTATCCAGTATAGCCTCAAATTATTGTCGTCTATACTTATATTCAAAAATTGTACAAATATAGGTGTATAACCGTATCAATATGAACACCTATCTGAATATAAATTCCATTACAAGTGATGGTGTAATTTTTCAAGATTCTTAGAGCAAGCTATGACCATTTCTTTACAATATATTAAATCTTCCCTATAAGCTCCTTTATTATTCCTTCAACTTCCAAGAATTTTCATAATTTTTCTACATCATAACATTCCATTATTTTCCACCCACTTTCAATAAACCTACTGAATAATACAGAATTAAAGTTTCATAATTTTTTGGTTTCATTTTCTATGTCAAAATCTTTACCAAACTCAGGGCATGTTGAAATGAAATATACAAATAACAACTATGTACCAACTTGAAACCATCACTAAGGCCTAACCAAAAGGAGTTAAATTCTATTTTTTGGATATGATATGAATATATGATTCTAGTTTCATATACAATTATAATTTTTTAGTTCCAATAAGCACCCAAAAATATGTGCAAGTTTGAATACAAGTGATTTCAATACAATGCAATACGGCCTACACACACCACTTATCTCACATATGAACAAATACTTGATATCACAAAGGAGGATGGAATTTTAATCAAATATTGATGATTTATATACTTTGAAATAGATATAATCCAATATTAAAACAATATTAACACATAATTGTACCTTCCAAACACCTTAAGGATTTTCTTGGAATATTTCCTAGCTTTCTTGTAACCCTTCTTTCCTTAACTTCTACTTTCTCTTTCCTCAAGATAAAAACTCATTAAACTGAACCTAGAGTTAAATTTTATGAATGAATAGTTTACATGGAGAGGTTTAAGTCGAAAAATTCAACCCTACTTTCCTACCAATCAAACTAAACCATTTGGTTTACTAAAAGACAAATTACCACTGAAAGGGAAGGACAAATTTGCCCTTTGTTCATAAATTCGGTATAACTTCTTACTCGGACATCTATTTGATGCACCGTTTATTGTTTCTTAAACATAACTCATATATATACAACTATTTAGTTTAACCTTGAGTCAATTGTTATATTATAAGGGTCAAAATTAGTCTCCAATATAAACATTCCTATCGAAAACTTTTAAATTTTATATTTGTAACCAACTCGATATTTCAAGATTTTTGAAGGTAGGATTAGAATAAATATATTATCCTAACATTATAAATATTAATAACACATTATACGTATCCAATAAGTTAAGCATGATTCAAATAGAATTTATCATAGTTATATTCGGGTTGTCACAGATGTCTTTAATCCTAGCAATCAATGGAGTAAATTCTTCGTAAGCTTTTTCTGGCTTTGGTTCCTCCTGTTTCCTCTTTTTTTTTCAAAGGCTTGGATGCATCCTTGTCTTCAATAGTCATGACCTTTTGATGAGAGGAGAAGGCTGAGACCTCTAGCATCATGACCCTCTGTGCTAGGAGGTTGACTTATCCTTAGAGTGAGGCTTGGATATCATACACGTGGTTAATGTAGTTCAGTAGCCCAGTGATATCTTCATATGCATGCATCCATATTTAGAGGGCCCATAGTGTTGAACCTTGATTGGAATTGAAGGGGTCCTTTAAAATCTCAGATCAACTCTTTAAAGGGAACCAAAAAGGTAATGCGTAGAGCAACTTATCTTCCTTTCATTAAAATAACAGCTAAAAAATAATACTCTATCATCACCCTTTTAGCTTGGCACAAAAAATGTGTCTTAACAGCCAAAATAGTAGGAAGAAGAAAAACTTCTTTTCATACACACTTTGAGTACTCTTTATGTGTGTACGCATAAAAGTGGAATATGGCAGGTGGATATTGTCACTTTTGAGGTTCACTAGGATTTTAGCTGGAAACATATATGGGTGAACATCTTATAATATGGATTTAAATATAAAATTAAACTCGAAGCAATTAAAAGATGAATTCCAACAATGGATGTAACTAGAGACAATGAATGAGTCAAGTTCAATGTCTATCAGGCTAAGTTTAACGACACCAAGAATATTAGATTCTAGCATTTGTACTGCTTTATGAGTAAGCATTCAATGCACCCACTTAGAGCATTTTCCATTGTCCAACTTCTTACGACAAACCTTAAACTTGAATGTGAATGGTGATTCGATATTTTCAGAGTCTTACACCAAGAGATTTTGGTCTTCAAATTTGGGATAGTAAACAGATACAGATAATGGAAGTTCCTCCTTCAAATAGAGACCAATAGTAGAGAAAGATGCCCCATCTTTAAAATAAATGGAGGTAATAAAGAGAAACCAAGAAGAGGGAAAAAAAGAATGGGACGTAAAAAGGAAACAATAAGAATGATCTCAAAAACGTTTTCAAGTCCATCAACATAATTTTTAATGAATGGATCTATAAGATCTTTTACAATATAAGAAGTCGGTAGTATTTTAAATGCCCAAGAAGATGTTGGGCAACCCCAAGAAATGGAACACGGTGCTGAAATATGCATACTATAAGGATTACGATCAGAAGACCAAAAATGGTAAGGCGCTAAAGTTGCACTTTAAGGAACTAGCCCAGACTAAGCACCTCAATGAGTTAGTAAAAAAAATAAGATCAGGCACAACCCCAAAGACAGGATAATGTGCTTGATGATGACATTGTCGATGAATTTATGGTAATCCATGGGGCATTAAACCTAAGCCAGATTAAGGGAAAGGCCATAAGAATGTAGGTCACAAAACTCACAAAAGTAATAGAGGTGTTCTAGAATAACCCAACCAAGACCATTATTGGAAAACATCGGTGACCATACCAGATCAACTACTCCAAACATATAGTGCTCATCGAGGAAGATTTGGTCACAGTAAGGACTCTGCATCATGATTCCCTAGTAATCACCCTAAGAGTAGTCAACTAAGATAAGGATAAGCTGCTAGTGAATCAAGGGAGATCCTCAAATGTCATATACCTTAAGATGTTTAAAAAATTTACTTGTGAGAAGAAGAATTTTAAAAAGAGACTGTACCATTGGTCATCTTTGCAAGAAGGATGGCCATGTTACTAAAGAAGGCCATCCTCTATATCTAAGCAGGAAGAATATCCAAACTTATTGAGTTCCTTATGGTAGACATAGATTTCCCTTATAATGTTATACTTGGTATAGGGTGGATGAATTCCATGAGAGTAGTACCTTCCACCTACCAATTGAAGCTGAAGACTGAGAAAGGGATAATGGAGATGAGTAGAAACCATGCATTGGCTCGGTAGTGCTTCATAGCTACCATTTGACAAAAGTGGGAGAGGAAGAAAGAAATTTTTTTGGAACCAATACAGGTTTCTATGTTCTCCAAGTAGTAATTAAAGTATGGGTGACCTGGTGTTGAGGATACTAAGGTTTCCCCTACTGATCGGGTCATGGAACCTTTCCATGAAGTGGTTTATAAAAATGGCCAACCTAAGAAGAAGTTCACTATCGACAGTGCTCTTACTCGAGAAGAGAAGGAAAATCTTGTTATTTTCCTCAAATGTAATCATAATGTGTGCGCTTGGTGATCCTATAACATGTTGGGCATTGACCTAAAGGTTATATGATGCAAGCTTCAGATATACGCTACGCATCCACCCGTAATATAAAAAGTATGGGGAACAGCCTTCAAGAAGGAGAATGCAGTGGAAGAAGAAGCGGAATGACTTCTCACGGTGCATCAAGAAAGTTTAATTCCCTGAAAGGTTATCAAATCACGTGGTGGTTAAAAAGATCGACGAGAAGTGGAGAGTCTGTATTGACTTCACTATCTTGAACAAGTCTTGCCCCAATAACAGTTTTTCTTTACCAAGATAGATAAACTGGTAGATGAAAATGCTAACCACCAACATATTAGATTTCTCGATGCCTCCTCAGGGTATCACCAGATCTCATTGTTCGAGAGAAAATACATTTTTTTGCCACATTAGGACTATATTACTAAGGTTGATGCTCTTTGGACTTAAGAATGTCGGGGCAACATATCAAAGGATTGTTATAAACAAGTTCAATCAGTAGTTGAGATAAATGATGGGTGTGTACATAGATTACATGCTTATAAAAAGAAAGAGGAAAGACAATCACCTTGCCAACCTAGTAAGGACTTTTGAAGTTATTCGATACTACATAATGAGGCTGAATACAACCAAGTGGTCTTTTGGGGTGAATTTAGGAAAGTTCTTCAGATAGCTAGTCAGTCAAAGGGGGATTAAGGCGAACAATAAAAAGATTAAAGAAATAAAAAATGCACAACCTTCGAGCATTGTGTATGAGGTGCAGAAGATGATTGGCATGATCGCCACTCTCAACAGGTTCATATCAAGATCTTTAAAGAGATGTCAACCTTTCATATAGATATTGCAAAATGAAAGGAAAGAGATATGTAATGACCAATTTACCATGAATCAGAGGAAGTGAAGAAGTATTAGAGACGATCATCATTGCTAGCAATCACTGATGGAGAGGGACCCTTATACTTGTACTTGGTAGTTTCAAGTCATATAATCATCTCGGCTCTTATTTGTGACAAGAAAGGAATCTAAGCCCCTATCCATTATGTGAGAAGAACTTTTATCTATGCCGAGAAGAGATACCTCCCCTAGAGAAACTTGGATAATGCACTGGTGATAGGTTCTCGCAAGTTGAAACATTATTTTGAGGACCACACAATCATCATCTTGACCTGCTTCTCTTTTAAGACAGTTATTTAAAAGGCCGATCAATCTGGGCATATTCGCAAATGGTCGGTGGATTTAAGAAGGTTTGATATCTAGTACTAATCTAGAACGTTAATTAAGGTGTATATTCTGGATGACTTTTTCTCTATGTTCTCCAATGACCAAGCACCCAGGGAAGTCACCACCGTAACTGAGGAGGATGACCAACAAGTGGTTAAAGAAGGGGAACTATGGAACCTCTATGTAGATGGAGACTCCAATTAAGGGGCATGTTCAGGATGATTTTTTCTCTGAGTTCCCCAATGACCAGGCATCCAGAGAAGTCACCATCGTAAATGAGGGGGATGACTAATAAGTGGTTGAAGAAAGGGAATGATGGTCTAGGTAGATGGATCCTCCAATTACAAGGGGAGAGAGTAGGGATACGGATTCGATAGTTCATTATCTTAAAGAGTTTGTTCTGCCTGATGACAAGAATGAGGCAAATAAAATCCGAGTAAAGGCTGCTTGCTTCATTCTGTCGTCGGATGATAAAATTTGTCGGCATTCCTTTTAAAGACCATACCTATAGTGCGTCCACCCAGACGAGTCAAACACTTTAAGAATTACATGAGGGGATATGTTGAAGCCACACACGGGGAAGACCACTGGAATTTAGAGATATGAAAGATTATTATTAGTGGCCATAAATACAGGAAGACGCAATAATAGACATAAGTAAGTGCAAAAACTTCCACCTTTTCTCAGCTTTTGTGCATCAACTTGCAGCAACCTCGAATCCCTAATAAATCCTTAGCCTTTCTCATAATTATGATTAGACGTCATTAGTTCGCTACCCCTTGCATTTGGTAACAAAAGTCCCTTTTGATCAACATGGATTACTTTTCTAAATGGGTTGAAGGGGAACCACTAACAAACACCCAAGATTTTGACATGACTATATTCATTTGGAGGAACATCATAACACATTTTGGCATTCCTCAAATCATGATGACATATAACGGGACACAATTTAAGAGCAACCTCTTTCAAATATTCTGCAATAAGCACAATATTACGCACTATTACAGTTCAGTGACCTATCCCCATAGTAGCGAGGAAGAAAATCTTCAGATAACATAGTCTTCAATGGGATAAGGAAGAGGTTAGAAAAAGTAAAGGGCAGATGAGTCGAACAACTTCCCATGTTCTCTAGTATATCGAAGTACGCCTAGGATATTGACGGGGGGAACACCCTTCATCTTAACTTATGGGATAGAAGTTGTTATTCCACTGGAAATGGGTCTACCAATCATGAAGTCCTCCCTTGTTGACCACGATCTCAATAATGAAGGATTCTAAGCTCATCCTGACCTAGCAAATGAAAGGAGAGAACTAAAACATATAAAGCCTGCCTTCTATCAGTAACAATTGTCCAAGCATTACAATGATGGATTCAATGGGAGGATCTTTAATGTAGGGGACTAAGTGCTAACGAAGATTATGGGCAATGCAAACAATCCCTCATACGGAAAGCTCGGGCCTAATAGTAAGGTCCATTCAAAGTTGTTAGGGATGACTTGCAGGGATCCTACCACTTAAGGGGAATGGAATTTCCAGAGTATGTAACGCAACCAACCTCAAGAAGTTTTAGTTTTAAGTTTAAAGTCATTCGAATTTCCAATTATTTTCTTAGTTTTTCTGCATATTTTTATTATGTTGAATTTATCCCGTTATGACATTATATGACAACCTCAAGAAGTTTTACAATAAGAAAAATGTCATTTTATGACATATTTAAATAATTATTTTATGACTCTAGAAACAAATATGTCAATAAAAGTATAACATTATTATTTTTATAGCTAATTTTTCAAAAATCTTCATTAAATATTATTTTATATGACTATTTTTTCAAAATGGTCATGAATAATATATGTTATATGACGGTTTAAGTACAATTTATACACCATTATATCAAGGATCAAATACCAAAAAGAAGTATTCTAAAAGGCGCGCATATGCGTGATGACTTTTAGAAAAGCAACGTATTAGGGTTATGCGTGGGAAAATGCGAGGCCAACGATTTTTAAAGCGGTCAACGAGCGTGAGGCGCGCAATGCGCTCATAAAGCGATTTTTTTAAGCAAAACGACGTCATTTTACCTGGTTTTTTTTTTGTTTTTTGTTTTTCTCATGTAATAAGTTGAGTAAACATATATAAAAAAAAAAAAGGTGCCTCGCTGAAAAAAAAACTTAAAAACAGATATATAAAAAATATATCTCTATTTTTAACAAATTTAAAAAAACAAAACTTATATAAAAAACCAACCTAAACAACAAAACAATACCTACTTTTCCCAAAAAACGTTCCTTCAAAAACCCTAGAACCCAAGAAACGAAAAACCTTCCGGCCTTTAATTTCCTACCTTCTGGCCTCTGATTTCCGCCAACTTTTACCCGAAAACAAGTAAGTTTCCTGATTTCTTTCTTTTGATTTCTTATTTCTTTATTATTTTGGTTTTCGACTGGCTTTTGATTTCTTATTTCTTTTTATACCCCAAAACCCTAAACTCTGATTTCTTTACTACCGAAAACCCAAAACATTGTAATGTTTATAATGTTTATGATTTATGGTTTATAAATTCTTTACCATAATAAACAATTTATGACTTATGATTTATCAACGAAAACCCTAAACTCTTATTTCTTTATTATTTTGGTTTATAAATAATTTAATGTTTATAATGTTTATGATTTATGACTTTATAAATTCTTTACCATAATAAAAATGTTTATGAAGGCAGTGTATGATTTTAAGGCATTGTATAATTTATGATTTATGAAGGCAACCCTTAAAAAATTCTTGTTGGAAACATTTAATAAAAATGATAATGAAGGAAGTGTATAATTTTAAGAAATTATACACTAAAGGTTGTGTGTTCTTTTAAATTTCAATGTCTGTTTTATTTTATTCGTAATTTTGATTCAATGTTTATGATTATATTTTCTATGTAAGTTATGCTTATATTTCTGCCTTTATTATTTTACAAGCCTGGGTATAATTAAAAAATATTAAAAAAGGAAAAATGCCTTTTCACGCATATGCTTCGCATAGGCGCGCCTATACTCCTAATGTTTGATGCTTGACCTCCACACATCGATCATGCATTGCGCCTTTTGGAACATTGCCAAAACGTCCCTCAAACATTTTTAATACACATTTAGTTCAAGCCTTTTACTTTGTTCCAAAAAGTCCCTCAAACACCCATTTAAATAATATTTCTTTATTTTTAAAGGTCTGCGCTAGCGGCACTCACCCCCACCTCCCTCCCCCATCCCCCACTACCGAGCTCCGATAACCCTCATCGAAGCTCCTTTTCTTGAATATTTTTATGCGGTGAGGGACTTTTTGGAATAAATTAAAAGGCTTGGACTAAATGTTTATTAAAAAATGTTAAAGAGAGTTTTTGGTATAAGCCCCTTATATCAAATCCTAATATTTGTCACAAAATTATGCTCATGCTAAGATTTACAAGTGCGCGCCAATTAAAGACTGAAGAAAAGAAAAATCAATTCATATCCCTCACTATCGCCAAACTAAATGTCCTAACCCCCTCTTAGGACTAACTTGTTTTTCCTTTGCTGATCTCTTTCTCTCTCTCTCTCTCTCTTAACTTGTTTTAATTGTGTATGAATTTTCTTTATGTTTTCCTTGATTCATTTGAAAGATATTATCATTTTTTTACTATTTGCTTCACGTGTACATTGAAAATTATAAGAGAAAATTTTGAATTTTTGTAAATTATTTCCACTATTTTTCCATTAGTTCTTTAAGTCAGTACTGTGAATGTAACTATGTGCTAAGCAGGGACAGAGGGAGGCGTAGGAAGTTAATTGGGAATCGCAATTGATAACAAACTAGTCTTTGTGCTACCATTATAATACTATGTGTTATGATATGAAAATGAGGTTTGTTTAAACTTTAACAACAACTTTGACATTTTTTATTATCCTTGAATATTATATCCGCCTTTTAAATAGCCAGCAAAGCAATCAAAATTTATAGACTCGACTAAACCATAAATTAGGTCTTATATATGTTACAATTTATTTCTTTGTACTAATTAGTTAGTATCAAATAGATACTCTCCCAGACTTGTAGGCATTCAAAATTTAAATACTAATTCAAATAAATGGCAATAATTATCTCTTGTACCAGCCTTTCATCCCACTATAATAACTATGGACAAATTGTGTATCTATAAATATCATCACACTTGGATGCAAGGAAAAATAAAATAAGGGCCCGTTTAGCAACCCAATTCCAAGGATTAGAATTGGAATTGGAAGGCCAATTTCAATTCTGTGGAATTAAAATTGCCCTTCCAGTTCCATTTTCATGCCCTAGAATTGGGTTGACAAACGAACCCTAAATCAAAACTATTTAGTGCGTATCTTATCATGGTATCAGACGCGTCCCAACAAGTCATGGATGAGGATAACTCAATCACTTCCTCTTCTTCTTCATCGTCATCTATCCCGTTTGCAGCCATCTCATAAGCCTTATCTCACCATCTCCTCTAAATTAAACTTATAACCCAATGAACTACTTGTTTGGGAAAACCCAACTTCTTTCATATCTCTGTGGCCAAAGTCTCCCCCATTTCATCGATGGATCATACCCCAGTCCACCTCTCATAATCACTGTTGATGAAAATCACATCCTAATCCGAAGTTCTTCTTTGGCAACAATAAGACCAACTTTACTTAGTCTCATTGTTTCCTCCTTTTTGATGATGCTATTTCCATGGTCATTGGTGTTGACACCTCTCAATAATCATGGAAATCCTTTGAATCTGCTCTCGGCTCACAATCCAACACCCGTATTCTCACCATTCACACCAATCTTCATAACCTCAATCAACAGGACTTATTTGTTTCCTGCTATCTTTAGAAAGCAAAACTCTAATGAAGAACTTGTCGTTTATGGTCATCCTCTCTCCCAAGTTGATTTTAATATATATGTCTTTTGTGGCCTCCATCCCGAATTCATTGATCTCATTACCACATTGTCTACTCGTCCCGAATTGGTATCTGTCAATTAATGGTGTCATCACATATTGTCCAAACAGGTCTCACACTTAGGGGTGGGTGCGGTCTGGTCCAGTTCGATTTTTGGCCATTTTAAGTGTCGAACAAAATTATTCGGTCCTATATTTGAGAAGATCGAATTCGAACCGATTTAATCGATTTAGCCTATTTATTTGGTCTGGGTTATTTTTTATCCGGTTCAATTAGTAATCAGTCCACATTTTCTTATATTTACTCTTATTTTCAATAATAAAAAAAAATATTATATTTTTTTTAACTATATAGAGGTTGTTTTTAACACTTTAAGAGGTTGATTTAGTGACAATTTGAAAATCACAAGTTCACCATAACAGTATGAAAAAAAGTTGGGTTGTGATGCTTGGTTTACATTATACAGGTCCGTGTAAAGGGAGATAGCATAATCACAAACTCAACTAAACACACACAACACAAACTGAACCCAATAAAAATGAACAGCTTAACAACATAAATGGAGCAGCTTGTGATAAGCTCAAAGAAACATAATGTCTGTAGATACACAGAAGCATAAATCAACAAACTCAAGCCACAATTTTAATAGTAGTACAAAGCAACAACCAAAAATATGATAAACACAAAGAAGAATACATGAAGATTTTTTTTCCTGGTAAGTTCACCATAACAGTAAGACTCTTGCTTTTTGATTGAGTCTTTTATTTTTATACCAGGAAAATAAATCGGAAAAAAATGGGTTTTATGACGAAAAAATACCGTAGGATGCTTATTTATCATCACTGTCGATGCCATTATTGATGGGGACTTGACGGGCGGGAGGTCAAGGGCGAGATCTGACGTCCTAGGCCCAGCCATGGTTGGGGCTGTTGAGAGAGAGATAGAGAGAGAGAGAGAGAGAGAGAGATGTTGGGCGACTGAGTGTGTGTGAGTAGTATGAGTCCGTGTTAGTTTTAATACTTTTAAGGTTTAGTTATTTACTAATAACATATACGACATATATCTATATAAAATTAATATATATTTAACATTAATATAAACGGTCTGGTCCGATCGTAAGACCGAATTTAAAATTTTCATTTTAGATCGAACTGAATAAATTCGGGTCTTTTAATTTAGGACGGAATTATTAAAAAGCCTACAAATGTGGGCCCGGTCCGGTTCGGTCCAATCGGGTTAATTGGGTCGGTCTTTGTTTTGTTCACCCCTACTCACACTACTTGCAAAAGCATTCATTCCTTATCGATTTTGGCAATATACTTTTGAAACTACGGAATATGCCATTCGTAGTATTTCCCCTACCATTTTCTTTAGGATTAATTATCAAAAAGTCCCTCAAATATTTTCTAATACACATTTAGTCCAAGACTTATTATTTTGTTTCAAAAGTTGCTCAAACACCCATTTAACAAATATTCTCTCATTTTTAAAAATTTGCACTAGCGGCATATTGGGGGACTTTTTGGAAAAGATAAAAAGTCTTGGACTAAACATGTATTAAAAAATGTTCGAGGGACTATTTAGTATATGTCCCTTTTTTTAATTCAACCCCAGACTATAAATGTTTAAAAGTATATTGGTGTTTTTGTTTCCCCATATCCAACCTTATCATTCCCACAAAATTCATTTTTGATCTGCCCCTTGCGCATTTGTGGGTTATAGCACAAACCATGTGGGGTATAGTTGCATGGACATTAATTCAGGTCGAATTTATATTGAGCTTCAAGTTCGATTTAATGAATCCACTTTCCCACTGTCCACTTCGTCCACCTTTGGTACACCTCCATCCACTCCATCCAAATATATTCATCCTAGGCAACATTACCAAAGCACATTCCTAACTCTCATTCTTCGTAAAATCTCTATTCACCACCCCCATCTCTCATCATGTCTTTTAGTCCCCCTCAACCACATTTACCTACTGCCTATGAAGCACAGATACTATCTGGAGGTCATGTATTTTTTGTAGACACATCGGATTCGGATTCGCGCGGATATGCTCAAATTCGTGCGAATATGCGAATATCCTATTTTTTATTTTTTAAATACACCGGATATGTTGGGATAGGTCCAAATATGTATTGAGACTCGTTTTAGGATACATTGGGGTCTTTTTTATACTTTAAAACATAAATTTGCGGTCAAATGTCTATTAATGAAATCTTTTTAAGCTTGAAAGTATAAATCAAATAAAAAACACTTAAAACAAAAAGAAAAAGTTCCCGGTTGTTCTCAAATTATCTCGACTTACACCTAGGGTTTCTGTAAGAGGGTACTTTAGATAAGATGGAGGCGTAACCCCTATTTGAGTATGGTAATGATAAGCTAACTTGGCCAAAGCTTTGGATTAATGATAGGACACACAAACACAAACCCAATGAAGATAAACTCAGTTTAAACTCACAAAACTCTCGTGTATAACTCAGGAAATAGTAATGAACCTTAGAAGTAACTTTGCCAGAGGGAGAGAGAAGTAAGCACCCTAGATACACCTTGGTAGGCAGGTAGAAACACACCTAACACTCTCAAGAATCTCTTTCAAGTAATAAAAGCTTCGTAATAAGTAAGAGTGGTGGGTGGATAAACCCGTTGGTTCGCAATAACTCTCCCTGAGTGCGTATTTTTCTTTAGTAAGTACTTCTGAAATCTCAAAAGATCACTAAAAAGATCATGCTCTCCTCAGGGGTGGTTGGAGTCCTTAAATAGCCCCCCCACACCATCCCCGAGGCAACTCAGTCATTAACGACTATGAAAGACATCGTTCACACTTTATGTCACAACATTAAATGCCTGATGCACTAGTTTTCTCCACGTCATAAACATTAAATGAAAAGACATGCCTTTTGCCCAACCACTATGTGTCAGGGGGTTGTTGTCGCAGAGGTGACTCACCAACTGCCTGACAGCCCGAAATACCACGATTGTTTACTCAAGTGCAAGTCTGACATTGTTTAGCTGGCTAGTGACATCACCTACAGTAGATGTGACATTAAGTAAAGGGTTGTTTGGTTCTTAACTCGACTCCCGATGGAACTCCAAGCTACTCCGCCCGAGGTTCCACTGCCAGGGTCCCTCGGTGTTTTACCAGGTGTATCTAATATTTTCAGGAAAAGCCCCAACGGTAACTCACTTCTCAATCCTCCAAACCAAGTCCCTCTAAATTTCCCACGGAAAGGTCATTCGATAGAGCATGAAAGCTCTCCCAGGCCCTGCCAAGCCTGGTCTCTCGCAGGTAACGTTTGACCTCACACGAACTCGTTATTAATCTCGTTACAACATTACAACCATTATAGCTTACAATCAACATAAACAGAAATACAATATGACTAATACAACAAGCCAAAGTATGAGTTGCCGCGCTTGAGTTTCCACGCTTGAGCTGCTTCGGTTGCTTAATCTCAAACACTATTGCTAAATTAGGGATTTGCCCCTAATCTCAAGATTACCTTCAAGCCCCCTCTACATTTTCCCCCTCATGGAGGGATTTTCTTGGGACAAGTAATGTCTGCACGAAACATCTTAAACCGATGGACCTTTCTCTATGTGAAAAGATTCAGGCCTCTTCTCCTTTATTCAAGACCCGAGCGTTAGAGTCTTTAAGAGGTTCTAGAATTTTCCTTGATGTACCTAATTCTTATCTAAACAATGTTTTAACTAATGATGAGGGAACATCGTAGCCTTTTGGAACCGTTGGGACATCTTCTTCGTTAAGGGTTTATTGGATATGTCTGACGAAAATATTTTTAGCACCAAAACTCAATCTTGCCTAGGAAGGAAACGGTTTGTGTTCCCCAGGTTTCACCTCATTAATGATGTGGCATTGTCTTTTCAATTGTCAAAGCACTTCCCGAAGTTCCACGTGTTCATTAGAAATGATTGCAGGCGGCCTTGCACGTGCGTTAGTGGGAAACTTAAATGACGAACTCCAAAATTTCAAACAGCTGTACTTAAACACTTAAGCCCTTTTTTCTCTTACTCTGTTACTATCTTCTTCAAACTTCCATTTACTTTTAGATAGACAAAGCCTGTAAGAACTCAATTTTTGCTAAGATCTTACCTGCCTTCTTCCCCTCTCATCTTCTAAACCACCGCCTATGGTTGTGATCTTCCATTCTCGTTCTTCAAACCCCTCTTGCTTGAATCTTTTCTGCTATCTTATTGTCATTTGCCATGGCATCCTCCAGCAACCCCGCTATCTCTGCTACCGGTGCTCCGTCTGCCACCACTACTTCTGCCTTCGCCTTGGATGTTGCCCGCCAGGAACAGCTGAGGTTTTATCGTCGCTCTCCTATTTTTGGAGAAGGTGATGATTTTGCTGTTGCCTGCAAGAATGTGCATTTTTCTTCTAAGTTTGATGCTTTACTGTTGGGTGATGAAGACAAATATTCTTCTGAGTGGGGCTTTCTTCCTCTAGAGGGGACTCTGCGATTTTTCTTGGAGCTAGGGGACTTCCCATGGTCCCATATTGATTTCGAAGTGCCCGGGGGATCTCCTGCCCACTTCGCTGCCTGAAACTCCCATATGAAAAGTTCTTATGTTGATATTCTCACCAAGCTTGGGTTACAATGGGCTAAATGGTTTGGTGAGTTCACTCTTTTGAAGTACAATACTGCTCTTCCTATCCTGGTCTCTCGATGGAACGTTACTACTCATAAATTCATCGTTGTGTGGGGCGAGTTCGCCATAACTTTGGAAGACGTATGAGAGCTCCTAGGCCTCGATGCAACAAGTCATGAGCCCTATACCGATGAGGCTCTAGATACTCAAGAGACTGCGGACCGTTTGGAGTTAGATCATATATGCCAAAGCTGCATCGGTTCGTCCAACAAGTCTACTTTCTCTCCCTTGATTAATTATTTCTTTAAGGGTTCTGGTGAAGGCAGTTCTTCAACAGATTCTCCTGGTCAAGGTACATCGTTGGAACTTCCTGCCTATATTCTTGTGATTCTCTCCCATTTCCTTTTGACAGGAAAACCCAATGACCAGGCCCGAAGGGACCTTATCAATATGTCCCTTCGTTTGGCTCGGGGCATAAAACTTCCACTGGCTACAATTGCCCTGGGATCCCTCTACACCTGGATGGATAGGGCTTTGTTCGACATGGAAGGATCACTTGGCTGTTATAAATTGGCTAATTTTGCCAACGTCATCCTTCTAACCGGCTTCCTTTACTTTTGTTTCCCTACCGTAGCAGCTAAAACCAATCGCCCTCCTTCGCGGGAGACAATTCTGCCTCCAGGGTCCTTTATTTATCATAGGAGACAAAGTCGAAAGGAGTTAATATCTGTGATTGATCGTTTTGAGAACTTTTTCATGAGGCCCTATCAGGAAGAAGTCTTTTTTCACACTTGTGGATTTTTTTAACATGAAGCAAGAGTAGTACAGGCCCCTACCGTGGATATTGAGGATCCCTTGCTGGCAGTGGTCCTTCTATTCTCCCCAGGATATCTGCCTTCTTACACTGAATGGGGATATACTAGTGAGCACTATAATCCCAATCGATGCAGCCACCGGTTTGGGTTTGACCAGGGGGCTCCACGTCCAGTGTTTTAATCGTCAAACCCCAAGGTCTCCTTTAGTGAGGCATGTTCTCTTTTTTCTTCAACCGCCGCGTGGGGAATAAGTTTTACCATGGTTGGGTGAGTCACCATTCCCAGTATTACTAGGCAAGGGGATGTGACCCCTCTGTTTGCAACAAAATACTGGCCAAAACAACAGGCTGGAATTTTTGAGTTCGTTGAGGGAGATCCAGTGTATCCTTCCGTTTCTTTATTTTCTGCCTTAGAGTTGAGGCTAAAAGGCAACTCCATACTTGGGATGGAATTCCCTCTAAGTACGACCCCCAAGGCACCTCCTATCGAGCTTCTCCACTTTGTTCCATGATCCCAGTCACCACGCCCAAACCCAAAACCTCTGCAGCTCCGAAGAAGGCTGCCCCTTCAACTGTAGCTACTTCTGACAAGGGGCCTTCTCAACCACCTGCCAAGAAGGCAAAAACGACCAAGAGTGGGACATCAAAGTCAAAATCTAAGTCCCAAAAGCCCCAGACTCCCGTGGAAGCCTTCCCCATAGCCTCTGTTCTACCCCCCATGTCTGCCGAAATGGTTGAGCGCTTAAGGAAAGAAGCCCAAGCGAAGATAGATCGAATAAATGTTGAGTATCAATGGCACGCTGTCGTTGTTCCTACTTCGATTGCTTTTCCCACAGTGGTGGTTGATACCACGGATCCAACGGCAAGGAGGATAAAGAGTTCATGGGTTCCTCGAGATATTGGTACTGGTGCAGCAGGGACAAGGAAGAAGTCTCTGGGTACCAAGTCTCAGAAGAAGCAAACTCCTGAGGTTCATCAAACTCCTGAGGTGCATCTCACTCCTGCCCCCTCTGTTGTTGTTACTCCTCCTTCTTCACCCATGGTCATATCTTCTCGTTCCCCCTCTGAATCCGAGGTATGTATGCTTGGTTTACTCATTCCCTTTTTTGCTTAAGCCAGGCTGCATTTACTTTTTTTTCTTGACAATTGTGGTGCAGGGGATTGAAATGGAAAGACCAAACCCCCCCCCCCAGTCCTCCCGTGAGCCCTTTTGTGGGGGGACGCTTTGGTATTTCTCGTACCGATGTGACTCCTCCCCGTTCCCCCACGACGGTGCTCACTTATTCTCGTCGTTCGAGTTCCCATCGTGCTAGAGAAGTTTTTGTGGGAGGTGATGCTGTTGAGCCTGCGGGTGTCTCTTCGCCACCAGAGGTAACGCAACCCGAGACAACACTCTCAGTCCCCTCTGATTTACCTACTCCACATGAGGTTCCTCTGCACATTGTTCTAGTTGAGGAAAGTGAGCCCGAGGTATGATTTCCTCTACAGTGTATTTGTTATAGC
Source organism: Sambucus nigra (assembly GCA_949130495.1). Taxonomy (NCBI): domain Eukaryota; kingdom Viridiplantae; phylum Streptophyta; class Magnoliopsida; order Dipsacales; family Adoxaceae; genus Sambucus; species Sambucus nigra. Next base: position 200,865,959 of record OX422222.1, read on the forward strand.
ATCCTTTCGGTCCCACCCCTTTTATTTGTTTATCTTGCTGAACATCGAGATGTTTTGGGTTCCCCAGGTGGAAATATCCTCATTGTTAGCTAACCTTCTTCTTCCAATGATGCTGATGAAACCTCTGACCGCCATTGCCCTTTTCAGTGCCATAACAGAGGTAGGTAACACTTAGGGATACTTCTTCATTTTTTCTGTACTTGTTCCTCTTTTCTAACACTTGCCCTCATGTCACAGTTTTCTCCCGATCTTGTACCACCTACTTATCAAGCCCAGTGTAGTGGTGCTTCTGCACCCCTCCGTGTTGGGGATTTGTTTGGGAGCCCATTATCTTCTCCCGATGAACCCCCTATGCTAGCCTTGGTGCCTTATGTCGGTGAGGGCGTCTTGCCGAGCGTTGAGTATTCTTCGACCAGGGACCCAGTTATGGCTTTTGAGGCAATGATCCCATCCCCAACGGTTCCTGTCCTTGCAGCCGCGACGATGGCCCCCGTTCTTGCCCCTACAGTGACTGAGGTATATATATATATTTTTGTTATTTCTCCTGAGCTTCCACCTTATAACGGTGACTTAAGAACGAAAACGCTTGTTAAGATTTTTCATAAACTCCACCTTATAATGGTGACTTAACAACGAAAACGCTTGTTAAAGTTTTTCATAAACTCTACCTTATAACGGTGACTTAACAACGAAAACGCTTGTTAAGATTTTTCATAAACTCCACCTTATAACGGTGACTTAACAACGAAAACATTTGTTAAGATTTTCCATAAACTTATTATGCCTTATATCTCTTCTTAGGTTTCTCGGGAAAATTCTCCCCCAGCTCTTTCGCCTATGGGCTCACCCCATCGGGAACCTACTGCTTCGGAAAACTCTGGTCATGACGATCAAGGTTCCACGACTGGTGCTGCAGCAGAGAGCGAATCTGGGTGTGAACTTCCTCTTCCTGACTTGGCTCCTCACGCCTTTTTCCTGATGGTGCTTCGATAGTCTCCTTTAATGCCTGTAAACCATCGCTTGGTGATTGAACAACTGGTGAGTCATCACCCTGAGACCTTCACATTGGATTTCCTACGTTCCAATATTCACATGATGAGTCACAGACTTCAAGGCATGGCGATCGTTGTTGCTAAAATTTCCAGTACTCCTACTGCAAGCATTACCAGATCCCTCCTCAACCAATTTCTGGGTTTTCTGAGGGAGTTGGGGCATGATGGTTTTCATTTTGACTGGCTTATAACACATTTAAAGACTTTGAATAATCAGCAACTGATCGGCCAGAGGGAAGTGTTACGAAAGCATCAGGAGGACCAGCCAGATGAGGAAGCCAAGTTGGTCGCATTAGCACCCCTTTTGGAAGCAGTGGATCAAGAGGTAAAGGATGCCGAGGAAGCATTGTGCCTGGTCAAGATGAAATGCGAGAGACTCCTCATCGAACGTACATAAGTGAAAATGAGGATGGAGGTTTATATTAACGCCCAACGGTCTTTCACAGAAGCTTCTTCGGGCTTTCCTGGAGATTTTTTCTCTTCCTCAGATTTATTGTTTCTTTTAGGCTAATTGCTTCTTTTATACATATCCTCCATCTGCTTTTATCTATGTAATTCTTGGGTGATAGCTCCCAAATTTTTTGTAATGCTCCATTATTTATGAATAAAGAATGTATATTTTCTAATTCTTCCATGTGTTGTGACTGCTTTTGTATGTTATAAATTTCTACATATCTGTAATTCTTTCATTGTGTTCAAATTGTAACTAAAGCTTGTATATTCATAACAACAACCAGTTATAACAGTGGTTCAAACTTGATTGTTTACACATGATAAACCTTCAGCCATTTATTGTTAATCTTAAATGGCTTATCTTCCTCTAACTTCGAAATTAAACAGTAACCTGAATCATGAGCTTCCTTTACAACGAAAGGTCCCTCCCAGTTGGCTGCAAACTTAGGTAGAGGAAGCCCCCTGATGTGCTTCACTGCTGCCTTCAAGACGAGGTCTCCCTCCACGAACTTCCTTGGTCTCACCAAGTTATCGTATGCCCTGGAGAGTTATTTCGTATACATTTAAAAGTGTTGCATCGAATTATATATGTGTTCATCCAATGCCTCCAACTGTACATGTCTATTCCAAGGGAGCATGCTACTTCACAAGGCATATCGAGCAGAGGGAACTTCCAACTCTACTGGAAGGATTGCCTGAGCCCCATAAACAAGAGAGAATGGCGTGTATCCCGTGGGTTTCCACTTAGTTGTTCTATAGGCCCACAAAATAGCTGGTATCTTGTCATCCCACGCCCCTGGAAAGTCCTCCATCATCCTGGCCAAAATATTAACCAAGGTTTTGTTAGTCGCTTCGGTTTGACCATTTCCCTTTGCGTATGCCACCATTGAAGTGTGATTAACAATGGATTACTTGTCCGTGAGCATTGTTATTTCGAAATTGATGAAGGGAGTCCCGTTATCTGAAATAATAACCTTTGGGATCCCAAAATGGCAAATGATGTATTCTCTGATGAAGTTGCTCACCACCCCAGCCGTTGCTCTTCTGAGTGGTATCACTTCGGCCCATTTTATAAAACACTCCATTGCTACCAGTATCCATATCTTGCCTCTCGAAGAAGGGTGTATTCCCCCACTAGGTTGAGCGCCCAAGTATGAAACGAATAGGGTGTTGATAGAGAGTGTAAGTCTACCGATGGGGCATGGATCATATTCCCATGAAGTTGGAAAGCTTTACATTTTCGAACAAATTCAGTTGAGTCTTTCTCCATTGTTAGCCAATAATACCCCAACGTCATCAGCTGATCATACAACTTGGCTCCTCCTATGTGGGTTGTATCATACGCTTGTTTGAGGACCTCAACTGCTTCTTCTTTCGTGATGCAACGCAACGGCCTATTGAAGTATCCCCTTCGATAGAGCCGCCCATCCTGGATATAGAACCTCAGGGCCCTTTGCCTCAGGCGCACTGCATCCATTTTCTCCATTGGAGCAACTCCATCATGAAAGAAGTCGATATAGGGCTGCCTCCAATCCATTTGAGCTTCAACGAAATGGCACTCAGCTGCCTCGAAGAATAACTGACACTTATCGCACCTCCGTTATAGTTCTACCGCATCTTGCTTCATTCTAGGCTAGAAATACCCCTCTCTTAGAATCCTCCTATATAGAGGTATCTCAGTCGTCTCGCAGTGATCCTCGTGCATTTTCTTCAACCTTCGTTCTGCTTCCTCTGGGCTAATACAACTTGATAACCATCCCCTAGCATTTATGTAGTAAAGGTTTCCCTGGTTTGTAAAGTATTGGGCTAACTCTCTTAGTCCCATAGCTCCTTCGCCAGACTCTAGTTATTTTCTAAACTCTCCTCTCCAGTCTGCGTCCTCCTCCATCAGTAGCATCGACTGTAACATCGAAGTAGTTATCCTTCGTTGGATCACAATGATAGTCTTATCGTTCCTCATGACCATTTTCTGGGCGATAGTCACATAGGCGTCTGGGTGGCGGTTCATCATTCTGGGATGTCTTCTGATCTTGGTTCGATGGAACTGGTTGAGAAGCCTCTGAATGATTGTTCTGTATGACGACAGGCTCATGTGCCTCAACGCATATTCTCCATTTACTTGCTGAATCACTACGTTCAAGTCACCTTTGATGAAGAGTGAACGAAATCCTCTTCGGAGAGCCTCCAGCAGCCCCAGTACCAATGCCTTGTACTCTGCTTCGTTATTGGAACAATGGAAATCTAGTTCGTAGGAGAGGCAAATCTCCTCCACCCCTTTAGAAAGAATAACCCCTGCTCCTCCCTTCTTTTTCACTGAATATCCATCGAACTGCATCGTCCATTCCTCATCAGTTGTATCCAGATAATTAGCGTGTAAGTCATCTCCCGGAATGTCTTCTTTAGGAGGTTCAAACGTTCCTGATGGAAAGATTGCCAATAGATCGTCATACGCCTAGCTCATCGCACTAGGAACCACACACTTCAAGTTATATTCTGAGAGGATGAGGAACCATCTAGCTTCCCTGCCAATCAATATAGTCCTTGCCAATAAATATTTAATAGGATCACAGCTAGTTACAATATGAATTATAAAAGACAGCATATAATGTCTAAGTTTTTGTGCTACAAAGACTAAGGCTAAATAATGCCTTTCTAAGCTACTATATCTAATCTCTGGCCCCTGTACGATTATGCTAAGGTAGTAAACTGGTTGTTCTTGCCCGTCCACTTCTTGTGCAAGCAGAGCTCTAACGAACCTCATGGTGGACATAAGGTATAGCTACAACGGTACTCCTGCCTGGGGAGGAACCACAATCTGTGGTGAAACGAGCAGTTTCTTCAGCCCAATAAGAGACTCCTGGTGAACCTCCTCCCACCTAAATTTCATGTTCTTTCACAATAGTTGCATCAGTGGGTGTGTTATTTTGGCCAATACAGGCACAAATCTCCTAAGGTAGGAGACTTTACCAAGAAAACTCTTCAATTCCTTTATCATTTTTGGACATGGCATCTTCAAGATTGCTCGTTCTTTATCCTGGTCCATCTATACCCCTTTTCAATCAACCACGAAGCCTATAAACTTCCCGCTGGTCACCCCGAAGACACATTTTAATGGGTTCATCCTCAATTTATACTTCCTGCATCGAACAAACACCTTCCTTAAATCATTCAGATGGGACTCCTCCTTCTTCAATTTGATGACCAAGTCGTCCACGTAGAACTCTACAAATTTTTGGAAGAAGTAATGAAAAATGGCCATCATTATTCTCTGGTAAGTAGCCCCAGCGTTCTTGAGTCCAAACGGAATCACTTTGTACATGAAGTTGCCCAACGAAGTTCTGAAGGCCGTTTTCTCTGCGTCTGTGGGGTCCATCTTGATCTGGTTGTACCCTACGTACCCATCCATGAAGCTATACATCTCGTGACCAGCCGTGGCATCTATCAAACTGTCGATGGAGGGTAGGGGAAACTCATCCTTGGGGCAAGCCCTATTCAAGTACCTGAAGTCCACGCAGATCCTTATTATTTGGTTCTTGTCTTTATTTCCCACTGGCACAATGCTGGATAGCCAAAGGGGATGTTGTATTGGCTTGATGAATCCTGCCACCAACAAATGTTGTACCTCTTCCTTAATCTTCAAGTCTAGTTCAGGTTTGTAAGTCCTTGTTGCCTGCTTCACCAGAATAGTCGAAGGCATCACGTTCAGTTTGTGACAGCTCACTTCCTCATCCAGCCCTTCCATTTTATTGTACTTCCATGCAAAGACGTCTATGAATTACCGAATCAGCTCAACCAAGGCTTCCCGTTTCTTCTCTTCGAGGTATTTTGAGATAAAGACAGGCCTTGGATCTTCCCACTCTCTTGCTAAGTTCAGGTTATCCAACTCTTGTGCCTAGGGCCTCGGTTGATCTGCCATGTAGTCTGGTTCTTCGACGACATCTTCTACGAACTCCTGTATGCTGGAGTTGTCTATCACCATACACTGCCCCTATTGATCCACTAAGAAACACTCATACATCGGGTCAAACTCATCCTTAGTCTCTTCGGCCGCCCGTTCACACCATTGTAAGCGGTACACCACTTTTCTCTCTTCAGTGATAATTTTCTTGCATTGCCTGCTGGTAGCTGTTGCCACGGCCTTCCTCTTCTTCTCTCTGGAAGCCTCAGCGATTATTTCCCGTGACAAGCGACTCAACACGCTTTGTCGTTGGACCTCATGCTCCATCGGGTCTGTTCTGGGCCTCATCCTATCTTTGAGTTGCTTCGAGATATTATGGGGTCGAGAGATCACCTGATGGGCTTCTTCGGTCCTCACCCCTTCGCCACTTGCACCCTCTTTACCTTGCTCATTTAAGGGTCCCATTCTCTCTCTAATCGAGGGAACCAATGCTCCCTCCATTCTCCTTGTCAGGACCCGCACATCCTCCTCCAGCTCTATATAAAATACCGCATTCACCAAGTGTGCTTCTTCGATAGCGAAAGGCCTCTTCGTAGCCCTAATGGTCACTTTTGTTCCCTTGATATTTGCCTTGGCGCATTGATGATAAGTTGAAGGAACTAACCCTTGGTTGTGCATCCATACTCTCCCTATTAGTAAATGATAGTAAGTTGCACTTTCTATTACATGGAACTTGATGTGGGAACTAAAATTTCCCATCACAATCCCAACATTCACATACCCGATGGATTTGGAAGATTGATTGTCATACCCCAAAATTACCAAAGCCATGAGAAACAACCTTTCTTTCGGAATATTAGCCGCGTGGAAGGAGTTGATCGGTATAATATTGATGGAAGCATCCCCATCCATAATAGTCCTTGTAAAGCTAACCCCGTTGACGCTAAAGGTTATATACAGAGGCCTGTTATGAGGAAACCTTACAGCTCTATCTACATCGCTAAAGGTTACTTCTGATAGAAAATTCTTCACCAGCCTAGCCATGGGTCCCCTCCACCTTAGCGAGGGGACTGTATTCCTCCTTACAATGTCTAAAATTGCCTGAGTTATCTCCATCCTGCTCTCTTTCGGGACTCCCGCTTGATCAAAGAACCAAGTGAACTTTGGAGAATTTGAAATTGCACTATACTCTATGATCGGGTCTGTTTATTCGCCTTTAACGCTGTATACGTCTTCCACGTCTTTAGTGCTTGCTTCATCGTAGGCTAAAACTACGTTAGCCATTCCCGTGGTGCAATGTTCCAGAGCTTCTTCGAGTTCCTTCTGCTTCATTGTTAACCCTCCTCCTTCTCTTTCTACTTCCTCATCATAGGCCATCACCAGATTGGCCCCGTGTGCTGGAAGTGGGTTGTTGATAATGTTCTATGGGGGAATTTGCAAATTTCCCCGCCTTTATGTACTTGTCTATGATTCTTCGCAGCATGAAGCAGCTCTCTGTTGGATGGTGGATCTTTCGATGAACCTGGCAATATTTGGGATCAGCCCTCGTTGCAGCATCGGGTTCTTCTGTCGGAACGCCTTTTGGTTCATAAACCATTCCGCCTTGGACATTGCGTTATGACAGCTCACGGCCTCTTCAATCATACAAGGCAATAATTGCGGGTCTTCTCTGTCTCTTCCAAACTTTCTTTTGTTGTCCTTCTTCAATGCCTTGCCCCCATCTTCCCTCTCGATGTACCCTACCCATGGGGGCTGAGACCGTACCCCCATGGGTTACATCGGCTGCCTGAACACCATGGGAGCCACTATCGAGATAGGTCGCACCACTAAAGAGATGTTTCTTGCGGATTTTAAGAATGCCGAAAAAGTTTCCTCGCACGTCTCGTTGATTAGGTGGCAAATATACTCAGGAAGTAGTCCCTCAGCACAAATCTGCAATAGCTTGGATTCCTTAGCTTCCTCCCTTACATCAAGGGACCTTTACCTGAACCTTCAAATATAGGCCACCACCTCTTCTCCCGGTCTCTACTTCTCCATACCGAGTTGGGTCAGGGTGAACTCATCTTCTGCTAAGAAGAACTTTTGGACAAATAATACATGCATCTCTTTCCACGTAGAAACTCTTTTGGGAGTCAAATGGGAGTACCAGGTGTATGCCTTGTCGGTTAGGGATTTTGAAAACTCCCTCAATCTAAGCTTCTTATCATTGCAATGTGCTCCTAAGTGTTCAACAAAACGCTTAATGTGCTCCTTCGGGTTCCCGCCTTTCCTTGTATTTTTAAAGATATGGGGAATATAGTCTTTTGGGTAAGGCTCGTTGTTGTATCCTTTGAGGGTAAGGTGTTCGAAAGTCATCGTAGACCGAAGCCACCTCGCCCACATCCTGCGAGGAAGCCTGTATGAACTTCAGCATCTCCTTTTGCATCTCCCTTCTCATTTCTTCCATGGGCGATGGGCCAACAACCAATGGGGTTACAGGAAGAGCACCCGTTAAAGCTGGAGCCATCGTTACTGCTGGGGTCGTCGATACTCCAGAGGTCCCCACTACCGGATTCACGACAGAGGGTATGGTTGTTGGGATCGTTTCAGCAATACCTGCACCTGGTGGGGCCATTGGAGCTACTCCTGGCGTTACGAAAGCATTAGCCTCCAAACCTCCCAGCATAGTTGAAGCTACTGGGGTTTGCAAAAACTCGTAAAACTTTCTCATGAGGAACGAAATTTGGGTGGGTCCCAACCCCGTGCTCGTGGAAGGTTGTGCCACCCCTGGAACACCTTTTGCCATTGGAACCGGAGGTACCTCTACCCGAGGGGCCCCATTCCTTAGGGCCGCCAGTTCTCTCGCGGCATGTTCTTCATTATGCTGGATATCATCAAAGTTGAGTCTTCGAGTAGCATTATCTTGCGCCATACTCCTTACGTAAGAGAATGCCTCCCCAGCAGAGTCACCAAATGTAAGAGGGTACTTTAGATAAGATGGAGGCGTAACCCCTATTTGAGTATGGTAATGATAAGCTAACTTAGCCAAAGCTTTGGATTAATGATAGGACACACAAACACAAACCCAATGAAGATAAACTCATTTTAAACTCACAAAACTCTCATGTATAACTCAGGAAATAGTAATGAACCTTAGAAGTAACTTAGTCAGGGGGAGAGAGAAGTAAGCACCCTAGATACAGCTTAGTAGGCAGGTAGAAACACACCTAACACTCTCAAGAATCTCTGTCAAGTATTAAAAGATTCGTAATAAGTAACAATGGTGGGTGGATAAACCCTCTGGTTCGCAATAACTCTCCCCGAGTGCGTATTTTTCTTTAGTAAGTACTTATGAAATCTCAAAAGATCACTAAAAAGATCATGCTCTCCTCAGGGGTGGTTGGGGTCCTTAAATAGCCCCCACACACCATCCCCGAGGCAACTCAGTCATTAAAGACTATGAAAGACATCCCTCACACTTTATGACACAACATTAAATGTCTGATGCACTAGTTGTCTCCACGTCATAAACATTAAATGCCAAGACATGCCTTTTGCCCAACCACTGTATGTCAGGGGGCTGTTGTTGCAGAGGTGACTCACCAACTGCCTGACAGCCCGAAATACCATGGTGGTTTACTCAAGTGCAAGTCTGACATTGTTTAGCTGGCTAGTGACATCACCTACAGTAGATGTGACATTAAGTAAAGGGTTGTTTGGTTCTTAACTCGACTCCCAATGGAACTCCAAGCTACTCCGCCCGAGGTTCCACGGCCAGGGTCCCTCGGTGTTTTACCAGGTGTATCTAAGATTTTCAGGAAAATCCCCAACGGTACCTCACTTCTCAATCCTCCAAACCAAGTCCCTCTAAATTTCCCACGGAAAGGTCATTCGATAGAGCATGAAAGCTCTCCAAGGCCCTGCCAAGCCTGGTCTCTCGCAAGTACCGTTTGACCTCACACGAACTCGTTATTAATCTATTTACAACATTACAATCATTATAGCTTACAATCAACATAAACAGAAATACAATATGACTAATACAACAAGCCAAAGTATGAGTTACCACGCCAAGCAGCCTTGCTGAGTTCCCGACTGTTCTCAAATTATCTCGACTTACACCTAGGGTTTCTATATCCATATTTCCAACTTCCACCTTGCAACTCATATCCAACTAGGGCTTCCTCATTCTAACCCTATTCCCCTCCATCCCGACCGTATTCCATCTTGATTTGAGTACTCTGGAAACTTTGGTAAGTTATCTTTTCATACTGAGATTTTTTTTTCTATTTGATTCATGTTTTCTTTTCATATTTCATTTAGAGAATTTTATTCTAAGATTTTGAAATTTTTTTTTAGTATATCAGCCTAAATCTTTAGAGATTTTCATTATGTTTAAATCCTTTTTTTTTTTACAAAACTCGGTATTATCTTTATTTTTATTTTATGTTTTTGTTGGAACAACCTTTTATGTTCATGATGCTTTATTTTAACGGTGTTTGGTGACATTTATCATATTTGGTCACTTTAATATAGTGGTGTTTGATGCTTTAATTTCATTGATTCTCATTTTATTTAATTTTATCACTAATATATATAAAATAAAATAAAATAAAAATTATTCAATGTATTCTACTGTATCTGTATCCTACATTTTGGAAAATAACTTATCCCGTATTACTTATCGAGTGATTGCTCCCTAAACTACTACATAAAACTTACCCGTACACAACTCCCCTTCCAAAACACTCTCCAACTCCCCTTCCAAAACACTCTCCAACCGAATTCTCCAACATTTCCAACAAAGTCCACCATTGGCAACTCAATTTCCAGTACAGGAATATTGATTTTTCCTGGCATAAATTAAATGTCGAAAAAAGCACTAAAAATCCCGGTAACACTTTTTGCGGCACTTTTTGCGTCATTTTTACAAGTGCGGTAATAGCCAATGTGGTAAAAGAATAACGGCATTTTAAAAAATGCCGCGAAAAGTTAGCGGCACTTATGGCGGCATTTCAACAAGTGCGGTAGCCAATGTGATAAAAGAACAACGACATTTTAAAAAATGCCGCAAAAAGTTAGCAGCACTTTTAAGCATTTATATTAATGCTGGTAATAACCTTTTAACGGCATTAAAAAATATTGATAATTATCTTTTGCAACACCTATTAAATATTCAATACACTTTTGGCGGCATGAAAAAAATGCCGAGAATAAATATAGAGGCATCAAACAAAATGTTGATATTATTTTGTAATATATGACTCGGAACAAGTGTTAAAAAATCAATTATAAGAAGTATTGTATTTATGTGCAAATACATTACCATAACATTAAATTAAGAGGTCAGTAATCAAATTAAAACGTCATTAAATTAAAACCAATAGATTTCATCGTAAATAAATGTAATTGTGCTTGGAACAATTATCCATTCACAAAATAAAATGTATCACTTGTCCAATAAGAAAAAGAGGGGAAACATGAAGGGAAACTAAATTTTATATAATGTACGATCCTTCTTCATCAAAGTCAAACATACTCTTCGAACTACAAATAAAACAGTCAATTGTTAGTCATTGATAATTATTCTTTAGTATTTTAATTAAAAAATTTTAATTAAAAATTAGTACATTAGCAATACGCCACGCTACAGTTGAATGATGTGCATATCAAATTGTGGACTTGTTTCCATAAGGTCTAGGGAATGGTTCATTTGTTATAAATGTTTTCTCAATATATACTTCCCGAAAGTCTTCACCCAGTGGTGTACCCCCTACTTTTGTTGAAGGGTCATTGCTCACAATGAATCCACGTGCCACAACCACTTTTGGAAGTCCGGAAGTAATAAGGTCTACAATTTTAGGAAGTGCATTATTTGAGACCCTTTGTCGTGGTTGATGGTGCTTCTTCTTCTTCTTTGATGTTTCTTTCTACAAACAAGATGAATATGTCATCAACCATATATTTTTAGAAAAAAATCAGCACAGTTTTATTTGTTTTTAAGACATCCTTTAAGACTATATACAACCAAATATGCCAACAACTCAATGTCAAGTATACATAAACTCCCCAAGAAAGAGAAGATATATTGTGCCCTTTAAAATCCTTTAAACTAGTAACATACCTGAATTGAAGTAGCATTCGTTCGCTCACTAACACCAGCAGTAGTCTCGAGGGCATCCAAGTGTTGAGAATTTGCAATCTACAAAAAATGAATTATTTCAATCAGGAAAACATATAGTCATAAATTATGATTTTAAAAAGTAGTTATCTACTTGCCTATTGAGATGGAGCTAAATGGTGATTTGATTGTGGTACCACTACAGGTTGAAATTGGTTGGTTTCTTCTAATTGTTGCTCGGGTTGAAAAATAGACCTATATGATGGTATGTTTTGCTCGTTGGAGGATTGAGGAACCTCTTAATAGCATAATTTAATACTAGAACATACATTTATATATATACACGATAATTAAGCACAAAAGATAAAAGTGTGTACTTATTAACCTGTTTGGATACAACGGAAGGGCAAGTCATCAAGTGTGAGCGTATCAACTCAAACTGAGGCTCTAAATGATCAAATTTACCCTGAAATTCAGATCGAATCTCAAATATTAGTCTCTCATACTCTTTTTCATTAATCTTCGGCCACTTAGTTCCATTCATATCAGTTGGAAATGGTCCATGCCCATAAGCTCGACAATGACCGTGTTTATCAGGTCCCAAGACTTCATAAAATATCTTGTCTTTACGACTGACGGAAGTTAATCTACTTTTTGCCTCATTTTTGACTGAAATGAAACGATTCTTATTATATAAAACAAAAATTATAACCATTCATTCACAAAACCAAAACAGAATAAAAATCCCAGTATCTCCCCAACACTAATTTTAAATGTTCCACGTAATAATTTCGTGCATAATTTTAACTTTCATAAATAATAATAAATTTATTTAATTGTTAACTTAATCCTCATCCGTGTATGATATATATTATGCTTTTAAGGATATGACACAATCTCCTGCATTTTGCCTTTTATAATGGTTGATAAACAAAGTAAGAATTTTGATTAATAGGAAAAATGGCATCGTTGAGATTTTCTAAGAAATAAGGTAAGGAACATGGATGATATTTTTGTAACATTGCTTCAGCGAAATCCTTATCGATGGCTATGCCATCGCTCCTCTCATGTGTTTTGATGTAAACATCAACCAAGGAAACCTTTTCCCCTTGATCAGCCTCCATCTGTATAAACCCAATGACTCGTAAGTCGTCACATAAATAAGTTTGATAACGTAAAACAATATTCACAATCAAAATCTTTTATAAAACACCTTATGAGTAACATTCGCATGACTCTTTCTTTCGAATAAAAAATATCAATAAGGAGAGCACAGTGAAGATAATAAATGCCATGCCACACATCCAAAAGCTTCATTTGCAATTATACAATATTCTACAGGAGCGAGAATTTTTCGAGCCACCAGAGAATCAAGATGATGGACTTATATTCCAGAACACCACTAGCCATATATCATTCGATACTGATACTGGTCTTAGAGCATCATTACTAAAGCCACCACATGAAAGAGTTATAAGGTTTGTCCGTTCACATTGAAATCCTGCAGAGTGGCCTTTAGTGTTAGATCTATTTTTTAGACTTTGTTTATTATTCCAAAACATTGTTCAAATATCATTTGGAAGATTAGATATGAGAAAATTAAATGTTCTGCCTCATAATTTCATCCACCATCTGTTGAAGGTGTTATATAAGTTATCGATCATGCTCCAAGAAGATAGTTGAGTTAAGAAACTCTGTATTTGTTAAAATATCCTTTTATGTTTACGTGTGAAACACTATAATCCATGACTAGTAGATTGAAACTAAGTCTATTGAAAACTCAGTGGACTCAATATCTACATAAGTTCTCGACAACATTAAAGAAAGGGAAATTCCACTAGAGCCACTAGAACTAATTTTTATTGATTCCATAATTGAGAAGGTGAAGGAAGGTTTAACCACTCATGCATATGCTACTAAGCTAAATTCAAGTGAGAATATCAACAAACAAAATGTTGGAATATATGAATGACAATACCTAAACTACCAATTGTAAACTATTGATGACAAGAATAAAATCTCAAACAGGGATCAAAATAATATAGAAACTATAGTGGAAATAGACATTTAATAAGGTTACAAACTAATAGTTGATTGCCTTAACCTTTCTCTTAGATTTCCTCCCATTATCAATGATAATTTGATTGAAGTTAGTATAAGAAGAAGAACAATAAGAAGTCTAAAAAAGCTATCCAATCCTAGGTATGGCCTTAAGATAGAGAAGTAAAATTATCTCTCCTAATCAGTATTTATGATCAATTTCATTATACAGAATAATAGAGGAACCACTAAAAAGAGTGTTGCTAGAGAAGAGAAGAACTTAAAAAGAATTCACAGTTTATCTATATTGGTTTACCTAGAACAAAAGTTAGATAATTCTAAGATATTAATACATAAGGAAGTTTGGTTATGACCATTCTCTAGCAAATAACCCCCTTTAAATTTGGCTCTCTTTTACTCATGCAGTAGCCTTCAATGTGAAATCACAAACTTAGCAGGCTATACCTTAATCACCTCCCATACTATATCACAAACCTATATAATTCACCCTTTTTATACCAAATGTCATAGATCTGATATAATGTTTCTTTGGAGTTACCTAACCAATCAAGCCACTCAAGATCCTTAGAATGTGGGTAGGAATTTTAACACTTTTATGTCAGCAGGGGAAAAAGTAGGAGGAAATGACAATAATTCAGTTGTCTTTGAATTCCTCGATTGTATTCGCAATAATTGCCTTAAATATTAGGATTCTTGGGAACTAAATTCACTTGGTGAAATACAAGAGGAGGCAAAGCCACCATATGGGAGAGATTAAATGGAATCCTAGATAATGTGGAATGGACTAATATGTTCACTATATTTCTAGTCAAACGCCTGAACAAACTAACATCTGATCATATGGTCCTCTCATCATCTATGTGTAAAACCAATTAACTACTACTAATAACCGTTTTATTTTTAAATCCTTCTGGACTAAGCATCCCTCTTCTATCAGTCCAATTAAAGACATTTGGAGACCTTATGCTGAAGGTAATCCCATTCTTGCTCTACATGAGATCTTTCACCTTATCAGAAGAGTTCTCAATAGTTGGCATAAGCATAACTTTGGGAATATTACTCCGAAATCTATTATTACTAAAGACGGTGTTCTACATGATGAAGTGACATTTGAAGGTGATCCATCAATTGAGATTAAAGAACATCTATGCAAAGCCTATTCAAATAACATATATGAGGATTATTGGAAATAAAAGGCTAATATGAAATGGGCTAAAAAGGGGGATTGCAACATCAATTCTTCCATGACTATATCAACCAAAAATGATCTAAGTATTTCATCCATAAAATTAAGAAATAAAATCAGTGGTCGGTCCATATAAATTTAAAAGCTTAATCGCACCACCATTAGTGATATTCAAATAATTCATGATTAGAATACTCTTTAGATAAATTTTATCAATTCTGTATGGGAACCTTAACATATGCAAGGGAAAGAGAAAAGTTATAGAAAACACAAGTAATGACAGTAAAATATGCATGCAAGAGAAAAACTGGTTTTCTCTAACCATACCCCACTCAATAGTCAAGGCCAACCAATTTTCTCAGACTTTATTCTCAAACCATACCCCACTCAATTGTCGACCCTATTTTTGCCTCTACCTATCACCAACCCAAGCTACCAAAAGTACTATCCTAAGCATTGTGTATAATTGGTGTTGTGTTCAAAGTACAATCACCAACCCACTTAATTACAGTTTTTTTAGTTGATATATTAGATGTAATTCCTTCTTTACTTCAGTAATATGTGCTCTCTTCTTTAGAGATATTCTTTTATTTTAATCAATTTAGTGTAGGAGAGGTTTCTTCTTAACTTTTCGACACCATTTTTATATTAGAGCCACTCTGCCCAGTTGTAGGGTTAGGATGCAGCGGTGGCAGATTATAGGGAATGGCGGTAGAAAAATATGATGAATAATGATGCATTGAGAACACATAGGAATTGGAGTTTATGTTCTGATACTAAAATGATGTAGCACCAAGAACAAAAATATTCATTTGGAGTCATTAAATTCTAGTTCTCTTATACATAATAGTAGGAGTATAACTCAAATTTTCAAGATGGGGGTAAGGCTTAAATTCTAGTTCTTGCTTGGTAATCCATTCACGAAATATTCACTTGGAGTCATTTTCAAAAAACATCAAAGGTTTTAGTAGGCTTGGCTCAGCTGTATGATTTTTATGTGTTTGATTTGATAAGGTTGGTTTAGAATTCTTTATATAGTTCGGGTGAATATACTTTGGATGGGAGGTTTCATAGTGGCCTTTAGTGTCAGATCTATTTTTCGGACTTTGTTTATTATTCTAGAACATTGTTCTAATATCATTTGGAAGATTAGATATGAAAAAATTAACTATCCTGCCTCATCATTTCATCCACCATCTATAGAAGGTGATGTATAAGTTGTTGATCGTGCACCAAGAAGATAGTTGAGTTAAGAAGCTCTGTATTTGCTAAAATCTCCTTTTATGTTTACGTGTGAAGCAATACAATCCCTGACTGGTAGATTGAAACTAAGTCAATCAAAAACTCAGTGGAATCAATTTTTACATAAGTTCTCGACGACATTGAAGAAGGGGAAATTCCACTAGAGCCATTGGAACTAATTTTATTGATTCCATAACTGAGTAGGTGAAGGAAGGTTTAACCACTGATGCAGATGCTACTAAGCTAAATTTAAATGAGAGTATCAACAAACAAAATGATGGAATATATAAATGACACTACCTAAACTACTAATTAGAAACTATTGATGACAAGAATAAAATCCCAAACGGGGATCAAAAGAATATATAAACTATAGTGGAAATAGACATTTAAAAGGTTACAACCTAATAGTTGATTACCTTAACCTTTGTCTCAGATTTCCTCCCATTATCAATGATAATTTGATTGAAGTAAGTATAAGAAGAAGAACAATAAGAATTCTAAAAAAATATCCAATCCTAGGTATGGCCTTAAGATCGAGAAGTAAAATTATCTCTCCCGGTCAGTATTTATGATCAATTTCATTATACAGAACATTAGAGGAACCACTAAAAAGAGTGTTGCTAGAACAGTGAAGAACATAAAAAGAATTCACAATTTATCTATATTGGTATTCCTATAACAAAAAGTAGACAATTCTAAGATATATTAATACATAAGGAAGTTTGGTTATGACCATTTTCTAGCAAATGACCCCCATTCAATTTGGCTCGCTTTTACTCATGGAGTAGCCTTCAATGTGAAATCACAAACTTAGCAGGCTATACCTTAATCATCTCCCATACTATATCACAAACCTATATAATTCACCCTTTTTTATACCAAATGTAAAAGATCTGATATAATGTTTCTTTGGAGTTACCTAACCAATCAAGCCACTCAAGATTCTTGGAATGTGGGTTGAAATTTTAACACTTTAATTTCAGCGGGGGAAAAAGTTGGAGGAAATGACAATAATTTAGTTGTCTCTGAATTCCTTGATTGTATTCGCAATAATTGCCTTAAATATTAGGGTTCTTGAGAACTAAATTCGCTTGGTGAAATACAAAAGGAGGAAAATCCACCATATGGGAGAGATTGTATGGAATCCCAGATAGTGTGGAATGGACTAATATGTTCACTATATTTCTAGTCAAACGCCTGAACAAACTAACATCTGATCATATGGTCCTCTCATCATCTATGTGTAAAACCAATTGACTACTAATAATAACCGTTTTATTTTTAAATCCTTCTGGACTAAGCATCCCTCTTCTGTCATTCCAATTAAAGACATTTGGAGACGTTATGCTAATGGTAATCCGATTCTTACTCTACATGAAATCTTTCACCTTATCAGAAGAGTTCTCAATAGTTGGCATAAGCATAACTTTGGGAATATTACTCTAAAATCTATTATTACTGAAGATGGTGTTCTACATGATGAAGTGCCATTGGAAGGTGATCCATCAATTGAGAATAAAGAAGAACTATGCAAAGCCTATTTAAATAACTTATATGAGGATTATTGGATATAAAAGGCTTATATGAAATGGGATAAAAAGGGGGATTGCAACATCAATTCTTCCATGGCTATATCAACCAAAAATGATCTAAGTATTTCATCCATAAAATTAAGAAATAAAATCAGTGGTCGGTTCGTATAAATTTAAAAGCTTAATAGCACCACCATTAGTGATATTCAAATAATTCATGCTTAGAATACTCTTTAGATAAATTTTTTAAATTTTGTATGGGAACCTTAACATATGCAAGGGAAAGAGAAAAGTTATAGAAAACACAAGTAATGATAGTAAAATATGCATGCAAGAGAAAAACGAGTTTTCTCTAACCATACCCCACTCAATAGTCGAGGCCAACCAATTTTCTCAAACTTTATTCTCAAACCGTACCCCACTCAATAGTCGACCCTATTTTTGCCTCTACCTATCACCAACCCAAGATAACAAAAGTACTGTCCTAAGCATTGTGTATAATTGGTGTTGTGTTCAAAGTACTATCACCAACCCACTTAATTATAGTTTTTTTAGTTGAAAGATTAAATGTAATTCCTTTTTTACTTTAGTAATTTGTTCTCTCTTCTTTATTGATATTCTTTTATTTTAATCATTTTAGTGTAGGAGAGGTTTCTTCTTAATTTTTTGACACCATTTTTATATTAGAGCCACTCTACCCAGTTTTAGGGTTAGGATGCAGCGGTGGCTGATTATTGGGAATGGCGGTAGAAAAATGTGATGAATAACGATGCATTGAGAAGACACGGGAATTGGAGTTTGTGTTGTGATACTAAAATGACGTAGCACCAAGAACAGAAATATTCATTTGGAGTCATTAAATTCTATTTCACTTATACACAATAGTAGCAGTATAATTCAAATTTTCAAGATGAGGGTAAGGCTTAAATTCTAGTTCTTGCTTGGTAATCCATTCATGAAATATTCATTTGGATTTGTTATCAAAAATCATCCAAGGTTTTATTAGGCTTGGCTCAGCTGTATGACTTTTATGGGTTTGATTTGATAAGGTTGGTTTAGGATTCTGTATATATTTCGGGTGAATATACTTAGGATGGGAGGTTGCATAGTGGCCTTTAGTGTCAGATCTATTTTTCGGACTTTGTTTATTATTCTATAACATTGTTCTAATATCATTTGGAAGATTAGATATGAGAAAATTAATTATTCTGCCTCATCATTTCATCCACCATCTATTGAGGTGTTGTATAAGTGGTAGATCGTGCTCCAAGCATATAGTTGAGTTAAGAACTTTGTATTTGTTAAAATCTCCTTTTATGTTTACGTGTGAAGCACTACAATCCCAGACTGGTAGATTCAAACTAAGTCAATTGAAAGCTCAGTGGACTCAATATCTACATAAGTTCTCGACGACATTGAAGAAGGGGAAATTCCATTAGAGCCACTGGAACTAATTTTTATTGATTCCATAACTGAGTAGGTGAAGGAAGGTTTAACCACTGATGCAGTTGCTACTAAGCTAAATTCAAATGAGAGTATCAACAAACAAAATGCTGGAACATATGAATGACACTACCTAAACTAATAATTGGAAACTATTGATGACAAGAATAAAATCCCAAATAAGGATCAAAACATTATAGAAACTATAGTGGAAATAGACATTTAATAAGTTTACAACCTAATAGTTGATTACCTTAACCTTTATCTCATATTTCCTCCCATTATCAATGATAATTTGATTAGTCTAAAAAAATATCCAATCCTAGGTATGGCCTTAAGATCGAGAAGTAAAATTACCTCTCCCAATCAGTATTTATGGTCAATTTCATTATACGGAACAATAGAGGAACCACTAAAAAGAATTTTGCTAGAATAGTGAAGAACATAAAAAGAATTCATAGTTTATCTATATTGGTTTTCCTAGATCAAAAAGTAGACAATTCTAAGATATATTAATACATAAGGAAGTTTGGTCATGGCCTTTCTCTAGCAAATGACACCCATTCAATTCGGCTCTCTTTTACTCATGGAGTAGCCTTTAATGTGAAATCATAAACTTAGCAGGCTATACCTTAATCATCTCCCATACTATATCACAAACCTATATAATTCACCCTTTTTATAACAAATGTAATAGATTTGATATAATGTTTGTTTGGAGTTACCTAACCAATCAAGCCACTCAAGATCCTTGGAATGTGGGTAGGAATTTTAACACTTTTATTTTAGCAGGGGAAAAACTAGGAGGAAATGAAAATAATTCAGTTGTCTCTGAATTCCTGGATTGTATTTGCAATAATTGCCTTAAATATTAGGGTTCTTAGGAACTAAATTCACGTGGTGAAATACAAGAGGAGGCAAAGCCACCATATGGGAGAGATTAAATGGAATCATAGATAATGTGGAATGAACTAATATGTTCATTATATTTCTAGTCAAACTCCTTAACAAACTAACATCTGATCATATGGTCATCTCATCATCTATGTGTAAAACCAATTGACTACTACTAATAACCATTTTATTTTTAAATCCTTCTCGACTAAGCATCCCTCTTCTATCAGTCCAATTAAAGGCTTTTGGAGACCTTATGCTAAAGGTAATCCCATTATTACTATACATGAGATCTTTCACCTTATCAGCAGAGTTCTCAATAGTTGGCATAAGCATAACTTTGGGAATATTACTCTAAAATATATTATTATTGAAGATGGTGTTCCACATGATGAAGTGACATTTGAAGGTGATCCATCAATTGAGAATAAAGAAGATCTATGCAAATCCTATTCAAATAACATATATGAGGATTATTGGAAATAAAAGGCTAATATGAAATGGGCTAAAAAGGGGGATTGCAACATCAATTCTTCCATGACTATATCAACTAAAAATGATCTAAGTATTTCATCCATAAAATTATGAAATAAAATCAGTGCTCGGTTCGTATAAATTTAAAAGCTTAATAGCACCACCATTAGTGATATTCAAATAATTCATACTTAGAATACTATTTAGATCAATTTTATAATTTTTGTATGGAAACCTTAACATATGCAAGGTAAAGAGAAAAGTTATAGAAAACACAAGTAATGATAGTAAAATATGCATGCAAGAGAAAAACAAGTTTTCTCTAACCATACCCACTCAATAGTCGAGGCCAACCAATTTTCTCAAACTTTATTCTCAAACCATACCCCACTCAATAGTCGACCCTATTTTTGCCTCTACCTATCACCAACCCAAACTAACAAAAGTACTGTCCTAAGCATTATGTATAATTGGTGTTGTGTTCAAAGTACTATCACCAACCCACTTAATTACAGTTTTTTTAGTTGATAGATTAGATGTAATTCCTACTTTACTTCAGTAATATGTGCTCTCTTCTTTATAGATATTCTTTTATTTTAATCAATTTAGTGTAGGAGAGGTTTGTTCTTAACTTTTCGACACCATTTTTGTAATAGAGCCACTCTGCCTAGTCATAGGGTTAGGATGCAGCGATGGCTGATTATTGGGAATGGCGGTAGAAAAATGTGATGAATAACGATGCATTGAGAACACACAAGAATTGGAGTTTATGTTATGATACTAAAATGATGTAGCACCAAGAACAGAAATATTCATTTGGTGTCACTAAATTCCAGTTCCCTTATACACAATAGTAGCAATATAACTCAAATTTTCAAGATGAGGGTACGGCTGAAATTCTAGTTCTTGCTTGGTAATCCATTCATGAAATATTCATTTGGAGTCGTTATCAAAAATCATCCAAGGTTTTATTAGGCTTGGCTCAATTGTATGACTTTTATATGTTTGATTTGATAAGGTTGGTTTAGGATTCTGTATATATTTCGGGTGAATATACTTAGGATGGGAGGTTGCATAGTGGCCTTGAGTGTCAGATCTATTTTTCGGACTTTGTTTATTATTCTATAACATTGTTCTAATATCATTTGGAAGATTAGATATGAGAAAATTAATTATTCTGCCTTATCATTTCATCCACCATCTGTTGAAGGTGCTGTATAAGTTGTTGATTGTGCTCTAAGCAGATAGTTGAGTTAAGAACTCTGTATTTGTTAAAATCTCCTTTTATGTTTACGTGTGAAGCACTACAATCCCAGACTGGTAGATTCAAACTAAGTCAATTGAAAACTCAGTGGACTCAATATCTACATAAGTTCTCGATGACATTGTAGAAGGGGAAATTCCATTAGAGCCACTGGAACTAATTTTTATTAATTCCATAACTGAGTTGGTGAAGGAAGGTTTAACCACTAATGCAGATGCTACTAAGCTAAATTCAAATGAGAGTATCAATAAACAAAATGATGGAATATATGAATGACACTTCCTAAACTACTAATTGGAAACTATTGATGACAAGGATAAAATCCCAAACGGGGATCAAACAATATAGAAACTATAGTGGAAATAGACATTTAGTAAGGTTACAACCTAATAGTTTATTACCTCAACCTTTCTCTCATATTTCCTCCCATTGTCAATGATAATTTTATTGAAGTTAGTACAAGAAGAAGAACAATAAGAAGTCTAAAAAAAATATCCAATCCTAGGTATGGCCTTAAGATCGAGAAGTAAAATTATCTCTCCCAATCAGTATTTATGATCAATTTCATTAAACATAAAAATAGAGGAACCTCTAAAAAGAGTGTTACTGGAACAGTGAAGAACTTAAAAAGAATTCACAGCTTATCTATATTGGTTTTCCTAGAACCAAAAGTAGACAATTATAAGATATATTAATACATAAGGAAGTTTGGTTACGACCATTCTCTAGAAAAATGTCACCCGTTTAATTTGACTCTATTTTACTCATGGAGTAGCCTTTAATGTGAAATCACAAACTTAGCAGACTATACCTTAATCATCTCGCATACTATATCACAAACCTATATAATTCACCCTTTTTTATACCAAATGTAATATATCTGATATAATGTTTCTTTGGAGTTACGTAACCAATCAAGCCACTCAAGATCCTTGGAATATGGGTAGGAATTTTAACACTTTTATTTCAGCAGGAGAAAAACTAGGAGGAAATGATGATAATTCAGTTGTCTCAGAATTCCTGGATTGTATTCGCAATAATTGCCTTAAATATTAGGGTTCTTGGGAACTATTTTAAATACAAGATGAGGAAAAGCCACCATATGGCAGAGATTAAATGGAATCCTAGATAATGTGGAATGGACTAATATGTTCACTATATTTCTAGTCAAATGCCTGAACAAACTAACATCTGATCATATGGTCCTCTCATCATTTATTTGTAAAACCAATTGACTACTACTCATTATCGATTTATTTTTAAATCCTTCTCGACTAAGCATCCCTCTTCTAACAGTCCAATTAAAGACATTTGGATACCTTATGCTAAAGGTAATCCCATTCTTACTCTACATGCCATCTTTCACATGATCAGAAGTGTTCTCAATAGTTGGCATAAGCATAACTTTGGGAATATTACTCCAAAATCTATTATTACTGAAGATGATGATCTACATGATGAAGTGACATTTGAAGGTAATCCATCAATTGAGAATAAAAAAGATCTATGCAAAGACTATTCAAATAACATATATGAGGATTATTGGAAATAAAAGGCTAATATGAAATGGGCTGAAAAAGGTGATTGCAACATCAATTCTTCCATGATTAAATCAACCAAAAATGATCTAAGTATTTCATCCATAAAATTAAGAAATAAAATCAGTGATCGGTTCGTAGAAATTTAAAATCTTAATAGCACCACCATTAGTGATATTCAAATAAATCATGGTTAGAATACTCTTTAGATTAATCTTATAAATTCAGTATGGGAACCTTAACATATGCAAGGGAAAGAGAAAAGCTATACAAAACACAAGTAATGATAGTAAAATAATCATGCAAGAGAAAAACCGGTTTTCTCTAACCGTACCTCACTCAATAATAGAGGTTGTAGACACCCCATTCAAATACACCCCATAACCTCGCCTTAGGTCCCTAACGCCTCCCTTCATCATTGCAAACCCAAGTCATACCCCGGGTACTGACCTAAAGGTCATCGGGCACTCCCAGGCTACATTTGACCGAAAGTCAAACTCTTCAGCTCGAATGAGACTGAATAAATATTCAAAGGGCACTAAAACTCCTTTCCAACGGTCTGTCCCGTGCGCGATTCTGACTTACCATGTGGACGAACGACCTATTTTCCCTCGAAATTTGATTAGGAGGTCACCGGACGCTCCCAGGCTTCGTTTGACCGAAGTTAACTCTTCTGCTTGACCAAAACTAAATGAGTCTTCAAAGGGAACTGAATCCCCTTTCCAACGGTCCACCCCATGCACGATTCTGACTTACGGTACGGACGAACGATCTGTTTTACTCTGAAAGGTCATTGAATGCTTCCAGGCCCCAGTTGACCAAAGTTAACTCACCAAACCGAGTCAAGTTCTTTGGAATTTCGAAGTACATCTCCTAACCTTTCCAACGGTCTACCCCATGCGGGATTCTGAGTTACCATGCGGACAAACGATCCATTTACGTCTGAAGTTTACTCGTCCCAAGGATCGATGAGCGCTTCCGAACCATGTTTGACCTAAAGTCAACTCCCGAACTCGGGAACAATCCAAAGGACTTTCGAAGGTCTTTGAAATACCTTTCTAATAGTTCACCCCGTGTACGATTCGGATCAATGGTTCGCGCTCTAAGACCGATTTTCCAAAGGAACCTGAAAGACACTACCAAACGGTAGGTTCCAAGCCTTGCCTATCGACAATGTGCCTAAACACACCTATTGATTGGTAGGAACAAGGCTATGCCGATCATCAATGCCCTGGGCCTATATAAAGGAGTGCCTAACCTCATTCTAAGGAGAGGAAAATCAGAGATCCATCACTCTCAGCAAGCTCAGAAAATCCCTCTCGAAGTCAGCGTGATTTCCACATAGAAATCCCTTTCCAACCTTCACCTTTCATCACTTTCTTCATCAAACTTAGAGAATTAAGTACCCTCCATCATTACCCAAGTGCAAGGGCTTCCCTCCGTCATTCAAAATCTTCAAGAAGGTCCAACTTTCTCAATTCTCTCTTTAAATTCCCCTAAATTCGCATTTACTTGTTTTATTACTTAGCACTTTTATTCTCTTATCTCACATATCCTGATATACTTTTTATTTAGTATTATTGCACATCTCTTATATTCATATAAATAAAACCCAAAAAAAATAAGAAAAAGGGGATTTGCTCATAAATTGCAAACGGGAATTCTCACATTTTTCTCACACTTTTCTCACAATTAAAACACTTTCTTACACACACACACACAAATAAGAGAAATCCCCAATTGGATTTATGGGATAAATCCCAACCCTCATTTTGCATATGAACTACGTGGACTTTGATGCCTCTATAGGCTACGTAGGCATATCGGGGTAAAACCCGAGACTCGAGTCCTTTTTCTACCTTTTTCCTATTTTTCTATATTCTTTAAACTTAACTCTCTTAAATTCTACGTATTTATATATATATATATATATATATATATATATATATATATATATATATATATATATATATATATATATATATATATATATATTCTTAATGGCGTATTAGTCCACATGCGTTATCATTACCTTGTAATGATCGACGCTAGGATAATCGCATAAATCCTATTTTCTAATATTACTTTTAGGAACATTCCTAAGGATGACTCGCTTTATCTCTTCCATGATACAAGTCGATGATTCCTATCTCCACTATGTATACACATGCGCACATATCAGGGGGAAATAAAGGAAAATATCAACAACCCATGAGAGACCGTAAGGGCGGAATGGGTGCCTAACACCTTCCCATTTTGTATAGCCTCCGAACCCTTTTCGAATCATTTTGGTTTCGTATGTATCAGTATGTATTTAGATGCTGTCCTTCGGGATGGCCCCCTTTTTTTCTTTTGTCTATTTTGAGTAAAATAGACTGGCGACTCTATTTCTCTACATTTTTCACCTCATCAATGACGCCGGCCGAAGCGCTCCTGAGAGGGATGCGCGGGACCTAGAGGGATCCTCTCCCGCCGCGAGGGGATGTATCCGGGGATGGCCACAGTGGCGACTCTGCTAGGGACTTTTTCATTTTGAGGGCTAGACTCTATTTACATGGGTATAATATATGTTTATATTTTCCCCTATTTTGTATGTTCCCCTTTTACTATTCATGTGTACTATTCACACACTTGTAGAAAACTCTCCATGTACACTTCAGACCACGTGCACCTAGGATCACATATATCCCCATGATGCACGCATCACCCATACTTGGTATACCATTGGTACTCATACTTTGCTCCCTGTCGGGCATGATCAAGAAAGATACTCTCATCATAAGATACTAATAAAAAAATCATACATGATTCACACGATATCACCAAAGAGCATTGTGATTGACCAAATTTTGTCCCATAACTGGAGGGTCACTTCGTGATGGGCGCTGGTCTAGCAGGGTACAGTTAGCCTAAGAGATATGACTATCACCTTCCATTGGCCAAGTACCTTCGACGTATATCGAATGGTTCCCCCGCATTGTACCGATTAATCGAAGTCATGATGAAAGGTATATCGTATGGAACTCATTTACGTACGCCGAGTATATCGAATTCTCTCTCACACGTACCATCCCCATGAGGTACATAGTGAGTCAATTCACGTACACTCAGGTATATCAAATGGCTTGTCCACACGTACAGATTGCCCTCAAAAGCAAGACGTATATCGTGGAAGCCACGCCAAAAGGGGGAATCCTTTTCGATTCACCCAACCAAGCTGCATATCCGTATATAGGTGTCAAGCCTAGGACACACATATTAGATTGCCAATTTTAACCAGAAACTCTGCCAAAATTTTGGGTCAGCCTGCCGCCCAAATTTTTGCGCATTTTCAAAATAGGACCCTGCCGAAGAATATCAGCAAGCTCCCCAAGTCCCTCCTATTAATGGGTCGTCGCCTACCGAGCTTCCTATGCCAAACCTTGTCCAGCCTGGGGCTAACTTGCCTATGATCATTGATCCGAAAGAGGAAGAGTTGAACAAGGTCAAAGAAGATCTCAAGATGCTGACTAAGAAGTTTGACCAAGTCAAAATCTTTGGAAATTACATGGACTACACCCACATGTCTCCTTATCCCAAGGCAAGGTTATCCAAGAAGTTCAAGATGCCGAATATCGAGAAATTCGGAGGAAGTGAACCACCAATTGTTCATCTTCGCAGTTATCACCGTGTTATGACTCTCCTAGGGGCTTCAGAAGAAGTGATGGCCCAATTATTTCAGCAAACTCTGAAAGATAGCGCTCTCCAATGGTTTTCGTCTCTCGAGGAGTCCAGAATTCGTAGCTAGTAGGATCTAGCCCGAGAATTCATATCACAGTACAAATATAATGAAGAGCTTGAGGTCACCCGCCATGATTTAGAGCTGCTCAGATAGAACTCTGGGGAATTAGTCAGTAACTTCATATCCTGGTGGAGGGAAAAAGCATCTACCATGACTAATCGACCTTCCAAGGAAGAATAAGTTAGCATAGTTAAGAATAACTTCTTGCCCCATCAACCATAGGAGGAAAATACTATCCCCACTTCCGAGCACTCAGAGAAGCTGGAGTAGAAATCGAGGAAGGTCTTGCTAAAATAGAAGTTGAACCAAAGAAAGTGTCCGGACAGTTCACCCCCAGAAAATATGACAAACCTGCCTGTGCTGCAGTCTCAACCATCAACAACATCTCTCAGCCAACTACTTCGTGGGCGCCATAAAGCCTCCCTGTCCCAGTCCAAAAGGAATACACCGAGCTCCATGCTCCCCTATCCAAAGTTTATCAAGCCCTGTTAAGCCGAAACCTCATTAAACCCTTGGACCCCCATCCATTTACCAATCCACTTCCAAGAAACTTCAAGGCAGATGCCCATTGCGCCTTTCACCAAGCCGCTGGTCATACCACCGACCAATGCATTCACCTTAGAAACGTAATCCAAGGTCTAATTGATCGGGGTACCATTTCCCCACCAGCCAATCCTAAGCCAAACACTACTCACAACCCACTCCCAAATCATACCAATGCTATCTTCATAGAAATGAATTTAGAACTTGATCCCTCAACTCAAATCACACCCATACACTCTCCCAAACCTCTCCAAATTTGCCCATATTTCCTCCTACACCATGTTAGCCTCGCTGACCAGGCACTGTCACTCCTTACCAGAGCGTGCATCGTTGTTCGTACCCGTTATGAAAATGAAAGTATGGAATTATCAGAAGTGTTAAACCAACTCCTAGAGTTCGGGCTAAAATTGCCTTCACAAATGATCATTGATTACTAGAGGTTCATCACGCTGTTCTTAGAAGCACGAAAATGGGTCCAAAAGTCAGACAGTTGGGTGGTACCAATCGATGAAGTCATTTTGGATGATGTCATCTAGATTATGGCATAATCATTTAGGCAAACCAACAACATTTTCATAATGATCGAGTTACTTGATACTCTGAAATTACAAGGGTGCCTGGTCCCTTCACCCTTATATATCCCCACAGAATGGGAAGACCTGTATGAAGAAGCCATTGAAGTTGTGGAATGAATTGACTTTACATGGAAAGATAAAATTATTGCCACCGGATGGGGGGAAGAATTCGAAGATTTGAATGAAGAATAAGTTTTTGAGAAAACTGGTTCGGTATCCAACATGTGTGGGATGATATCATGTGAGGAGATCCTTGGAGAAATAAACAAAGTGGCACAACAATCCGATATTGATGAAGAAATAAGGTTCATGTTCTTCCCTTCTACAGTAAATCACATGACCAGATCAGGGAGGCATTACCAGATCCCAAGCTGACTACCAGCCAATGATAAAGGGAAGGGAGTTGAAAACCTTCCTATGCCATAAATGACCCTCGAGGAAAGAAAGATCCTTAATCAACTGAAGAAAACTCAAGATAACATCACTCTATGGGGGCTTTTCATGTCTTCCCTGCTACACATAAATGTTTTGATCAAGTTGCTCACTAGACCCATAGTTCCTCCTTCTACTACACTAGAAGAAGCGATAAATTTAGTCGGATCCTTGACCTCTACCCGAATACTATCCTTTTCCGAAGAAGAAATCCCCACAATTGGGCCAAACCACAATCATGCACTCAAAATCTCTGTCGAAGTTATGGTGAAAATTATGCCACTCTCTCTTATTGATAATGGATCCTCCTTGAATGTATACCCATTAAAAACCTTCAAATTCTTAGCACTAAAAGAAAGTGATCTCGCTCCGAATTTCGCTGATGTATGTACCTATGATAATACCCATCGGGAAGTGATGGGATCCATAAAACTTGTAATAGGGGCTGGCCCTATAAATCCAACCGTTGAATTCCAAGTTATTGACATTCCAGCTTGTTTCAACCTATTGCTCGGACGACCTTAGATTCATAGTATCAAAGGTGTGTCTTCCTCACTCCATCAGAAATTGAAGTTCTTCACCGATGAATTAGTCATTACCATTTTAGGTGACGAAAATAATACTAAGGGAGCAAGTACCAGTATTTCAATCCTTGAGATACATCACGGGTCAGATGATATGCTCCTATCAGGATTCCGAGATGAGATATTACTACTCCCGTCAGGGGATGATTTCAAAGAAAGGGTGTGTTCAAAATATGACCCCCATGGCAAAGTTAATGTAATTCAGATGTTCAGAAACATGCACTTCATACCCGGACTGGGACTAAGATAAATACAGTAAGGGATACTTGATCCCATTGAACTGAAGAAAGCTTTCCCTCCTTGTGGTTTGGGGTATCAACCATCAGAACAAGAGCTCAAAATGATCCGCCAATCTTGACCAATGAGAAGACTAGACTGCATCCAGACTATCCCAGGTGACTCCTTGAATGGACAATTCATCAAAGAGGGTAAGGACTTCCCCTTTTGCAGCTTTTCGAAACTATGGTATGGCCATACAGACAAGAAGATGAAGCCCAGAATAGAGATCTTTTTCCAAGGCAGCTACCCACGGGACAAAAGTTCCCAATCCCATATACAACTGCTCATCAAAGATACCGAAGATACTGAGGAATGTGACTCTGAGGACTCGTTCAACTTGCAGACACTAGGGCTGACACTCTTCATGGTTCATTCAAGCACTGCATCACTGGATCCATCCCATTTAATCAAAGCTGCTGATACACCTCTACTCAACTGGCATGCTGTACCGGTTCTACCTATTGAAATCCCACCTAACCCCAATGTTTACCCCATTTCTTTTTCTGTTGTTTATCCTTGCTCAAATGTAATCGAGACCTCCTTTGATGAGGTTCTTAATGTTGTTTTTCCTATTAATGAAATAAATAAAGATTTTGAGTATCTTATTGTGACTTAAATTAATTGTTTAGATTCTAATCAAACTTTTGATGATGATGATTTTGTAAATGAATAATTCTTAACTGATCTAAATAAGGTTAATAACAAACAACATAACCGCGTTCAAGTTAATGAAGAAGAGAATGTTATTATTAACCTCGGTTCTAGTAGCCAACTGCGTGAGATTAGGATAGGGGCTACCCTCGACGAGCATGAGCGCGTACAACTCGAAGAATTAATGAAGGAATTCGTGGATGTCTTCACATGGTCCTATAACGATATGCCTGGCATTGATCCTGAAATTGCTCAGTATGAGATACACACTCTTTAAGATTATAGCTCGGTTAAACAAAAGCTAAGAAAGCTCTGCCCCGAATGGTCGCTCAAAGTCAAAGAAGAGGTGATCAAACAGCTGAACATGGGTTTCATTCGTGTGATCGAATATCCCATATGGCTAGCCAACATAGTTCTTGTGCCGAAATTAGAAGGGAAAGTTCGGATGTGTGTAGACTATCGGGACTTAAACAAATCCTCTCCAAAGCATCATTACCCGCTACCCAATATCGACATGATCGTGGACAGTACAACCAGTCATGCTCTCAAGTCATTCATCGACGGGTTTGCCGGATACAACAAAATCAAAATGCACCCAGATCATTAAGAAAAAACTGCATTCATCACCCCATGGGGAACCTTATGCTACATTGTTATGCCATTTGGTCTTAAGAATGTTGGGGCTATCTACTAGAGGGATTCCACGACCATCCTGCATGATTTGATTCACAAAGAAGTTAAGGTCTATATGGATGATATGATTATTAAATCCAAAACTAGAGAAGTTCGTGTTCTCGCTCTCCGAAAGTTCTTCGAACGACTGCGACGGTATCAGATGAGACTCAATCCACATAAATGTGTCTTCGACATTACAAAGGGAAAACTTTTGGGATTCATGGTCAGTGAAAAAGGATAGAAGCAGATCCTACCAAGCTAAAATCCATGCCTGAGATGCCACCTCCCCAAATAGAGAAAGAGGTCTAAGGTTTCCTTGGGAAATTATAATACATTAGCCGGTTCATCAGCCAGCTCACCTCCATTTGTGAACCAATTTTCAAACTCCTCCAAAAGGATTCAACCAAAGTTTGGAACGAGGCCTGCCAAGAAGCCTTCGACTGAATCAAACAATACCTGACTCAACCTCCAGTACTCATGCCACCACAGCCTGGTCTCCCCTTTCTCTTATACCTAACCATAATCGACACTATAGATGGGGCTTTGCTAGCTCAATACCTTGAAGATTCCTACAAAGAAAGAGCCATCTATTAAGCCAGTCGCAAATTAGCCAGATACGAAGTCAACTACATCGCTTTGGAAAAAGCATGCGTTACGCTTATTTGGTTACCCAAAAGTTACGACACTACATGCTCGCCTTCCCCATTAAACTTGTATCCCGAATGAATCACATCAAGTACCTGCTTGAGAAACCCGCCTTATCCAGTCAAATGGCTTAATGGTTGATGCTCTTAGCCGAGTTTGATATCGTATACATCACATAGAAATCCATGAAAGGAAGAGCCATCTCTGACTACCTTGCTGACTACCCCATGGAAGAGGCTGATGAAGATCTTCAAATTCCCAGATGAAAACATCTTCTATGCTGCTCAAGATGACCTTCGATGGCAAATGTTCTTGGCGTGGCCAACAAAAAAGGATATGGCATTGGGATACTTTTGATCTCCCCAGATGACTCCCACACTCCCATCGCCATCAAATTGGATTTCCCCTACACCAATAACATAACTGAATACGAGGCATGTACGATAGGCCTTAAAGTTTCCCTCTAGAAAAGAATTCAATGCCTAGATGTCTACGGGGATTCTTCCCTCATTATTGGTCAAGTGCTCAGAAAATGGAAAGTCAAGGACGAGAAACTTCAACCCTTCCATGCCCACTTAGAAGAACTAGCCTCCCAACTCCAAGACATCACCTTCCACTACCTACCTTGAGCATAGAATAACCT
Source organism: Sambucus nigra (assembly GCA_949130495.1). Lineage (NCBI taxonomy): Eukaryota > Viridiplantae > Streptophyta > Magnoliopsida > Dipsacales > Adoxaceae > Sambucus > Sambucus nigra. The sequence continues at coordinate 200,897,907 of OX422222.1, forward strand.
GGTCGATGCCCTTTCTACCTTGGCCTCCAAAGTCGACATGCCCGAAGGAATAATAATGGCCCCCTTCCGGGTCCAAAAGAAAGATAAACCAACACACTACTACCACATTGAGCTCATCACCAAAGAAGATCCTGAGCTAACCAATTGTTGGTATTATGATATCTGGTACCTCCTTAAGCATGGTAGGTATCTCGAGGGTTCCAACAAGAAAGACCGAGCAACCCTACGAAGACTTGCCGCCCAGTACATCATCTGTCATAAAGCACTATTTAAGAGAAACTTCGATGGAACCCATCTACACTGCATCGCAGGGGCTGACATTGAAGAGGTGATGCAAAGAATCCACAGTGGGGAATGCGTACCCCACATAAACGATCACATGCTTGCCAAGAAGACAATACGACAAGCATAATATTGGACCACCATGATCCAGGATTGCACCTATGTTCGAAAATGCCAATAGTTCTCCAACCTTCAACACTCGCCTCCGCGAGAATTATACAACATAACTTCTCCGTTTTCCACCTGGGGCATCGACATTATAGGGAAGGTTACACCCAAGTCCTCTAACGGTCATGAGCTCATCCTGGTTTCCATTTATTACTTCCCCAAATGGGTCGAAGCTGAGTCATATGCAGTTTTGAACGCCAAGAAAGTGACCAAATTCATCAAGAAAAACATCATCTACCCATATGGGGTCCCGCACGATCTAGTATCAGATAACGGATTGCATTTTGAGGCAGAAGTCACAGAGGTGCTCAACGAGTATGGTATCCAGATACACAAATATTCTACCTACCAAACTCAAACCAATGGTGCAGTCAAAGACGCCAACCAGAACCTCAAAGCCATCATCAGAAAAATGATCGAGAGTTGTCGAGATTGGGCCGACCGAATCCCATACGCACACACACACACACCATCCCCGAGGCAACTCAGTCATTAAAGACTATGAAAGACGTCCCTAATACTTTATGTCACAGCATTAAATGCCTGATGCACTAGTTGTCTCCACGTTAGAAACATTAAATGCCAAGACATGCCTTTTGTCTAATCACTGTGTGTCAGGGGGCTGTTGTCACAGAGGTGTCTCACCAAATGCCTGACAGCCCCAAATACCATAGTGGTTTACTCAAGTGTAGGTCTGGCATTGTTTAGCTGGCTAGTGACATCACCACAGTAGATGTGACATTAAGTAGAGGGTTGTTAGGCTCACAACCCAATGCCCGATAGAACTCTAAGCAGCTCTGCCCGAGGTTCCATGGTCAGGGTTCTTCGATGTTTTACCATATGTATCTAAGATTTGGGATGAGCCCCAACGGTGCCTCACTTCTCAATCCTCTAAACCAAGTCCCTCTAAAGTTCCCACAGTGAGGTAATTCGATAGAGCATGAAAAATCTCCCAGGCCCTACCAAGCCTGGTCTCTCGCGAGTACCGTTTGTCCTCACACTAAAACTCTTTATTATTCTCGTTACATGATTACAACCGTTATAGCTTATAGTCAATATAAACAAAGATACAATATGACTAATACAACAAGCTAAAATACAAGTTGTCACGCTCAGCTGCCTCGCTTGAGCTGCCATGCCGAGCTGCCACGGTGCCTTAATCCCCAAAACACTGTTGATAATGTGGAATTACTTCTAATCTTAAAATTTTCTTCAAGCCCCCTCTACATTTGCCCCTTTGTGGAGAGATTTGTTGGAGCAAGAAATGTGTGCACGAAATTTCTCAAATCGATTAACCTTCTCTGCGTGAAAAAATTTTGGCCTCCTTTCGTTCATTAGAACCACAGTGTTATAATTTCCAGGAGATGTACTTGAGCTGAAGCACTATGACTCGTTGGGGCTTTGACGAAGGGACATCGCCACTTTTTCCTTATATTGCACTTCAACCGTTCTAGCTTTATTATTTGAACTTCTCCCAAAAGGCCTGCTAACCTTCTCAAATACTCGTTCTGATTCTTGGTAAGTGAAATTCTCCCTTGTAATGCTTCGCTATGTTCGAAAAAGTAGAAATTATCCCCGACGTAGTTGAGTCATCATTTAAACAATGTTTGGACCTGTGGCGAGGGGACATCGTAGCTTTTTGGATCATTGGGACATCTTTTCCGTTGGGAGTTATTGGATATGTCTGACAAAAATTATGGCGCCAAAACTCAAACTTAGTGAAGAAGGCAACCCCATGTTCCTCAGGAGTCGCTTTATAGGTGAGGTGGCTCTGTATTTTCAACAATCAGAACACTTCCCGAAGTGCCACGTGTTCATTTGAAATGATTATAGGCGGCTGTACACCTGCGATGGTGGGAAACTCAAAAGATAGGTTTTAAAAGCTTCAAACGTCTCTTTATATTTCAAAACCCTTCTCTTTCCTGCATCTTCTTCAAGCTCCCATATTTCTTATAGAGAGAAACTTTGTGTTAACTCCATTGTTGCCTGATTCTTTTTTAGCTTCTTCCTCCTCTCATCCTTTACGCCATCGCCTGTGGTTGTGCCACTCCACCTTCATTCCCAAACCTTCTTTTACCAAGATTTTTTCCTTACCTCATTGTTGTCTGCAATGGCCTCCTTCAGCCACACTTCCACACCTGCCACCAGTGCGCCACCTATCATCCCTAGGGCCACTGCCGTCTCAAGCGTCGCTGCTCGTCAAGAGCAACTTTGCTTCTATCGTCGGGCCCCCATCTTTGCTGAAGGTGATAAATTTTCTGAGGCATGTAAGACTTTCCATTTCTCATCCAAGTTAGACCCCTTACTGTTTGGTGATGAGGAAATGGATTCATCGAAGTAGGGCTATCTTCCACCAGAGGGAACTCTGCGTTTTTGCCTGGACCGTGGTGACTTTCCCTATTCCCAAATCGAATTCGAAGCACTTAGGGGGTCACCAGACCATTTCACTGTCTGGAATACACACATGCAGAGCTCCCACGTCGCTGCTCTTGCTAAGGTTGGGCTTCAACGCGCATACTGGTTTAGGGAGTTCACCCTCTCAAATCACAATGCGGGGTTACAGGTGCTAGTTTCCCGATGGAACACCACGACTCACACCTTCTTTACTGTATGGGGGGAGTTCATCGTTACACTGGAGGACGTATTTGAACTCCTTGGGTTTGAGCCCATGGGTGAGTTCACCTACCACGATGAGCCTCTAGATGTCGAAGAGGCTGCTGATCGAGTTGAGCTAGATCGGATCTGCCGCAGTTGCACCAGTTCCTCAAATAAAGCCACATTTACCCCCCTTACCAACTATTTTTTCGAAGCTCCGATGTCGAAGGATGTCAGTTATGTAATGGGTCGAGGTAGAGGTACATCTCTAGAACTACCAGCCTACATACTTGTATTTATTTCACGCTTCTTCCTTACTGGGAAACCCAACGATCAGCCCAGGAGGGACCTGATAAACATTTCCATTCATTTGGCCAGAGGGTTCAACCTTCCTCTGGCTGCCATCGCCTTAGGGTCCCTCTACACCTGGTTGGATCTAACCCACATGACATGGCATGATCACTCGGTCATTACAACCTGGCGAATTTTTCCAACACTATTATTTTGACGGGCTTCCTTAACACCCGCTTTCCCGCTATTACTGCGAAGTCCATTTCTCTGCCTGTGAGCCAAGGTATCAAGCCCCCACGCCTCCTATATTTTCACAAAAAGCAAAGTTGAAAGGAGGTAATTGAAGTTTTTGACCTTCAGGACTCCTTTGTGATGAGGTCATACAGTGAGTCTACATTTGCCCATAGTTGGGATTTCTTTCATTCTGCAGCCATAACGGTCAAGTTCATCCCAGCTGTAGAAGATCCCTCGCAAGCCGTGGTGCTTCTATTTACCCCGAGGTTTCTTCCTTCCTAAACTGAATGGGGATACACCTCGAAACCCTATAACCCAGATAGATGTAGCAGACAGTTTGAATTCAATCAGGGGGTCCTCGACCTATGTTTTAACACAACCATCCAAAGGCCACTTTTGCTAAAGCCTGCAATCTCTATACTGCAGCGGCGGTGCTTGGTGTGGCATCCACCATCGACGGTCCTGTCACCCTTCCTAGTGACACTAGGAAAGGAGACGTATCTACCTCCTTCGCCACCAAGTTCCATTTGGGGTAACTCTAAATGATCTATGAGTTCATTCAGTCCCCTCCTCAATATCCCCCGGTCCTTTCTTTTTCTTCTTCTGAGCTGGGTCTCAAGGGGAACTCCGTTCTTGTGGTTGTGTTTCCTTTGATTATAACGATTAAAGAGCCTCCCTAAGAGCTACCCCCTCATTGTCCAATGATTCCCACTATCACCCCGAAGTCCAAGGTCGCTGCATCCCCTAAGCAAGTTGCCCCCTCAACTAAAGCTACAATGGGCGAAGAACCTTCTCAACCACCTGCCAAGAAATCTAAGAAGTCCAAGTCCTCAAAATCTAAACCTCAGGCTCAAACACAAACTCCTTGGATGCATTTCCTATTACCTTCGTTCCCCCTCCTATGTCTCCAGAGCTAGTTGAAGACCTGAAGAGGCAGGTTGAAGCTGAAGTCGCAAGAATAAATGTCGAGTTTCAATGGCGAACCATCGTCGTTCCTCCTATGACTGCTTTTCCCACAATCGTTGTTGATCCCACGGAGCCAATGGTAAAAAGGAGAAGAAGGACGAGGGCACCTGAAACTGGTGGTGCAATGAGCTCCAGGAAGAAAACACTGGGTACCAAGACCCAGAAGAAACAAACACTTGAGAAACCTCCATCACTAGTTCCTTCTACTACTGCCTCCTCGCCACCTTCATCAATAATTATACCCTCTCGTTCTCCCTCAAGATCTGAGGTATGTGTGCATTCTTTATTTTTATATATTTATTTTTTGTTCCCCTTTTCTTAAGGTGTGTTTCATCTGCTCATTTCTTGATAAGAAAATTATTTGGTGCAGGGAGTTAGAGAAGAAAGGCCCAATCCTCCCAGTCCCCCTGTAAGTCGCTTCGTGGGGGGACTTTGTGGTATCTCTCAAGATGATACCACTCCTACTCGTTCCGTCATGATAGGCCTTACCTACTCACGGAGGTTGTCCTCCCAACGAGCCAAAGAAATTGCTACGAGGACTGCTACCATTGAGTCTACTGAACTGCCTAGTCAAACTGAGGGAACTACTGCAGCCTCCTCTGAGTTACCACAAGAGCAGGAGGTCCCTCTGCCCCTTGTTGTGGTCAAGGAGACTGCCCCGCAGGTAAATTTTTTGCCAAGTCTTACATCTTTTATTTGTTCCCTTATTTTGTTTATCATATCTAACATGTTGGGCCATTTTAGGTGGAAGTGGCGTCACTGATAGCTAACATTCTCCTTTCGCCTGCATTGACCAGACCCCTTACTGAGGTTCCTCTTTTTGGTGCCATAACGTGGGTAAGTTATATGCATTCTTACTTCTTATTCTTTTGTGTTTGCTCCTTGCGTCTAACACGTGGTTTTACATTTGCATCTTTCTCCAAGTCTCTCTCCACCCTTTGATCTGAGTGGCCTTTTTATTTCCCAGGCCCAGGTTGGCGTTGCTACTCCCGTTGGGACGTCTCTTAAGGGTTCAGTGTCTCCCCCCGATGATGGAGCTGTGTTGGCTTTAGTACCTTATGTTGGCGAGGGGAGTTTGTCTACCGTTGAAGCTTCTTCAACTAAGGGCCCCGTTGAAGCTTCTGTGGCAATGAGCTCGCCTCCAACAGTTTCTGCTATTAGGGCCCCCGTGGTGACACCCGTTCTCGCTCCTACTGCTGCTGAGGTACTTTGCTAATTCCTCTGTATTTCTCAGTATCTCAAACTTCACCTATGTAGGTGACTTAATCAATGAAACACTTGTTAAGTTTTTTTTCGAAAACTCCACCTATCTCAGTGACTTAACAACGAAAACACTTGTTAAGATTTTTCAAAAACTCCACCTATATCGGTGACTTAACAACGAAACACATGTTAAGATTTTTTAAAAACCCCACCTATATCGGTGACTTAACAACGAAAACACTTGTTAAGATTTTTCAAAAACTCCACCTATATTGATGACTTAACAACGAAAACACTTGTTAATATTTTTTAAAAACTCCACCTACAACGGTGACTTAACAACGATAACACTTGTTAAGATTTTTCAAAAACTCCACCTATATCGGTGACTTAACAACTAAAACACTTGTTAAGATTTTTCAAAAACTCCACCTATATCGGTGACTTAACAACGAAAACACTTGTTAAGATTTTTCAAAAACTTCACTTATATCGGTGACTTAACCACGGAAACACTTGTTAAGATTTTTTCCATAACCTCCATATTTCTTCTAACTGTTCTCAGGTTGCACGAGGGGATTCTCCTCCAGTCCCTTCACCTATTGGCTCGCCCCATCGGGAACATGTCATCTCAGAATATTCTAGCCATAATGACCAAGGTTCCACGATAGGGGCCGTTGCCGACAACGAATTCGGGTGCGAGCTTTCTCTGCCCGACCTGGATCCTCACGCCTTCTATCTGATGGTGCTCCAATGTTCTCCTCAAATGCTCGTCAACCACCGTTTATCAATTGAGCAACTTGTGAGCTATCATCCTGAAACCTTCATGGTGGACTGCCTATGTTCAAACATCTTAGTTATGAACTACAGGCTTCAAGGCATGGCCACTGTCATTACTGAAATTGCCAATACTCCTACTGCAAATGTTACCAGCCCTCTTCTCAATCGATTCCTAGGTTATCTGAGGGAGTTGGGTCGTGACCACTATTGAAGACTTTAAAGAGCCCGCTGTTGGACAGCCAGAGGGAGCTCTTGCGAAAACATCAGGAGGATTAGTGGGCCGAGGAAGCAAGGTTGTCCGAGATAGCACCTCTTCTTGAAACCATTGACAAAAAGGTGGGGGACCTTAAAGAATCTCTATGCGCGGCGAATTCAAAATGAGAGAAACTCCTGATCGAGCGCATACAGGCTCATAAGGTTGGAGGTTTCCATTAACGCTCAACGATCTTGCCAAGAAGCTTCTTCGGGCCTCCATGGAGATTTTTTCTCTTCTCCAGATCTGTGGTTCCTTCTTGGCGAATGAACTTGTATATATATTTTCCTTTTCTTCTCATGTAATTCTTGGGCAATAGCTCCCAATTTTATAATGCCCCAAAGTTTATGAATGGAAAAAAAGATACTTATTTCCTTATGCCATCTCTTTGTGTTACAACTGTTGGCTTAGATTGTAAAGTGTGAAGTTCTATAATTCTTTCATCTCTTATTAAGCCATAATAAAAAGAAATCATACACTCATCATAATAAAAACAAAGAAATTGTGTATTCATAACAGCCAACTACATCAATGGTCAAACATAACAGCGTACACATGATAGATTTTCAACTATTTATTATTAATTTTAAATGACATGTCTTCTTCTATCTTAGAGATTAGGCAATAACCTGAGTCATGAGATTCCTTCACAATGAAAGGTCCTTCCCAATTTGCTGCAAACTTGGGTAGAAGAAGCCCCTGATTTATTTCACAGCTGCTTTCAACACGAGGTCCCCCTCCACGAACTTCCTTGTTCTCACTAAGTTATCATACGCCCTAGAGAGTTGCTTCGTATACATTTAAAAGTGCTGCATCGCATTATCTTTATGTTCATCCAATGCTTCCAACTGCACATGCCTATTCTGGGGGAGCATGCTACTTCACAAAGCATATCGAGCAGAGGGGACTTCTAACTCTACTGGGAGAATCGCCTTGGCCCCTAGATAAGATAGAATGGTGTATACCATGTGGGCTTCCTCTTAGTGGTTTGATAGGCCCACAATACGGCTGGTATCTTGTCATCCCACGATCCTGGGAAATCCTTCATCGTTTTAGCCAAGATATTAACCAGAGTTTTATTAGTCTCTTCGGTTTGACCGTTTCCCTTTGGGTATGCCACGGTCGAAGTATGATGGATAATGGAGTATTTATCTGTGAGCATTGTTACTTATGAATTGATGAAAGGGGTTCCATTATCCGAAAGGATAACCTTCGGGATCTCAAAATGATAAATTATGTATTCCCTGATGAAATTACTCACTCTCGATATTGCCCTTATCAGTGGTATCGCCTCAGCCCACTTTGTGAAGCACTCCGTTGCTACTAGTATCCATGTCTTCCCCCTCGAAGAAGGGTGTATTGCCCCTACTAGGTCAAACACCCAAGTGTGAAAAGCCTGTTGTGAGTTGGATCGTGCGCCTGCTTGAGGACCTCCGCTGCCTCTTCTCTTGTGATACAATACAAAAGCCTGTTGAATTATTCCCTTCGATAAAGCTTCCCCTCTTAAACGTAGAATCTCGGGGGCCTTCTCCGAAGTCCCATCGCACCAATTTTCTCTGTCGGGATAACTCCATCTTTAATGAAATCAATATAGGGTTATCTCCAGTCAGGTTGAGCCTCCACGAAGTGACATTCAGCTGCTTCGAAGAATAACTGGCATTTCTCGCACTTCCGTTGTAGCTCTGTCGCATCCTGTTTCAACTGATGGCCAAAAATACCATTCTCTTTGCATTCTTCGGTAGAGGGGTATCTTAGTTATTTCACAGTGCACTTCATGCATTCTCTTCAATCTTTGCTCTGCCTCTTCTAGACTGATGCATCTCGACAGCCATCCTCTTATGTTTCTGAAGTAAAGGTTCCCCTGATTTGTGAAGTATTGGGCTAATTATCTGAGCCCCATCGTTCCTTCACCAGCCTCCAATTGCCTCTTAATCTCCCCCCTCTAGTCCCTATTCTTTTCCATTGGTAGAATTGACTGTACCATGGAAGGAGTTATTCTTCGTTGGATCACGACGGTAGTTGTATCGCTCCTCATGTCCATTTTTTGGGCAATGGTGACGTAGGCGTCTGGGTGACGATTCATCATTCTGGGTTTCCTCTTGATCTTGGTCCGATTGAACTGGTAGAGGAGCCTCTGAATGATTGTTCTGTAGGTGCCAGGCTCATTTGTTTCAATGCATACTCTCCATTCACTTGTTGAACCACCAAGTGTGAATCCCCCTTGATGCAAAGTGAACGCATCCCCCTTTGAAGAGCCTCTAGTAATCCCAACACCAATGCTTAATATTCTGCCTGGTTATTAGAATAAGGGAAATCTAACTTGTAGGAAAGGCAAATCTCCTCCATTCCTTTCAAAAAAATAACCCCTGGTCCTCCTTTCTTTTCTGCTGAAGATCCATCGAACTGGATTGTCCATTCCTCATCTGTTGTGTCTAGGTGGTTGGCCTGCAAATCGTCTCCTCGAATATTTTCTTTGGGCGGCTCAAACGTCCCTGAGGGGAAGATAGCCAACAGATCAGCGTATGCCTGGCTTTTGATTGCGCGAGGAACCATGCATTTCAAGTCATATTCAGATAGGATGAGGAACCACCTAGCTTCCCTACCAATCAAAATTATTCTTGCTAGAAAATACTTAATAGGATCACATTTAGTTACAATATAAATTGTAAAAGCAACATATAATGCCTAAGTTTTTGTCCTATAAAGACTAAGGCTAAACAATGCCTTTCTAAGCTACTGTATCTAACTTCTGGTCCATGGATGATCCTGTTGATGTAGTAGACTGGTCGTTCTTGCCTGTCGATCTCTTATGCCAGTAAATCTCCTACGGACCTCGTGGTGGATGTGAAGTACAGCTGCGACGGTATTCCTGCCTTTGGGGGAACCATGGTCTGTAGTGGAACGAGCAGTTTCTTCAGCCCATTAAGAGACTCTTGGTGAACCTCTTCCCATTTGAACTTAGTTTTTTTTCGTAACAACTGCATCAATGGATATGTTATTTCGTCCAATCCAGGCACAAATCTCCTAAGGTAAGAGACTTTGCCGAGGAAACTCTTCAGCTCCTTCGCCATTCTTGGGCATGGCATTTCCAAGATCTCGCGCAATTTATCCTGATCCATCTGCACCCCCTATCTATCAACCACAAAGCCTAGGAATTTCCCACTTATCACTCCAAAAACACACTTCAGTGGGTTCATCTTCAATTTATAACTCATGCAACGGTAGAATACCTTCCTCAAATCGCTCAGATGGGACTCCTCCTTCCTCGATTTAATGACCAAATTGTCCACATAAAATTCTATAAATTTATGGAAGAAGTCATGGAAAATGGCCATTATTGTTCTCTGGTAGGTCACCCCAGCGTTCTTAAGTCCAAACGGCATCACCTTGTACATGAAGTTTCCCAACGGGGTTCTGAACACTATTTTCTCTGCATCCATGGGGTCTATCTTGATCTGGTTATACCCTAAGTACCCATCCATAAAGTTGTACATCTTATGACCTATCGTTACATCTATCAAGCTATCAATGGAGGGTAGAGGGAACTCATCTTTGGGACAAGATCTATTCAAATCTCTGAAGTCCACGCAGATCCTTATTTGGTTTTTGTCTTTCTTCCCCACCGGTATAATACTAGATAGACAGAGTGGGTGCTGTATCGATGTGATGAATCCTGCCATTACTAAGCATTGAACCTCCTCCTTGATATTCAGATCTAGCTCAGTCTTGTATGTTCTCCTTGCTTGTTTCACTGGAATGGCTGAAGGCATTAAGTTCAACTTGTGGCAACTTACTTCCTCATCCAGCCCTTCCATCTCTATATATTTCCACGTGAAGACATCTATAAACTCCCGAATCAATTCAACTAAGGCCTCTCGTTTCTCCTTACTGAGATCCTTTAAGATGAAGATGGGTCTCAGATCCTCTCCTTCCTTCTCCAAGTTTAATGTCTCTAATTCTTTTGCCTGGGGCTTCAGCTAATTTGCCATGTAATCTGGTTCCTCGATGATTTCCTCCATAAATTTCTGTATGTTTGAATTGTCTATCACCATGCACTATCCCCGTTGATCCACCATAAAGCACTCATATATCGGGTCAACCTCATCATCATCTTCCTCATCCACCCGCTCGCACCGTTACAATCGGTACACCACCTTTCCTTCCTCGATAATGACCTTCTTGCATTGTCTACTGGTAGTGGTGACTGCCTTCCTCTTCTTTTCTCTAGATGCCTCATCCACTCTTTCTCCTGAGAACCGACTCAGCACGCTTTACCGTTGGACCTCATGGTCCATCGGGTCCACTCTGGGCCTTATTCTGTCTTTAAGCTGCTTTGAGATGCTTTGGGGCCGAGGGACCACTTGGTGAGCTTCTTTGGCCATTTCCCTTGTGCTTCTTGCAACCTCCTTATTTTGCTCATTTAAGGTCCCCATCCTTTCTCTGATCGAGGGAACCCATGCTCCCTCCATTCTTCTCATTAGGAGCCGGACATCTTCCTCTAACTCTGTGTAAAATGCTGCGTCCACCAAGTGAGCTTCCTCAACAGCAAAGGGCCTCTTTATAGACCTAATGACCACCTATGTTCCCTTGACATTCGCTTTGGCACATTGGTGGTATGTAGAAGGAACTAGCCATTGGTTGTGCATCCACACCCTTCCTATTAGCAGATGATAGGAAGTTACACTCTCTATCATATGGAACTTGATATGGGAACTCAGATTTCCCATTACTATCCCAACATTGACGTACCCAATGGATTTAGAAGATTGATTATCATACCCCGAAATTACCAAAGGCATGGGGACCAGCCTTTATTCTGGAATATTGACGGCGTGGAAAGAGTTGATTGGCATGATATTGATGAAAGCTCCCCCATCCATAAGAGTCCTTGTGAAGCTAACTCCATTGACACTGGCAGTCACATACAATGGCCGGTTGTGAGGGAATCTTACAGCCCTATTTGCATCGCTGAAGGTTACCTCTAACATAAACCTTCTTACCAACCTGGCCATGGGTCCCTTCCATCTCAGCGAAGGGACAACATTCTTCCTCGAAACATCAAGTATTGCCTGCGTTATCTCCAACCTACTCTCCTTTGGAATCCCTACTTGGTCGAATAACTAGGTGAACTTCGGGGATTTTAAAACTGCACAGTATTCTAGAGATGGGTCTACTTCCTCACCTTCAACACCATATACATCCTCCACATTCTTGGCGCTTGCTTCATCATAAGCCAACACTATATTAGCCATTCCCCTCGTACAATCTTCCGTAGCCTCTTCGTACTCTTCTTGCTTCATCGTTGACTCTCTTTCTCCTCTCTCTGCCTTTTCATCATAGGCCACAATGAGATTGGCCCCATGTACTGGCAGTGGGTTGTTGTTGGCATTCTATGGAGGGATTTGCAATGTCCCTGCCTTTATGTACTTGTCGATGATTCTTCTCAGTGTGAAACATCTCTCGATTGGATGCTGGATCCTCCGATGAACCTGGCAGTACTTTGGATTCGCCTTCGTTGTTGTATCGGGCTCTCCAGCGGGAACGTCCTTTGGCTCATAGACCGTTCCCCCTTGGGCCATCGCGTTGTAACAACTGACAGCTTCTTCCACTGTACAAGGTAATGGTGGTGGGTCCTCCCTATCTCTCCCGAACTTCCTCTTATTATCCTTCTTCAGTGCCTTGCTCCTATCTCCCCCCTCGGTGTATCCTACCCGTGGGGGCTGGGACCTCTCCCCCCCCCCCCCACAGGTTGCATTGACTGCCTAAACATCATGGGCACCACCATCGGATTGGGTCGTACCACAAGGAGATATTTCTCGCTTCCTTTAAGATTGCCGCAAAAGTTCCCTCGCACGTCTCATTGATAAGATAGTAGATGTACTCAGGAAGCAGCCCCTCAGCGCAGATCTACAATAATTTAGATTCTTTGGCCTCGTTCCTCACGTCTAGGGATCTTTCTCTGAACCTTCGAACATAGGCCACCACTTCTTTCCCAGGTCTTTGCTTCTCCCTACCTAGTTGGGGCAAATCAAACTCATCTTCTGCCAAAAAGAACTTCTGGACAAACAATACGTGCATCTCCTCCCATGTAGAAACGCTGTTAGGAGCCAAATGGGAATACAGGTATATGCTTTATCGATTAAGGATGTGAAAAATTCCCTCAACCTAATTTTCTTATTATTTCAATGCGCTCCCAAGTGTTCAATAAAGCACTTAATATGCTCCTTCGGGTTCCCACCTTTCCCTATGTATTTTTCAAAGACATGAGGAATATATTCCTTTGGATGGGGCTCGTCATTGTATTCCTGAGGATAAGGCATTCAAAAGTCATCATAAACTGAAGCTACCTCGCCAGCAGATTGTGAGAAGCCTTCATTAACTTCAGCATCTCTTTCTGCATCTCCTTTCTCATTTCCTCTATGGTGATGCTACTGGGGCAACAACCAACGGCACTATAGGCTAGGTACCCATTGCAGCTGGCACAAACTTCACAGCAGGGGCCATTAAAACTCCCGAGGTTCCCACTGCTGGATTCACAACAGATGGTATGCTTGCTGGGACCGTTCCCGCTACACATGAACCTAGTGGTATCGTTCGAGCTGCCCCTGGCATTACGAAGGTATTAGCCTCCGATCCTCCCAGCATAGTTGAAGCTACTGAAGTTTGCAAAAACTTATAAAACTTGCTCATGAGGAGTGCCACCTGAGTGGGTCCCAACCTCGCGCTCGTGGAAGCTTGTGTTACCCCCGGAACGCCTGCCGTTGTCGGAACCGGAGGTATTTCTATTCAAAGAGCCCCATCCCTTAGGGCCTCTAGTTCTCTCGTAGATTGTTCTTCATTATGTTGGATGTCATTAAAGTTGAGCCTTCAATTAGCATTATCTTGTGCCATACTCCTTTCTTAGAAAAATGCATCCCCAGCAGAGTCGCCAAATGTAAGAGGGTGGTTTAGATAAGATGGAGGCGTAACCCCTTTTGAGTACGGTAATGATAAGTTAATTAGCCAAAACCTTGGATTAATTATAGGACATGCACACACAATCCCAATGAAGATGAAACTTAGTTTAAACTCACAAATCTCTCGTGTATAACTCAAAAGATAGTAATGAACTTAGAAGTAACTTAGCCAGAGGGAGAGAGAAGTAAGCACCCTAGATACACCTTGGCAGGCAGCCAAACACACCAACCACCCTCAAGAATCTCTATCAAGTATTAAAATCTTTGTAATAAATGACAATGATGAGTGAATAAGGTCTCTGGTTTGTAATAACTCTCTCTCTCTGATGCGTATTATCACTAGTAATAACTTCTTAAACTCTCAAAAGATTATCCTCTCCTCAGGGGTCGTTGGGGGTCCTTAAATAGCCCCCCACACCATCCTCGAGGCAACTCAGTCATTAAAGACTATGAAAGACATCCCTCAGATTTTATGTCATAATATTAAATGCCTGATGCACTAGTTATCTCCACATCATAAACATTAAATGCCAAGACATGCCTTTTGCCTAATCACTGTGTGTCAGGGGGCTGTTGTCGCAGAGGTGGCTCACCAACTGCCTGACAGCCCCAAATACCACAGTGGTTTACTCAAGTGCAGGTCTGACATTATTTAGCTGTCTAGTGACATCACCTACAGTAGATGTGACATTAAGTAGAGGGTTGTTAGGTTCACAACTCAACTCCCGATGGAACTCCAAGATACTCCGCCCGAGGTTCCACGATCAGGGTTCTTCGGTGTTTTACCAGGTGTATCTAAGATGGTTGGGACGAACCCCAACGGTGCCTCACTTCTCAATCCTCCAAACCAAGTCCCTCTAAAGTTCCCACGGTGAGGTAATTTGATAAAGCATGAAAGCTCTCCCAGTCCCTACCAAGCCTGGTCTCTCGCGAGTAATGTTTGACCTCGCACTAAAACTCTTTATTATTCTCGTTACATGATTACAACCGTTATAGCTTACAGTCAATATAAATAAAGATACAATATGACTAATACAACAAGCTAAAATACAAGTTGTCACGCTGAGCTGCCTCGCTTGAGCTGCCACGTCGAGCTGCCACACTGAGCGGCCACGGTGCCTTAATCCCCAAAACACTGTTGCTAATGTGGAATTACTTCTAATCTCAAAATTACCGTCAATCCCCTTGTACAAACATATACTTGAACATAAGTATTATGCATGCCTTAACAATCGGTATAGATAATTCAAAAAACAAATTTCGTCAAAAGGCGCAGCTAGATGATCAAAAACTTGTTCATTTCATTAATAAGAAATTATGGTACAATTACATAAAGGAACGGATAACTCCCTTCCCCCTACCTTCCTAAAAATCTAAATAAAATCCCCAAACTTATTCCCCAGTAGAAAAAACAAACTCTCCAAGAGTCCTACCCACAGCTACCAGAGGAGCCTGCTCCATCATCGTCACATCCTGGGGTCCCCAAGCTTCCCCTGCCTGAATGGAGTGTCGCAGACGCTCCATCGATCGATAGGCTCGAACCAACCTCAGAAAAACTACCACACCTCCTTCCATGGTATCAGATAAGGTAAGTCATCTTTATCTAGTATCCACTTCCAACATCTTGCTAACTACTCTCCTCCACAACCACTTCATATAATCACCAGAGATGTGCCAAATTCACCCAGCAGACTAAGAGGGATGGGTCGACGAATGTCTTCTCTCCAACAAAGAGTGAAACCGCATGCGCAGATGCTCTGTCAAATATTATACAAAGCCTAGAACGACAACATTGGCATATCCAACATCACCAACCTCCTACAAATGCGCAAATCGCAACACCGTTGGGAGAGAAATCGTACCTCCAGTCACTAGTGATCAGGCCGCTGAGGATGAAATACAAAGAAGCCCAGTCAATAACTCTCGGGCAGAACGGGAAAACTCAGGTAGAGCCGCATTTACATCGGGATTTATCCCCAATATGGTAGAAAATTCCTCATAAGTCGGACAGACTTCTTCCAAGACAGAGCGGAATATATGGTCTTCAGGGTACCAGAATTGTACCACCGACATCAGCATGTTCCATTCTATGGGTCGATTATGGCATAAAGAAACTCAACGCAAGTTGTAAGCGTTGTACTCGACGTTATATGAGCACATCACCTCCAAAGTCTAGAGGTAGTTGGCAAACTCAACGCTCCCAGGGAGAGCCATCTCACAGAATAAGAAAGTAAGAATGTGAAAGTGTGTGGAAAATACTCCACTCTTACCCCTCTTTTATACTTAAAAACCCCCATAAAAGACATAACCCTTGCAGAAATCGGAGGAAATCCTACCCCATAAGGTACCAAAGGTTGAAAAGGATACCAATCAAAGCTTTGAATTGATGGGACTGGACTGACCTGCTGATAGGCAGGACAAGGTGCTTCCCGATCGACAACCCCATACTTTTGGAAATTTTCATTTTTCCTCTTTTGTCAAAATTCAGAAGACTCAAAATAAATTGATATTCTCAAAATCCACTTCCATCTTTATATAAATTACCATTTTGAATAAAAATTTCTTTCAAAATCCCAAAAAATATTACTTTTTATGGTCTCAGCAGCAAAGTAAAAAGCGCATGTGCATGCATTCATTCATCATTAACAAAAAACTTCATTGTATTGCATAGATATGTTTCTGTGGTACATCATTTTGCAGGAAAATAAAGAAAATCAAAAAAATAATGGGACTCAGCCCGAACCCACATTCTCTCACACTCTCTCACTTGCCCTCTCTCCTAAGAGCTTCCACCTCTGCGACGCGCTCTCTTTCCCCGACGGCGAGATGACACGCCACCGTTACCTGAACCAGACTCCTCCCTGGATGAGGCAGATGGCACCAAGCAAGAAGGAACAGGAATTGCGTCCTGAATATGGGCAGTCGCCGAAGATATCCAGTCCTTAATATCCCTCAGCCAAGTGGTGGACGCCCGAACATGCTGTAAAAAAAGGCAAAATCAGTATCAAGCAGAAAAGATCAAAAGAAAAGGAAGGAAAAGAAAAGAGCAGAAAATATATACCTCAGGGCAAAGATCTTCCTTTGTCAAGCCCAACTCTTCCGGATCCATCGCATGAGGACGATGCAGCATAGGCACCATCCCTCCATCAGCCCGCCGGATGTTTTATGAAGGAGTATGCAGCCGCACAAAGGGGACCTCTAAGGTTGCCACCGTCGTAGATGTCGACGGATTGCCACCACTGTGGGAGGACCCCACTGGCCAACTCGAACCCACAGGAGGTAAGGACAATGCATCATATATGCTGAGTGCCATCACCCAGCTAATCACAAAGTCCATATAAGCATACGGCACAGTCGTATCGGTGTACAGTAAGTAGGACTCGCCAATCATCGTCACGATCCTCGCATCCTTCGATAGCAGTTGTTCCTGCCTCATAGACATAGGGGGCCTCGCAGGTGGCACCACCACCTCCCCCTCAGCAATCTAACGGACCACCCTCTCCCCGAGATACCAAGAGTGGACAAACTCATGCGTCGGCAAATGCCTCATCTGCGCATTTACTCCATTCAACCCCGTGTCCTGAACAGTCGTCCCCCAAGGGTAAAAGGTCACCTGAAAAATTCCCAACAAAATATAAAAAAACATAAAATCAGAGCACACAAAGGTCTTAGACTGAAGAAGAAAAAGTCTTACCCTGTCACTGTTTAGGCCATTTAAGACCTGACGTACCTCCTCTAAAGAGAGATACCTCCTCGATTGCCGATTGTCCTTGCGCCATCGATGTAACTAACAAAAGTCCCCAAGAGTCTCGTCATTCAAAGCGATCAGCTGGTTATTACACCCAATCACCTCATAGAACCACGTCTGTCAAAGATAAAATTTTGCAATTAAAAAGAGATGCATAAGGAAAATGCGAACGCGTGAAAGGAAAATTCCCAAATGAAAGAATACCTCAAGAAGATACATGGCTCCAGTGAAAGACTACCAGCAGCACCGCTGAATGCATCCAAAGAGAAATAAAGGGTCGCCAAATTCAGGCTCCCCCAATCATAAAGAGGGATGTTCGAAAACATCCTCTGGTATGGTAAAAATCATAAGTGGACAACGTCCCCGCTCGACGCCACCAAAAATCCCCCCAACACCAACAAAATGAACAACCGAGCCATCTATCTCACCTGCAGTCCATCTTCCACATCGATCACTCTACCCAATAAAACATCCTTTAGCAGCGATAGATGGATGGAGTCCACAGACACTATCCTCCCCACATCACCAAGAATCGCGCGCACTGCCTCCAGCCTCACCTCCAAAAAGCAATCCACCTCTATTTGCTCCCCATCGCAATCCAGCCCCAGCAGCTGCTGCACATCTATGGGAGTCACGGTCATCTCCCCAAAACCGAAATGAAAAGTATGGGTAGTGTCCCACCACCTCTCCCCCAGAGCACATAAGACTTCCGTCGAATGATACGTCTTATCTAGAAAATATTCCAACCTCCCAAAGCCTGCTGAGGATAGCACCCAACGCACCATGGGTGGAAGATTCTCCCAGACATCCTTAAGCCCCATCGTCCCGCAGCCATGCATATTCGACAGAGAAACATCAGACTGCCAAAAAAGAAAATCCTTGTCAAAATCCAAGAAAAAAGGGGAAATCACCAAAAAATAATGCCAAAAGTCATTTTACTTACATAACCGCCAGGGTTCAATACCCTCGAAGAGAGATGATGCGATGGCTCCCGTAGAAAGGTCCGGTCATCCGCGACCGGCTCGAATGCGTCAAAGAGTTCTCGCTCCTTAAAGCAAGAGGCGCCTTAACCTTACACTCCACATTTTCCCAGTCATCAACAGCTAACCATTCCCGGTATACTCAAGTGCTAAAAAAGCGGACATTTTTTAGAGATCGAAATGCTAGAATGATTTGCAAAAGAAAATTGCAGAAAGAGAGAAGGCCAGAAGCTGTGAAAAATGAGGGGAATTCGCCCCCTTTATATAGGATGCCAAGGATCATGTCGATCGGCAGTGCACCCCCACCTACCGATCGACACTGACCCTTTACCTTCTTTAAGCAGCCCAAAAAACCATGCCACTGCCGAATGGTACCCTCTACACCATGCCGACCAGCACCTCCCTTAAATTTTTGTACAAAAATTCCCAAAAAATAACAGAAAACCTTGAAAAAACTTCAGGAATTTTCCTAAAAATCCCAGAAAAGGATTTAGAGCATTTTCACCAAAAAAAATTTGCAGTTCCTCAAGCGAAGCCCCTATTTCCCAAGCGGAACTCTCAAAAACTAAATGAATCTCTCCCCGGCAACGTCCCCAAAGGACCCCCAAAATATCCAAAACTTCAGGATCATCTCCTATTCCACAAAGGTCTCAATTTTCCCCGAGAAATACGTTCAACCCTGGACCACCTAATCACTTCCCCAGCATTAGATTGGTTGTTCCCTCGGTAAAGTCTCCAAAAGACACAAGGATTTTCCCAGCAATTGGCTCCCCAGCTCGATCAAAATCACGAGGTAATTTTTTTAGCAGAGTTCCCCGGGGTCATCTCACCTTAAGCCCGCATAATTGACTTTGACCCGTAGAATTGGTCATTTCACCTTAAGCCCGCAGAATTGGCTTCGATCCGCAGAATTGGTCATTTTACCTTAAGCCTGCAGAATTGGCTTCAACCCACAGAATTGGTCATATCACCTTAAGCTCTCAGAATTGGCTTTGACCCACAGAATTGGTCATTTCACCTTAAGCCCGCAGAATTGGCTTCGGCCTGTAGA
The DNA here is from genome assembly GCA_949130495.1 of Sambucus nigra. Lineage (NCBI taxonomy): Eukaryota > Viridiplantae > Streptophyta > Magnoliopsida > Dipsacales > Adoxaceae > Sambucus > Sambucus nigra. Next base: position 200,917,414 of record OX422222.1, read on the forward strand.
ATTGGGCATCTTATCCTTAAGCCCGCAGAATTGGCTTTGACCCGCAGAATTGGTCATCTCACCTAAAGCCCGCAGAATTGGCTTCAACTTGTAGAATTGGTCATTTTACCTAAAGACTGCAGAATTGGTCATCTCACCTTAAGCCCACAAAATTGGTCATTTCACCTTAAGCCCGCATAATTGTCTTTGACCCGCAGAATCAGTCATCTCACTTTAATCCCGCAGAATTGGCTTCAACCCGCAGAATTGGTCATTTCACCTTAAGCCCGTAGAATTGGCTTCGACCCGCAGAATTGGTCATCTCACTTAAATCCCACAGAATTGGATTCGACCCGCAAAATTGGTCATTTCAACTTAAGCCCGTAGAATTGGCTTCGACCCGCAGAATTGGTCATCTCATCCTTAAGCCCGTAGAATTGGCTTTGACCCGCAGAATTGGTCATCTTATCCTAAAGCCCACAGAATTAGCTTCAACCCGTAGAATTGGTCATCTCATCCTTAAGCTCACAGAATTAGCTTCGCCCTGCAGAATTGGTCATTTCAACATAAGCCCGCAAAATTGGTCATCTCACCTTAAGCTCGCAAAATTGGTCATCTCATCCTTAAGCTCATAAAATTGGCTTCGACCCCCAGAATCGGTCTTCACAACCTAAGCCCTTAGAATTGGCTTTGACCTATAGAATTGGTCATCGCCATCCTTACTTTGGTCATCACTTCCTTTAAGACCATCTCCAGTATGTTCATTGAAGCCCACAAAATTGGCTTCGACCCGCAGAATAGGTCACCCTCATCTTCAAGCCCTCAGAATTGGCTTCGACCCGCAGAATCAGTCACCCTCATCTTCAACCCGCAGAATCAGTCATCGTCATCCTTAGGTCCTCAAAATCAACCTCGACCCTCTAGTCATACTCTTTCAAATACATCATGTGATGTCTATTCAATATTCATCATTTGTTCCAAACTCACCCGTTGAGGGCCTCTGTAGACACCCCCTTCTAATACCCCTCAACCTCTCCTTAGGTCCCTGTCACCGTCCTTCATCATTGGAAACCCAAGTCATACCCCGGGTACTGACCTAAAGGCCATCAAGCACTGCCAGGCTACATTTGACCAAAATTCAAACTCTTCATCTCGAACGAGATTGAATGAATCTTTAAAAGGAACTGAAACCTCTTTCCAATGGTCTGTCCCATGCTCGATTATGACTTACCATGCAGACGAACGACCCATTTTCCCTCGAAATTCGATCAGGAGGTCATCGGATGCTCCTAGGCTCCGTTTGACTGAAGTCAACTCTTTAGCTCGACTGATACTGAATGAATATTCAAAGGTCACTGAAACCCCTTTCCAACGGTGCACCTCGTGCGCAATTCTGACATACGGTATGTAAAAGAGTAGTCTAATTTTGGGGAAATACTCGATTTTAGCACGTGTTTGACTTGAGCAACTTCGGTTGCGCCTACGTATCCGTTATGCTCGGAATCAAAGTCAGCGTAGTTCGTGGGTTCGTACTATTTGCCGGAAAACTCATCGTGGTGGTTTTTCGGAGAGGTGGGAGGTGTTGCCACTCTTCTCAAAGAACTCATCTCAAAACTCTCTCTAAAACCTCATAAGATAAGAAAATCACCATCCTCTTCCAAGAAAATCCCTCTCAAATGTATTTGGGTAGGGCTTATTTATAGCAAAACCAACCCAAGTGGGTCGCCACATGTCAATTAACTCGTGGTGACACATGTCCTATTTTAAGTGGCATGTGTCCCATAACATATGTCAAAACTTTCAATACTAGAATATTGTCTAGTTAATATGTAAATAACACACAAATACGCGTGATATGTCCGACGCGCATAATAATACCTCAGTCGCATAAACAAGTGGACTTTTGTCAATATTAATCATCTCTAATCTCATTTAATAATTTAATGAGAGGCTTATCATTAAGCCCCTCCCACATTTTCCCCCTCGTACAAAATGTTTTACAAAAACTCAGTATATAGATAAAGGTTCATTATGCTCCTTCTAACTCACTTTTAGATTTATGTAATAGCGTATGAAGGTATCATGTGATAAATCTAAATAACAAACTATAATAGTTGTTTCTTAGATGGTGTGTTTTATCTCGTACACAAGCTCCAGATACATCGTAAATAAATTCAAAGAACAATGCGCACTGTTCAATATATTCTAAATTCATAGAATTAATTTTGCAAATGACATAAAATATTAAAATGTGTCCATGATGCCTCTCCTATTTTTTTACTTTTAAATGGACCGAATTCAAAATAGAAAGGTACCATAAATCATATGTTGATTCTCGACAGACATATTATGTATACGCAGTATAAACAGTAGTGTCCATTAATCACTTAATATTTTATTTATTTATTTATTTTAATCATGAGCTTACATAGGCTCTTACTATGATTTATAATAAAAAAAAAATTTAGAGTAACTTCAAAATTAAAAAAAACAAATTAAAACCCATCTCTAAAAAGAAGAGCCTTGGTAACATTTAAAGGAGGTGTGCACATCATCAGCACATCGTTTTAACCCAAATAATCCACAGTAAACCACAGTATGTTTTTTTTTTTTTAGAAAAACGAAATACCAACCTAAGATATCTCTAGCTTGAAACTTTAAAACCCTCAAATGGTCTTTTTCATTCAATGATTTTTCGCAACTCCAGAAAGTTCATCGGGTTGGAGCAACCTTTCCTACAAAAAAATAAAAATTGGTGAATCAGGCGCCCTATTAACACCGAAGGTTCATCCCATTTTACTTAGGTTATTTAGTTGTTTCTCAGGTCTTCCGCCCTTAATGAGTCAGTTTTGTGCCCAGTCAAACTCTAATTTGGGTTTTCTATATGGTGAATCGGAGAAGCCGTGATTCAACGGGGTCTCAGTAGCTTCATCGGCTCAAGGTTTGTAGGAGCAAGCTCCGTCGGTTTCTACCGGAGGTGTGCCAGATTTTTTTAAGCTCCCACGGTCGTTCTTCATTTCTCAAACTCCCACGATGATTCATCATTGTCAAGATTCCACGGTGCTTTTCTATGGAGGTTCACCAGATTTGAAGCTCCCACGGTTATTTTAGTATTTCCAGATCCCACGCTGGTTCAAACTGATGGTTCGTCAGTTTGTAGCTCCCACGGAGGTTCGTTACATTTCAAGATCCCACGGTGTTTTGTTCACTCCTACTGAAATCCATGGTAACTCATTTGACACAAACTCAATCGAATCTTAGGTGCGCCCCTTTCAATATTTGGCGGACCAGTTTTATATCCCAGTTTTGCTGGATAAGGTTCTGAGTTTCTTTGAACCAGACGCTATGGTTCATTCTGAGCTTTGTCGGAAATCGATTCACCGGAGCAAAGCTCCGTCAGTTATGGGTTGAGTCTATTTGTTCAAGCTATTTTAGAAATTGATTTGGTTTGTACCTATTTGAGGTGAAACGGTTCTGCTACTCCATTGAGTCAACTTAGATTTTATTTTTGCAAAGTGGCACATATCAAAATGCGAGGGAGCTGATGTGGTCTTTCGGTTATTTGGAAAATATCAGATGTGACTGGGTTTTGAATTTCTTTGAACAGTTGCTACGGTTCAGTCAAGCTTCATCATGAAGAGGTTCATCGGAGCAAAGCTCCGTCGATTTCTACTGGAGCCAACGTTCTTTGGAGCAAGGATATAGGAAAAAGGTTTTTCAATTTGTGACTCCAAAATGTATAAATCACTATCTTTGAATATTTCAAAGATATACCTTTATTAAATGACAGTGTACTATTGCTGAAGTCTAACACGCAAAGGGAAATCTAAGAAAATCTATTCTACTATTGTACTAAAGTTATAAAGGGTTGTCTATAACTGTACTGCACATTTTCTAATCAATTTGTGACAGACACACACACAGGCCTACTCATGTGGCCTGATCAGTTATTGTACTGTACGACCATGTGATTTTGAAATATCACAGTTTATCATAATGTAAAATATTATCAACATGTACTATTTTACTATTTACTTACAACAAGACATGACTTATTTGCTTTTAATCAGTACTTTCTACCTTTTAGGCAAAACACACTTAAATCGTTGCAGGCCATCAATTAATTTAATCGAGGTATATCATTATCTTTTCAAGAATGTCTCTTCATGACAACCTTTTTTTTTTCATTGAGGCGCCTCATTGCAAATAGTTCAGGCCAAATGATCATCCAAATTTTTTCATTGAGTCACTTTATAGAGACAATTTAAGGCTCATCGGTGCATAATAATTGCATCATGTTAGCCTTCATACTTTAAATGATAACTTTCTTTTTAGCCTCTCTCGTGCAAAAACAAATATACACGAGTCTGCGTAGTTGTTAATAAAAAAAAATTATGCAAACACATATTACTCAATCCCTTATGTAAATATTAATTTCTAGAGCATACTTTCAAAATAGACATGTCAACTAATATTTACATATAAATATATCATTTTTTTTTGTTTTATATAAAGCATGAGAAATCATAAGATAGAAGTATTGGATTCGTTATCTGAAATGGAGTTGAACATTTCTTTGGTTAATGTTAGAGCAGAATGTTGATTTGTCAACCGCTTTCCTCTATCTCCGTCCATTTTTTCGTTCACGAATGAGGCGTTACATGATAAAAATCGTGAATACCTCCCCAGCAGAGTCGCCAAATGTAAGAGAGTAGTCTAATTTTGGGGAAATACTCGATTTTAGCACGTGTTTGACTTGAGCAACTTCGGTTGCGCCTACGTATCCGTTATGCTCGGAATCAAAGTCAGCGTAGTTCGTGGGTTCGTACTATTCGCCGGAAAACTCATCGTGGTGGTTTTTCGTAGAGGTGGGAGGTGTTTCCACTCTTCTCAAAGAACTCATCTCAAAACTCTCTCTAAAACCTCATAAGATAAGAAAATCACCCTCCTCTTCCAAGAAAATCCCTCTCAAATGTATGGGTGTAGGGATTATTTATAGCAAAACCAACCCAAGTGGGTCACCACATGTAAATTAACTCGTGGTGACACATGTCCTATTTTAAGTGGCATGTGTCCCATAACATATGCCAAAACTCTCAATACTAGAATATTGTCTAGTTAATATGTAAATAACACACAAATACGCGTGATATGTCCGACGCGCATAATAATACCTCAGTCGCATAAACACGTGGACTTTTGTCAATATTAATCATCTCTAATCTCATTTAATAATTTAATGAGAGGCTTATCATTAAGCCCCTCCTACACGGTACGGACGAACGATCCGTTTTACTCCGAAAGGTCACTGAATGCTTCCAGGCCCCGGATGACCAAAGTCAACTCCCCAAACCAAGTCAAGCACTTTGGAATGTCGAAGTAAATATCCTAAAATTTCCAACAATTTGCCCTGTGCATGATTCTAACTTACCATGCGGACGAACGATTCGTTTGCGTTCGAAGTTTCCTCGTGTAAAGGAACGATGAGCGCTTCCGAGCCATATTTGACCCAAAGTTAACTCCTGAAACTGGGAATAGTCCAAAGGACTTTCTAAGGTCTTTGAAATACCTTTCCAACAGTTTTCCCCATGCATAATTTGGATCAACAGTTCGCGCTCTACGACCGATTTTTCAAAGGAACCTAAAAGACACTACCAAACGGCAGGTTCCAAGCCCTGCCTAAAGGCAGTGTGCCTAAACACACCTGCCGATTGGCAATGCTCTGGTCCTATAAAAAGGAGGGCCTAACCTCATTCAAAGGATATAAAATTCAGAGATCCATCACTCTTAGCAAGCTCAGAAAACCCCTCTAGAAGTCAGCGTGATTTCCATATACAAATCCCTTTCCAACCTTCACCTTTCATCACTTTATTTATCAAACTTAGTGAATTAAGTACCCTCCATCATTACCCAAGATCAAGGGTTTCCCTCCAACATCCAAGATCAAGCTCAAGATCTTCAAGAAGATCCAACTTTCTCAACTCTCTCATTAAATTCCACAAATTCGCATTAACTTGTTTTATTACTTAGCACTTTTATTATCTTATCTAACATATCCTAATATACTTTTTATTTAGTATTATTGCACATCTCTTATTTTCATATAAATAAAACCCAAAAAAAACAAGAAAAAGTGGATTTGCTCATAAATTCCAAACAGGAATTCTCACACTTTTCTCACACTTTTCTCATAAATAAAACACTTTCTTACACACACACACACAAATAAGATAAGGCCCCGATTGTATTTATGGGATAAATCCCACCCCTAGTTTTGCATACGAACTATGTGGACTTTGACGCCTCTATAGGCTACGTAGGCATCTCGGAGTAAAACCCGAGACTCAAGTGTTTTTTCTGATTTTTTCCTATTTTTCTATATTCTTTAATCTTAACTCTCTTAAATTTTATGTATTTACATATATATATATATATATATATATATATTTCTTCTTAATGGCGTATTATTCCACATGCATTATCATTCCCTTGTAATGATCGACGCTAGGATAATCGCATAAATCCTATTTTATAATATTACTTTTAGGAACATTCTTATGGATGACTCGCTTTCTCTCTTCCATGATACAAGTCGATGATTCCTATCTCCACTATGTATACACATGGACACATATCAAGGGGAAATAAAGGAAAATAGCAACAACCCATTAGAGACTGTAAGGGCGGAATGGGTGCCTAACACCTTCCCATTTCGTAACTTAGCCTCCGAACCCTTTTCGAATAATTTTGGTTTCGTATGTATCAGTATGTCTTTAGATGCTGTCCTTCGGGATGGCTCCCTTTTTTCTTTTGTCTGTTTTGAGTAAAATAGACTGGCGAGTCTATCTCTCTACATTTTTCACCTCATCAACGATGCCGGTCGAAGCGCCCCCGAGAGGGACGCGCGGGACCTAAAGGGATCCTCTACCGCCATGAGGGGATATATCCGGGGATGACCACAGAGGCCAATGAAATTTCTCAAACTTTATTTTCTCAAACCATACCCCACTCAATAGTCGACTAGATTTTTGCCTCTACCTATCACCAACCCAAGCTAATAAAAGTACAGTCCTAAGCATTGTGTATAATTGGTGTTGTGTTCAAAGTACTGTCACCAACCCACTTAATTACAGTTTTTTTAGTTGATAGATTAGATGTAATTACTTCTTTACTTAAGTAATATGTGCTCTCTTCTTTATAGATATGCTTTTATTTTAACCAATTTAGTGTAGGAGAGGTTTATTCATAACTTTTTGACACCATTTTTTATATTAGAGCCACTCTGCCCAGTTATAGGGTTAGGATGCAGCGGTGGCGGATTGTTGGGAATTGCGGTAGAAAAATGTGATGAATAATGATGCATTGAGAACACATAGGGATAGCATTTTGTGTTCTGATACTAAAATGATGTATCCCCAAGAACAGAAATATTCATTTGGAGTCATTAAATTCTAGTTCCCTCATACACAATAGTAGCAGTATAACTCAAATTTTCAGGATGAGGGTATGGCTAAAATTCTAGTTGTTGCTAGGTAATCCATTCATGAAATATTCATTTGGAGTCATTATCAAAAATCATCAAAGGTTTTATTAAGCTTGGCTCAGCTGTATAATTTTTATGTGTTTGATTTGATAAGGTTGGTTTAGAATTCAGTATATATTTCGGGTGAATATACTTGGGATGGGAGGTTGCATAGTGACCTTTAGTGTCAGATCTATTTTTCGAACTTTGTTTATTATTCTAGAACATTGTTCTAATATCAATTGGAAAATTAGATATGAGAAAATTAACTATTCTACCTCATCATTTCTTCCACCATCTGTTGAAGGTGCTGTATAAGTTGTTAATCGTGATCCAAGCAGATAGTTGAGTTAAGAATCTCTATATTTGTTAAAATCTCCTTTTATGTTTACGTGTGAAGCACTACAATCCCTGACTAGTAGATTAAAACTAAGTCAATTGAAAACTCAGTGGACTCAATATCTACAGAAGTTCTCGATGACATTGAAGAAGGGGAAATTCCACTAGAGCCACTAGAACTAATTTTTATTGATTCAATAACTGAGCAGGTGAAGGAAGGTTTAACCACTGATGCAGATGCTACTAAGCTAAATTCAAGTTAGGGTATCAAAAAACAAAACGCTGGAATATATGAATGACACTACCTAAACTACTAGTTGGAAACTATTGATGACAAGAATAAAATCTCAAACGGGGATCAAAGCAATACAGAAACTATAGTGGAAATAGACATTTAATAAGGTTACAACCTAGTAGTTGATTAGCTCAACCTTTCTCTCAGATTTCCTCCCATTGTCAATGATAAATTGATTGAAGTTAGTTCTAGAAGAAGAACAATAAGAAGTTTAAAAACAAATATCCAATCGTAGGTATGGCCTTAAGATCGAGAAGTAAAATTATCTCTCCCAATCAGTATTTATGATCAATTTCGTTATACAGAATAATAGAGGAACCTCTAAAAAGAGTGTTGTTGGAACAGTGAAGAACTTAAAAAGAATTTACAGCGTATCTATATTGGTTTTCCTAGAACCAAAAGTAGACAATTCTAAGATATATTAATACATAAGGAAGTTTGGTTATAACCATTCTCAAGAAAATGACACCCGTTCAATTTGACTCTCTTTTACTCATGGAGTAGCCTTCAATGTGAAATCACAAACTTAGTAGGCTATACCTTAATCATCTCCCATACTATATCACAAACCTATATAATTCAACCTTTTTTATACCAAATGTAATAGATCTGATATAATGTTTCTTTGGAGTTACCAAACCAATCAAGCCACTCAAGATCCTTGGAATGTGGGTGGGAAATCTAACACTTTTATTTCAGCAGGGGAAAAACTAGGAGGAAATGACAGTAATTCAGTTGTCTCTGAATTCCTGGATTGTATTCACAATAATTGCCTTAAATATTAGGGTTATTGGGAGCTAAATTCACTTAGTGAAATACAAGAGGAGGCAAAACCACCTTATGGGAGAGATTAAATGGAATCCTAGATAATGTGGAATGGACTAATATGTTCACTATATTTCTAGTCAAACGCCTGAACAAACTAACATCTGATCATATGGTCCTCCCATCATCTATGTGTAAAACCAATTAACTTCTACTAATAACCGGTTTATTTTTAAATCCTTCTAGACTAAGCATCCATATTCTATCAGTCCAATTAAAGACATTTGGAGACCTTATGGTGAAGGTAATCCCATTCCTACTCTACATGAGATCCTTCACATGATCAGAAGAGTTCTCAATAGTTGGCATAAGCATAACTTTGACAATATTACTCTGAAATCTATTATTACTAAAGATGATGTTCTACATGATGAAGTGACATTTGAAGGTGATCCGTCAATTGAGAAAAAAGAAGATCTATTCAAAGCCTATTCAAATAACATATATGAGGATTATTGGAAATAAAAGGCTAATATGAAATGGGCTAAAGAGGGGGATTGCAACATCAATTCTTCCATGACTATATCAACCAAAAATGATCTAAGTATTTCATCCATAAAATTAAGAAATAAAATTCACCATTAGTGATAGTCTGCCTCTATCATGTACAGAGTACTCTTCGTATTTCAAAGTTTCTACGGTGGCTCGTGTCAACACAAACGACCATTTTAACTCACCGCTCAAATGCACCAAACTCCCCAAACCTAAACTATAAATTATGTTGTGTTAATTTCATGCATTTCCTCCTTGTAATGGACTAGAATATATTTTTTTGTTTATGTAGGCTTGCTGTTGTTGTATTATGATCGATATGAATAAATCGACTTGTTTAATTTCAAAAAAGAGGATTCCCCGATCATCAACTAGTGGTGTGGGCTTTGGTATGGGGTTGTTTAGTGGGAAAGGAAATCTTGGATCAGGGCGTAATCGAGCTTTTGCAGCTACTAGTGAAAGCCGTTCAAGCGATAGAGTGCTAAGATTTCATGATTGTAGTCAAAATTACTAGAATTGAAGGAAAAATTAGAAGCCTGTTGTTGATAAGCTTAAGAAACCTATCTTGGATGAAATTACTGATTCATTAGTGAGACGTTATGAGCTAAATTTTACAAGATAGGAGCTATACCCATAGAATGTAAGGAAAACTAATTGTGATTTTTTGGTGACTAACTTATATCCACAAAAACCAATTGTGAATTTTGGGGAGTAAAGACTTATAAAATCTACACATGTACTGATTAATAAGTAAATATCCCATCACAAAGTAAGGAAATTATGCATAATTAATGGAAAAACTGAGTGAAACTTATAGTCGTAGCTCAAATTTTGTAATCGCTCAGTTACTTTAAAATCGTTATTCAATTCTTAAAGTCACACTCTAGCTTCCAATGTGATGTCTCTAGCTCCAGCTACAACATCTGAATAAAATAAACAAAAATAATATAAGCCACATAATATATAAGATCACATTATGATTCAAAAATATACTTTTCAGTATAAGTAATGACCACTTATAGTAAAAACAGTGAATATATACATACTCGGAGGTAAATCAAAGGAAAAATTAATGATCTTCGGTTCGTAGAAATTTAAAAGCCTAATAGCACCACCATTAGTGATATTCAAATAATTCATGCTTAGAATACTCTTTAGATAAATTCTATAAATTCAGTATGGGAACCTTAACATATGTAAGGGAAAGAAACAAGCTACACAAAACAGAAGTAATGATCGTAAAATAATGTAGCACCAAGAACAGAAATATTCATTTGGAGTCATTAAATTTTAGTTCCCTTATACACAATAGTATCAGTATAAGTCAAATTTTCAAGATGAGGGTATGGCTTACATTTTAGTTCATGATAGGTAATCCATTCATGAAATATTCATTTCGAGTCATTATCAAAAATCATCCAAGGTTTTATTAGGCTTGGCTCAGCTGTATGATTTTTATGCCTTTTATTTGATAAGGATGGTTTAGAATTCTGGATATATTTCGGGTGAATATCCTTGGGATGGGTGGTTGCATAGAGGCCTTTAGTGTTAGATTTATTTTTCGAACTTTGTTTATTATTCTAGAACATTGTTCTAATATCATTTGGAAGATTAGATATGAGAAAATTAACTATTCTGCCTCATCATTTCATCCACCATCTGTTGAAGGTGATGTATAAGTTGTTGATCGTGCTCCAAGCGGATAGTTGAGTTAAGAAGCTCTGTATTTGTTAAAATATCCATTTAAGTTTACGTGTGAAGAACTACAATCCCTGACTGGTAGATTGAAACTAAGTCAATTGAAAACTCAGTGGACTCAATATCTAAAGAAGTTCTCGATGACATTGAAGAAAGAGAAATTCCACTAGAGCCACTGGAACTAATTTTTATTGATTCCATAACTGAGCAGGTGAAGGAAGGTTTAACTACTGATGCAGATGCTACTGAGCTAAATTCAAGGAGAGTATCAACAAACAAAACGCTCGAATATATGAATGACTCTACATAAACTACTAGTTGAAAACTATTGATGACAAGAATAAAATCTCAAACGGGGATCAAAACAATATAGAAACTATAGTGGAAATCGACATTTAATAAGGTTACAACCTAATAGTTGATTACCTCAACCCTTCTCTCAGATTTCCTCCCATTGTCAATGATAATTTTATTGAAGTTAGTACAAGAAGAAGAACAATAAGAAGTTTAAAACGAATATCCAATCCTAGGTATGGCCTTAAGATCGAGAAGTAAAATTATCTCTCCCAATCAGTATTTATGATCAATTTCATTATACAGAACAATAGAGGAACCTCTAAAAAAAGTGTTGTTGGAACAGTGAAGAACTTAAAAAGAATTCACAGCTTATCTATATTGGTTTTCCTAGAACCAAAAGTGGACAATTCTAAGATATATTAATACATAAGGAAGTTTTGTTATGACCATTCTCTAGCAAATGACACCCATTCAATTTGACTCTCTTTTACTCATGGAGTAGCCTTCAATGTGAAATTAAGAACTTAGCAGGCTATACCGTAATCATCTCCCATACTATATCACAAACCTATACAATTCACCCTTTTTTATACCAAATATAATAGATCTGATATAATGTTTCTTTGGAGTTACCTAACCAATCAAGCCACTCAAGATCCTTGTAATATGGGTGGGAATTTTAACTATTTTATCTCAGCAGGGGAAAAACTAGGAGGAAATGACAATAATTCAATTGTCTTTGAATTCCTCGATTGTATTCACAATAATTTCCTTAAATATTAGGGTTCTTGGGAACTAAATTCACTTGGTGAAATACAAGAGGAGGCAAATGCACCATATGGGGGAGATTAAATGCAATCCTAAATAATGTGGAATGGACAAATATGTTCACTATATTTCTACTCAAACGCCTGAACAAACTAGCATCTGATCATATAGTCGTCTCCTCATCTATGTGTAAAACCAATTGATTAATACTAATAACCGGTTTATATTTAAATCCTTCTGGGCTAAGAATCCCTCTTCTATCAGTCCAATAAGAGACATTTGGAGACCTTATGCTGAAGGTAATCCCATTCTTACTCTACGTGAGATCCATCACATGATCAAAAAAGTTCTCAATAGTTGGCATAAGCATAACTTTGGGAATATTCCTCTGAAATCTATTATTACTGAAGATGATGTTCTACATGATGAAGGGACATTTAAAGGTGATCCATCAATTGAGAATAAAGAAGATCTATGCAAAGCCTATTCAAATAACATATATGAGGATTATTGGAAATAAAAAGCTAATATGAAATGGGCTAAAGAGGGGGATTGCAACATCATTTCTTCTATGACTATATCAACCAAAAATGATCTAAGTATTTCATCCATAAAATTAAGAAATAAAATCCACCATTAGTGATATTCTTCCTCTAACATGTACAGAGCACTATTCGTATTTCAGAGTATCTACGGTGGCCCATGGCAACACAAACAACCATCTTAACTCACCGCTCAAATGCACCAAACTCCCTAAACCTAAACTATAAATTATGTTGTGTTAATTTCATGCATTTCCTCCTAGTAATGGACTAGACTATATTTTTTTTGTTTATGTAGGCTTGATGTTGTTGTATTATGATCGATATGAATAAATTGACTTGTTTAATTTAAAAAAATAGGATTCCCCGAGCATCAGCTAGTGTTGTGGCCTTTGGTATGGGGTTGTTTAGTGGTAAAGGAAATCTTGGACCAGGGCGTAATCGAGCTTTTGCAGCTACTAGTGAAAGTCGTGAAAGCAATACAGTGCTGAAATTTCATGATTGCTATCAAAATTACAAGAATTTAAGCAAACGTCAGAAGCGTGTTGTTGATAAGCTTAATAAACCTATCTTGGATAAAATTACTGATTCATTAGTGAGACATTACGAGCTAAATTTTAAAAGACAGTAGCTATACCCATACAAAGTAAGGAAAACTAATTGTGAATTTTTGGTGACTAACTTATATCCACAAAAACGAATTGTGATTTTTGGGGAGTAAACACTTATAAAATCTACACATGTACTGATTAATAAGTAAATATTCCATCACAAAGTAAGGAAATTACGCATAATTAATGGAAAAACTGAGTGAAACTTACAGTCGCATCTCAAATTTTGTAATCGATTAGTTACTTTATGATCGTTATTCAATTGTTAAAGTCACACTCTAGCTTCCAACGTGATTTCTCTAGCTCCAGCTACAACACCTGAATAAAATAAACAAAAATAATATAATCCTCATAATATATAAGATCACCTTATGATTCCAAAATATACTTTTTAGTATAAGTAATGACCACTTAGTATAGAAACGGTGAATATATACATACTCGGTGGTAAACAAAAGGAAAAATTAGTGATCTACGATTCGTAGAAATTTAAAAGCTTAATAGGACCACCATTAGTGATATTCAAATAATTCATGCTTAGAATACTGTTTAGATAAATTTTATCAATTCAGTATGGGAACCTTAACATATGCAAGGGAAAGAGAAAAGTTATACAAAACACAAGTAATGATTGTAAAATAATGTAGCACCAAGAGCAGAAATATTCATTTGGAGTCATTAAATTCTAGTTCCCTCATACACAATAATAGCAGTATAACTCAAATTTTCAAGATAAGGGTAAGTCTTAAATTCTAGTTCTTGCTAGGTAATCCATTCATGAAATATTCATTTGGAGCCGTTATCAAAAATCATCTAAGGTTTTTTTAGGCTTGGCTCAGCTATATGATTTTTATGTGTTTAATTTTATAAGGACTGTTTAGAATTCTATATATATTTCTGGTGAATATACTTGGGATGGGAGGTTGCATTGTGGCCTTTAGTGTCAGATCTATTTTTTGAACTTTGTTTATTATTCTAGAACATTGTTCTAATATCATTTGGAAGATTAGATATGAGAAAATTAACTATTCTGCCTCATCATTTCTTCCACCATCTGTTGAAGGTGTTGTATAAGTTGTTGATCATTCTCCAAGCAGATAGATAGTTGAGTTAAAAAGCTCCATATTTGTTAAATATCCTTTTATGTTTACGTGTGAAGCTTCCATATTTTTTAACTTCTGATTATTTGTACTTTAGCTAGTAGTTGCAATCCTATATTTTGTATTCTTTTGTCAATGTTCTCTAATATATGTACCCTATTGGACTTCCTATTTGCCAAGCCAAGGTTGAAAATAGGTCTGCCTCTACTTGTGGACGCTATAGTGGCCTTCCTAGTGTTTGTCCTTAAATTTGATCCCTATTATCCTAACACTCATTCCCACACTTGTTAATATCTATACTTGTAGTTGTAATTCCTAAACAATCAGAACATACTGCTAAGGCAATATTAATGATACTTCGGAACAATGAGGAAAAAAATACTCATGCACAAGAAATCATAAGAATCAAGAATCATCATCATGAATAAAAAGGCATATATGAAAAGAATGTCAAACTCAATAATCAATACTCATCATCATCAAAAAATGCAGTCATTCAATAATCATCAATAAACACAGAAATAAAATTGAAAACAAAAAGAACTTGACTCTCCATCATTATTTATCCATTTATATATATGATACGAAATAAATAAAAGGCATTCAGTCATTAGTCATTTTTAAAATATTAAACTAAGAACATCTCAGCATCCTTACAAATAAAACCATTCATAACTGAAAAATTCACGTCAATTATCATCTTCATCCATGTCAGTATCATAATCATCACTAGTCTCCTCATTTTCATCACTTTCATCTATATCACTCTCATTAGCTTCCTCGTCCGCCTCTGAATCCTCTTCATAAGTCTCTGTCTCAGAAGCATACTCATCAATATCAACACAAATATCATCACCGCCATCAATATCAACTATATCGTCAACAGTCATTCCCTCCACACCAGCCCTAACCCATGTAGTATCCCCATCATGGTTTCCAATTGTTGGATATTATACGGCTTAACTTCTGCGTTTATTGTGTCATCTCCATAAGTATATTTACCATACATGGCATACAAATCTCTCGGTGTCATCTTCACGAACAGCATGCCAATCTTCTTCAATCGGGTCTCTCACATACCAAATTTGTTTGGCCTGAGATGCTAATATAAACGGTTCATATGAGAGTCGATTATGCTTGTGTAGTGAATGTTTGAAGTTCACTAATGTGAACTCAAAATCATCCTTTGTCGTCCCCGAATGGGTATCAGCCCAATCACACTTTAATATCACAAACTTGAAATCATTTGAATAGCACAATTCAAATATATCTATTAATACTCCATAATATGTTACATCCCCATAAACAAGTCGTTTGTCCTTTGCACTTGCAAAACTTTCGGTGGTGGCATCAAGCATAACTCCACTATTCTAAATATTCAATCTTCTCTCACGCTGCTTTGTGCAAAACCTAAACCCATTTACAATATATCCCGTATATCTTCTAGCCCATTGGGAGGGGCCTGAAGCCAAAATTGTAACTTCCTTTGACACCTTACCCTCATTTAGATTCCGTACCTAATTTTTTCATATGATTGAGCAATAAAAATTAGATGTGTAAAAATTAAACGTGTCATTAGCATATTAAAATTTGGTTTCATATAAATACAAAGATGACTTACATGATCTCCAAACCACTTGTGAAACGTTTCGTTGTGAATGCGGTTAATTTCGTAGTGTCCCATACGAGGTCTCTCCTATCTTAGAATTGTTATATGTTTCCTGTAAAATATGTATGTATAAATTGTATAACGTAGAGGGATATTTAATTACATAAAGTTTAAAATCCATTCAAATGTTATCTTACTCGCAAAAAGGCTTCTCTGTGGCGAAGTCGAATAACACGTAACGATGTGCTTGTGAAAATGAATTGTCATCAAGCATAAATGCTACTCCTTTACCTAATGTACGACCTATTGAACTTGAGTTTTCATCGGCTTCATCATTTCATAAAGGTCGATTTACCTTACTCTCAACATCACCCAGGTACCTCGCATAGAATGTCGTGCATTCCTCTGCTAGGTATCCTTCAGCAATTGAACCTTCTGAATGACTTTGGTTACGAACATATTCTTTTAGTGTGAATAAAAACCTTTTCGTCATTGGAAAATAATTAAAGTCATATTTATATGCATTAATTTA
This sequence comes from Sambucus nigra, assembly GCA_949130495.1. Lineage (NCBI taxonomy): Eukaryota > Viridiplantae > Streptophyta > Magnoliopsida > Dipsacales > Adoxaceae > Sambucus > Sambucus nigra. The sequence continues at coordinate 200,934,023 of OX422222.1, forward strand.
GATGACACAAACATAATGCATACACGAAACATACCTCTCGATGGGATACATCCATCGAAACTATATTGGTCCAGCGATCATTGCCTCCTCAGCTAAATGGATTGTCAAATCATCCATAACATCGAAAAACTTTGGGGGGAATATTTTCTCTAGATGACAGAGTGTAAGAGCAACACAATCTTGCAAATATTCACAGTCTTTAAAGGTTATTATCTTTGAACAGAGTTGCCGATAAAAATTACATAATTCGATCAAAGACCTTGCTACATTCGTAGGTAATGATTTTCGTACTGCTAACGGGAATAGTTGTTGCATTCTGATATGATTATCGTGGCTCTTAAGTCCAGAAATATTCCGTCCTTTAATGTTTACACGCCGTGAAATATTAGATGCATAACCATCTGGGACTTTGATATTCTTTAAAACCTTAAAAAATATGTCTTTATCACTTTTACTCATTATGAAGCATGCTAGTTGTAAATATACTTTTCTATCTGGCAAGCTCTTAGGGTGCAATGCTTTTCGAATACCTATGTTTTCAAGGTCTCGACGAGCCTTTATATTATCTTTTGACTTTCCATCAACATTTAACAATGTCCAAAGTATGTTATCGTACACATTTTTCTCCACATGCATAACATCAAGATTGTGACGAATCAAGTGATCCTTCCAGTAAGGCAACTGAAAGAATATGCTTTTTTTCTTCCAATTTAGAGAACTATCACAATTTCCTTCACCGTTGATACTCATTTTTCTCTTCTTCGTCATCGATGAGTGACCCTTCTCATTATTTCTTTCCATTGCCTCTAATTGCTCCAAGATATCATCCATGGATACTTACATGGGCTTGATTTCTCTTTCAACTTTCCCATCAAAAGCTACGGTATCATTTCTAAATTTATGGTTGTGATCCAACCACCGACGGTGACCCATATTGCAAAATTTCTTCCCATTCTTTAACCACTGTGAACGAGTGTTCTTGTTGCAATAAGGACAAGCCAATATCCCTTTTGTACTCCAACCTGACAAGTTTGCATACGCAGGATAGTCATTAATTGTCCACATTAACGATGCATGCATACAAAATATTTTTTCAATCGATGCATCATAAGTAAGTATGCCATCATTCCATAATTCCTTCAACTCGTCAATGAGAGGCTGCAAGTAAACATCAATATTATTTCTTGGGTCGCATGGACCGTCAATCAACATAGACAGTATAAGATAAGGTTGTTTCATACACCTCCACGGAGGTAAGTTGTATATCATCAAAACAACGGGCCACCTGCTATGAGATATGCTCATTATTCTAAAAGGATTGAAGCCATCGGCTGCTAGTCCGGGCCTAACATTGTGCGAGCCACTAGAAAATTTTGGATTTTATTGATCAAAGGTTTTCCATGCTTTAGAATCATCTGGGTGTCTTAATATACCTTCGTCATCACGTTCCTATGCATGCCATCTCATAAGGGATGATGTTTTCAATGACATAAAAAAACTCTGAAGCCTTGGTTTCAGTGGAAAGTACCTAACAACCTTTACAGGAATTTTTCGACTCCTAGCTTCTTCTTCTTCATCAAACTCACCCGAAAATTGCTTCCATCTTGATGTATGGCATCCTATGCAATCCTCACGATCTTTGTTCTCTTTTTAATACAGTATACAATCATTTGGACATGCATGAATTTTTTCATAATCAAACCCCAATTCATTAACCATCTTTCTTACTTGAGAGTATGAACCTGGCAGTTTATCACCCTCTGGAAGTGCCTCTTTTAATAATTGAATCAATGTTGTAAACGACATGTGGCTCCACTTATAAAGTGTTTTCATATGAAATAGCCGAACAATAAATGAAAGTGATGAGAAAGATTTGCAACCAGGGTACAACTCGCATTCCCCGTCTTTTAACAACTTGAAAAATGCTAATGCATTTTTATCCATTCCATCTTGGTCATCGTATGGGTCGTTACATCGCATACCCTCTTCACTTCGATTTTTGAATATATCATGTAGTAGACCACACATGTCATCTCTTGTATTCGAGTCATGCCCTTCATCTGCTCCACTAATTCCCATTGTGTATGGAGCACCTTTTACATGATAAATCCACCTAGTGTAATTCTTAACAAACCCATGTATGATGAGATGCTCATACACAGCTTCTCTTTTATGGCTAATGGTTTTTCGACATTTCTTACACGGGCACTTGATCACTAGCTCGGGGTATTTATTAGAAAGTCCAAAATCAAGAAACTCGTTAACTCCTTTAATATAAGGCAGAGAAAGTCTTGACAACTCCATCCAACTCTTATCGCTATCCATTGGAAAAGATTGTTGATTACCTCACACTAAATAAAATTGTTGTTAGATTCATTAGGAAAGATTCATAAAAAATACAATAAATAAATAAAATGTTAAACCATAAATTATTAATATACTCCTTCAAAACTATATAAATTTACAAATAGTAAGACTTTAATTATAACACCATTTGGATATGGCCTTATATGAAAACTACCAATATTTACTCTTGTAAAATGGGTAAAGTTAACTATCAATATATTTTAAACTTAAATAGCTAACAACTCATAACATAAAAATTCTATTATTGATTTTTCAAGTGTCACATGAATGTACTTTCTATAGTCTAATGCCATCATACCAAGTAGTAATGGAAAATTGTGGCCCAACTATAAAACAACACATATTAGCCCAGTCATTTTTATAGTACGATTTCAATGAACGAGGTATGTAATCTATTAGGTTATATTTTTTATTTATAATCTACCTTTTCCCGATTAGCATTTTTTAGGGAAATTTACAGTTAGGCCCCTTGGTAATAATTTTTAAACATTTAAGGACAATTTACAATTAGGTCCATTTGTTATGCCACTAGCGTGGACTTTTACAAGAAGAGAATTAGTGGACCTAAGTGTTTAAAATTTGTCAAAATTCCTTTAGTGTTTAAAATTTGTTTGTGAGGGCCCTAAGAGTACTTTTCCCTTTTTTTTATTAATTTCATCATCATTTATGTTCCCAGAAATATATTTCTCAGACTTTTGTTTCCATCAATATTTCGAGCTCTCGGTTTAAAGGTATGCATTTTTAGATTCTTTTTCCTTTATATTGTTATGATCGATTTTTTTTTTAAATTACTTTTTTTTTGTTGGGGAACAATTTTTTTTTCGTTTTCCAATTACACTATATATATATATATATATATAGAGAGAGAGAGAGAGAGAGAGAAGCCAATCAAAACCAAATATATGCAACATCAAAAACAGATACCGAAAAAAAAATGCAATATACCACCAAGAACTGCTTGCCTCAGTTCAGTCCCCATACAATATATTATCAAAGCTCATATAAAATTTGATAAGATAGAATTTTGCATGCATAAATCCAACAGCAACATACACTGAAATAAAATTAAAAAAAATGCAATGTACCTTAAAGCTTCAAAGATCAAAACCCACTGATTCTCTGAACCAATCTGGATTTCCAATGCTTTGTAAAACTGAACAATGATGAATGATAGCAGCGTGATCCCTCTTCCTTCTTTAAATAGTGGAAAAGAAGACGAGATTGAGGCGGATGGGTTGGTTGATACAGAGACAACTTCGGTGAGGAATAGGTTTAACCAGATATGTGAGATATTGAGGTAGATACGGTCGGAGAGGGCGGGTGGGAAAGAGAAAGTAGTGCGCCATTTTTAACAAGAAAAAAACACCCGCTCTTTTTTTTCCAAATTTTAGTGGCATTAGGTATGAAATGCCAAAAAAATACCACATTTATTTTAGTATTAATTAAGAAAAGCTCTATTTACGCGACACATCAATATAAATGCTGTAAATTTTCAATACTTATAAATAAATGCTGGGAAAAAAATTCTCTGCATTTTTAAATAATACCGAGAAAAAAGTGTCGGAAAAAATTAGTTTTCTTGTAGTGTTCCCAAATTAAAATAAGTTCGAAATAAACATTTACCCTACCCCTTGCCGAGTTATTCATCTACCTAAGACACAACATCATCCCAGTCCTCTCCACCTCCTTCCACCAGCAAAATCTTGCCTATACACCCTCCAAATATCCCTCCCCTAATTGTAAACTTTTTGTCCTTAAACTCCAACATGATCTTAACCATCCATTACTCTCATTAATATGTAAACCTCTACACTACCTTCATCGCACCCACACTAAGATTTTACGACCCAAAATAATTAAACATTCCCCTAACCTTACTGTTGTCACTTGTGATTCTCATCAAACAAAGGAACCCACTTGCTTTTTATCAGCAAATCAAGATCCCTATTAGAGCCAACCAATGAAAGCCTAAATTAATGCTCTCATCTATAATGGCACATGGATTCTCGTGCCATTTCACCCATCCATGAATATTGTGGGTTATAAATGGGTTTTTAGAATCAAGAGGCATGCCTAAGGTTCTGTTGAACGTTACAAAGCCCGATTTGCCGCTCAAGGATTTCATCAACAACACAACATTGAATACGATGGAACAGTTAGCCCGATTATCATTCACACTATGATATCTATCGCCATTTGTCACGGGTGGTCCATGTCCCAACTTGATGTCAACAACACATTCTTACATGAGAGTCCAAATGAATAAGTGTAAATGTCCCAATCCCCTAGTTTTTCAGACAACGATCATCCTAACCATATGTGTAAACTTCATCGCTCACTCTACGACTTACAACAAGCCCATCCGGCATAATTTCTACACCTTACATTTTTCCTCCAGCACCATAATTTTGTGGGATAAAAAATGATAACAGCTTATTTATCCACAAATCCAAGGGCAGCATTAGCTACATACTAATTTATGTGTATGATATCTTAATCACAAGAAATAATCCTTACTAAGTTAAAGCCTTCATCACATTATTAGGGGTTGAAATGTCTATTAAGAACCTTGGGCCACTTCACTTCTTCTTCAGCATTGAATCGGTACCCACTTCCTCAGGTTTAATTTTATCTCAACACCAATATATTTTAGACCTTATTAAGAAAACCAGCATAGATGAAACAAAGCCTAATTTCACCCTCCCATCTATCAGGACCAAACTCTCTAAAACCGAGGGTGCCCCATTTCCAGATCCAAAAAAATACCGCCATATCATGGGAAGCTTGCAATATTTTACATTGACATGCCCAGACATTGCTTTCATTATTAGTAAAGTATGTCAATATATGGATGCTCCCACTTAATATAATTGGTCTCTTGTCAAGAGAATTTTCCACTATATTAAACACATTGTATCCCATGGTCTTTCTATTACCATGTCATCATCCTTCGTCCTCCAAGCATTTACGAAATCGGATTGGGTGGGTTGCATTGGTGAATGCAAGTGTGGTTTTTGTATATGTCTTGGTTCAAATCTTGTCTCGTAGAATTCTCGCAAGCAGAAAATGGTCTCATAATCTTTTACCGAAGCTGCATAAAAACATATTGTTTATGCCACAACCGAACTTACTTGGATTTAAGCTTGAGAAAGCTAAGTTCCCTATGTTTTGTAGAGAAAAAAAATTACGAACTTTTATTTTCATAATTTTTAATTTACGTGCACCAATTTAGAAAACCACGAGTGTTGTGTAAAAATTATTTACCGATTTTAGTCTTGATCTAAGAATGCATCTAAATGAGTATAAGAAAGAGTAAAATAAGTAAATTGCAACACAGTGTGAGAAAAACTCACAATGGAAAAACCTTGGATGACCTAGCTACACAAGTCCACTGCGATATAGGTTTAGTTAAAAGGACAAATTCGACTTACTCACAAACTCGACGCCTTCAAGCCTTGGCACGCTTCTTCTTACCATGTTACCTTCTTTGCAACCACTTTTGGATGCCTTCCAATAGCCACATAATGCAGGCGCTTTCCCATATCTCGGAATCCAATCGCTCTTACTTGTCTCGTGACCAGTCCAGCCATCGCACAATAACAAATATGACATCCACCGCATGAAATGCTCACAGTATAAAGAGATAACCACTTTGATGCAAAACAGGAAGAGATCTGCAACATAAATATATACGTAGGATTCCTGGATCTTAAAGATGGGTGTAAACAAGGGTTTTGGTTGGAAATTTTTTTCTCAAATCAAACACATCAACTTGGATATCTTTTTAAACAAGTTAGGGAACTCAAAAAGCTTGAAAAAGTCTCATAGAAAATTACTGCTTTGCGCTCCTATTTATAGGAGGTATGTTGAAAACTAGATAAGTGTCCAAAGAAGTTTAGAACACCTCAAATTATTTTAAAAAAATCCAGCTCGTTAGAATGAGGTACATCTAGTTCGAACGAAGTCATGCATCTCGTTCGAACACGTTTCAACTGACATTTCCAACGAGATTCCAAAATAGGCTAAAATTTTCCAAAATCGATCTTGTTCGAAGTTCATTTGAAGTTATTTTAACGAAGTACATGTACTCATTCAAATGACATACTTAATGACGTTCTAACGACCTTACGAAAAAAATATTTCTCTTCCAAAAAATATTAAAAGCAATGAAATCATTTTAAAACAATTTAAAATAATTTTCTAAATTCCTAACACCCAAAACAAAATCCAGGGATCAAACATAAACATGTATTCAAACCTCATTAAGATCCCTTGGATGATAATGATCAAGCTCGACTCAAAACATGATGCATACTCAATGTTTCCCTATCTTTGGCCACTACAATTTTTAGTAACACGCCACAAGCTTGAAGGAAAAATAATTCAAGTCCTAACCAATGAATCAAACAATTTTTGTCCATAGACGGAATAAATTCAATATATACAGATTGACTTGATTCGAAAATTTGTCCTTATAAATCTCCCCCCTTATCTATTCCAGGAAAAAACGAAAAACGAAAAATTATTGGGCTGTCAAGATCACTAAGACTCAATTCCCAACCCGAAAAGAAAAAAAAGTTACAAGCGCTTGACTGGCACAAATTTGAGTAATTTTTATCTTGTGTAAATCTTTTTTGCATCGTTTCCAACATTCACACTTAAATACACCTTCAAATGCAAAGAGAATATAACGATATAAAAATGGATATGAAAATACCTCCTCCTTTTCCTCTACCTAGGAAAGGATGTCTCCCCCTAACCTAAAGATATCCCCCACGCGAAAAAATTTAGATACCATTTCTTTCCATTTTTGTTCAGAAATAGACAAAGAATAAGGTGCACAATAATAAAATATTTATCCCCAATAAAACATTCCCACACCCCCACCCCCCCCACCCCTCCACCCCAAGTGAATCATGGGTAATCATATATGGAAAATAAATATATCATGCAATAGTGTGAAGCAAGCATTTAATGAAAAATAATTAGGTAACACAAGTACAAAGAATCTAAAACTACATGCAAACGATATCAACTATGATGCAAGCATCTAAGTATAAGATACCAAGATGATAATAACACATGCCAATATAAATCAAAGATTAAGTATAAGTCAAACATGGATTAAATGAAAATACGAAGACTCAAAACACAAAACATACCATATATATAACCACACATATACCAATGAGGCACAACTATATATATATATATATATATATGTGTGTGTGTGTGTGTGTGTGTGTGTGTGTGTGTGTGTGTGTGTGTGTGTGTGTGTAAATGACCACAAAAGATATAAAGACAAAATATTTGCACACTCTCATGGTATCAATGTGTTTAAACATGGTAGTACGGAGAGAAGGGGTGTGGACTAGAAATAAGAGAAAATGACCCATTCACTTAAAAATGTCCAAGTAGATCCAAATGACCGAAATAATTTATTAACATTTGATTTAGCCTCACAGGTCAAATAAAGAACTCAAAAGGACAAATAAACACAATGCACACTAACCTAGAAATTTTTATGATTGTTGAGTCAATAGCATCAAAATAATTAAGCGCAACTAAGACTCATTGTGCAAACCAATTGATCTTCAAATAAACACCCTAAAAATATATCATTTTTTCCTCTCTTTTTCTTTTGTAGGCATCTATTTTTTTGAAGCATCAATGTAAAAAATTTGGCCTTGGAATTTTTTTTATTGCCTTTCAATCTTTTAGGCTCTTACTAATGGTGGTCTTTCACGCAAAGGAGATTGCTCCTTTCATAGCCATTTCCCATGCATACACAAATTTTCAATAAAGCACCAAACTCACGGGGAATGGTTTTTACATGCATAATTCCCCGTAGTCGAAAATTTTATGTATATGATAAAATTATTAGGAGAACACCTCATTTAGCTCATGTGACATATGAAGTTAAAATTCAAAAGAGCTCGTGCAAAATATGTACAGAGGCATATACAAAGTGAATTCATCATGCAAATCAATTTCAAGCTACTTCATGCAAACATGATTAAGAACAATTCAAGCATTGAAAATCATAATCAAATGTCCTAGTCACATGGATTCATGGAAGGAATATGTGTAAAACTAAACTAAACATAAACAAAATATATTTTTTTATTTTTAAACATTTTCAAAACAACTCAAAAGACAAACAATTTTTGTGTGTTTTTCCCATTAAAACCCAAAAAATGGAAAATAAAAATACAAGAGATAAACATCATACTACTAACAATAACATATAATAAGAAGAACAAAATCTAGTGTATGAAAACATGCAATCGCAATCACTCATAAGATATAATATGTGAAGAATCACGTGATAACAAGAAAGAATCAATAAGTCTACCATTAAATACCTCCAAATCGGATCTCCTAACCCACATGGGTGTAACGAGACAATGTGGGGTTTGGGGAACCTTGTTGGAACCAATATTAGACTTCCTAAGTCCATTTCTAGTATCATAACAAAAATTTCTAAGGTGATCTTTTCTACCGCAATGTGTGCAAGTGTAAACACGAGGAATGTTACCTTTTGGATGACCTTTTTTAACGACCCTACAATGGTTGACTCTCTCAAAATTTTGATATGGTTTTAACAACGGGCGTATTATTATCATCAAAGCCAATCCCACATGTTTCACCTTTGATTCGGACGGTGCCTAACATTTTGTCCCCATTTTTTGGCCTAGACTCCAAATCAAATTTGATATTACTCGAGTCTCTTAACTTTTCTTCTAGCTCCACAATCCTAGACTCAAGAAAATGTAAAGACTCTTCAAACTCTAGCAGGTACTTCTTTAAAGCCTCCATCAAACCACGAATGTTATCTCTCTCGTCCTTAATATACTCGAGCTTCTCCTTAAGAGTCTTCTCACGTGGCCTAAGACCCTCAATCAATTGATCATCATCATTTCCTACTGCACATTCTTTTATTTTAGGCAAGTTGGACTTTTCAATTTCAATGTCTCCGGGCATAACTCCCGAAAGCCCATTTGAAGCTCACTATCCTCCTCTTCTTTATTTTCTTCTTCTTCGCTCCTCTCCTCACTAGCTGGGGAACCTAAAGACCGGACTACGGAATCGTCATTCTCATGATTATCTTCCATGGGGAAAAATGATTCATTTAAGCCCACGTGACTAGCCATGAATGTAGTGTAGCTACGCCTACAAGGTGAATCGCATTCCTCTTTCGTTTCACGATCACTAAATGTTGTATTATATACCTTCAGTTATTTCCCTCCTTCCTTGGTCTAGTGGGACACTCATGAGAATCATGCCCTAATTGGCATTAAAAACACTTATCCTAGTCATCCACCTTCTTTAGATCATCCTTATTATTCTTGTCACGATCATAAAAGTTATTAGATTTCTTTTCAAAACTCTTCTGATCTCTAATCTTAAGAATCTTCTTGAACTTCCTAGTAAATTTAGCTATCCCTCTAGCATCAAGCTCATCGCCACTATCGAAATCCTACACATACTCCTTTTTGAATTTCAAAGCAATACCCTTCCCTTTTTTCTATGGATACATGTTAATCTTATAGGTTTAAAGGTCACCTAGAAGCTCTTTGACTCTCATAGTATCGACACCACCTAGGGAATCTATCGTAACTTTGGCGTTAAATCTCTCAAGTAAAGACCTTAAGATTTTTTGCACCACTCTAGAATCATGTATAGGCTCTCCTAAATTGAATGAGGAATTCACAATGTGGCATAGAACTCATTAAAAAAACTCATTTTCTAACATCTTAATCGTCTCAAACTTAGTCGTCTGATTTTATAAATTGAAAACCTTAATAGTACTTGTTACCTCGTCCATAGATCGTAAAATATCCCAAGCATCTTCTTGCTCTCATAATTTATAATGCGCCTCAACTCTTCAACGGTCATAGTGCAAAAAATATAAATTACACTCTTGGAATAACAGTTAAGGCATTCTTTTTAGTCGTTTTCCAAGAGACATACACTTTAGGATCACCACTTTCAGTAGGAGTCCATCCATACTCAAAAAATTTCCAAACATTCTCGTCAATCGATTTAAGGAAAAATCTCATTCACGCCTTCCAATAGGTTTAGTTTGTCCCATTAAATAATAGATGTCAGACAACGGAACTACCCTTTCGGTTAAACTCCATCTGAACTCTAAACAAACACAAAACAGGGATATAACACAACAACCTAGTGTAATACACCATGATACTAATTTGAGAAAGTTAAGTGTCTGCAGAGAAAAACTCCACCAAATTTTATTTTCACAATTTTTAATTTACTTGCACCAATTTAATAAATTACAAGTGTTATGTAAAATAATTTACCAATTTTAGTCTTCACCTAAGCCTGCATCTAGGTGATTATAAGCCAAAGTAAAATAAGTAAATCATAACACGACAATGTATAAGGAAATCCCACAAAGAAAAAAAACTCAGACGGCCCAGCCACACAAGTCCACTAAGATATAGGTCTAGTTACAAGGAAAAATTAGACTAACTCACAGACTTAATGCCTTCCAACCTTGATATGCTTCTTCGTCCCTTATTACCTTCTTAGCAACCACCATTGGATGCCTTCCAATATCCACACAATGCATATGCTTTCCCACGTCTTGGTATCACATCGATCTTACTTATCTCATGACCAGTCTAACTGCCGCACAACACCAAACACGATATCCACAGTAGGAAATGCTCACAATATGAATAAAAAACACTTTGATGCAAAATAGGAAGAGATATCAAATATACGTATAGATGTAAGATTCTTGGATCTCAAACATAGATGTAAACTAGGGTTTAGGTTTGCAAAGCTTTGTCCCAACACATATAAACTTGGAGAGATTTTTAAACAAGATTGGGAACTCAAAAAGCTTGGAAAAGTCTTACTCAAAACTGTTGCTTCGGACTCCTATTTATAGGAGGTTTGTTGAAAACGAGATAAGGGACAAAAGAAATTTGAAAAAATTGAAATTCTTCAAAAAATTTCTAGCTCGTTCGATCGAAGCCATGCATCGCGTTCGAAAACTTTTCAAACGACATTTCCAATGAGATTCTAGAATAGTCCAAAAGTTGCCAAATCGATCTCGTTCAAAACTCATTTGAAGTTGTTTAAACGAGGTACATGTACTCCTTAAAATGACACATGTAATGTTGTTCTAACGACCTTACGAAAAAAATATATTTCTTCTAAAAAACATTAAAAGAAATAAAATCGTTTTAAAAAATTAAAAACGACACCCAAAACAAAATCTAGGGATCAAACATAAATATATATTCATACCTCATTGAGTTCCCTTGGACGATGAAGATGAAACTAGGCTCGAAACACGATGCATACTTGATGTCATTTTATCTTTAGCCGCTACAATTTTCAATAACACGTCACAGGCTTGAAGGACAAACAACTCAAGACCTAACCTATGACTCAAACAAGTTTTGTCCAAACATGGAATAAATCCAATACATACAAATTGACTCGATTTAAAAAAAATCCTTACAAAACTCTCCTCACTGAACTTAGTTTTTCTTTCTACACTCCACCAATCTTATGGTGCGAGAAACTCGATGCCACGTACCTATCGGCCAACCCAATTTTTCACACCCAAACCAAACATATTGAAATTAATTTTCACTTTGTTCGGGAAAAATTTATGAGTCGTGGTACACAAGTGAAATTCATATCTACCAAAGATCAAATGGTGGATATATTCACCAAAGGCCTAATAACGATGCATTTTCAATTTTTATGAGACAAGTTGTGGGTCTACTCACGACCTCCATCAACTTGCGGAGGTGTATCAAATCAAAATAGTTGACATACTCTTGCAAACTTATAGGCTTTTTAAATTCAAATACCAATCCAAATAACTAATAATAGTTATCTCTTGTACCGACCTTATATCCCAGTGTAACAATTACGGAAAAATTATGTATCTATAAATATCATCTCACTCACAACTATTTGGACGTGAGGAGAAATAGAGTAAATCAAAATTATTTACAGCATATTGATTGTCAGTTATAAATGAATGTTGTTAGAATTCTATGTTAACCCAGAATTAATGTTGAGTTCATAAATATTAATGTTTGTCTCGATTTTTGTTCAGTATAAGACACATCTATCGAAGAAAGATATGGAGAAGCGTATTATCACACGACGCGTCACTCTATACATACGATTATGTATGAATCCTATGCAAAAAACTACTTATTTTCAATAATGAAACTGATACTGCATTATAATTTGCTAAAATGGTCAATTATTTGTTATTTGAAACTTATCTATAGGTGTTTGATGGCTAGGCTGCAATTGATTGATTAATTTCCATTTATTTGTGATGTAAGTCTTTTACTGGATTCTTTTACGATGATGATGTATTATTGCCAAAAAGAAGAGGTGGCTTAAATATGTCTAAATTAAAACAATTCAAACCAAACTTGAGTATTTACATTTCAAGAAGTGGGTATTTTATGGATTTATATCCTTTTAGGTGGGTAATAATTCTGTTGTATATGCATGATATATGAATCTATTATTTTCCTATGAGTATTAATATTAGTTTCCATGCAGTATATTAAATTGTCGTTAAAAAAATCATGGACATAATATAAAAAAAAATAAGAAACAAAACCATCATTACGGATTTATTATGTTATGTCATATCATATCTTTAGGGGACTTTCTTCTCTTTTTGTTTGGTAATTTGCAAAGAGAGAAAAACATGGTATGTCAATTCATATTGTAAGGTTCCAATTTTTACCTCTTTGCATTTCCCAGCAACCAAGCATACTATTATGTTAAGCCAATTTTATTTCTTGTCAGAAATAACTTAGCGCATAATATAATCCCAAGGTCGTAGAAAAGGAAGTTTGGTGTTAATAGGGTGCTTGTATTAAGAGGGGTGAGATGCAAAGAGGTAGTTTGGTACATTAACTTTGTTATATCATAATGAAATGACAAATACAAACTCAAACATTTTAAATAGATTATTGCATTACTAGATTAGTAACCCAACAAGGTCTTAGACCCCTTGGTTTCTAAATTTGCACATCGGTACCCTTTGCAGTTTGAGGATTGAATTTTTAGTTCGTATCATTTTACTTGTAGCCTAACTTTTTGACTTAGGGGTGACTTTTTTTTAGGTAATTCTAACCCCGCTTTGTAATTCAATTTTTAGTTTGGATCCCTATTTTTAAGTTGCACGGAATTTATATTGTGAAATGTTCTGTTATATGTGAAGATCGTTGGAGAAAACGGTGTTGAGCACATGACGCACTATTGTAACCGATATATCGTGTTCGAGTTCGGGAACAACTTCCAATGTCTAGTTGTCATATTTCAGCATTTAATTAAGATTCAAATGTTTTTAGAATCACTAGGTGTAAACCCGCGTGATGTGCGGGCGAGGCGATTGTGTACACGTGGTTAAAAATATACATGTTTTGGGGGAAGAAAATACCATTACAGTGGCAAGGTATAATACTGTTAAATTATAATAATTTTGTTAATATGCATACTTAATTTTACCACGTGTGTTGTTATTAACAAATGTCAAAAGACTTTTCATCGAATGACCCAAAAAATTATAACCAATAAGTTTAATTTGTGATTTTTCTAATTAGAGTTAAATACAAAATTAAACTAAATTAAAAGGAAAATAAGCACTGAGATTGTGAATTGAACGTCAAGATATTATGAAAATGCCAATTAGCAAATATTTGTCTTGCAATAATTATGACACCAATATTGTACACAGATAATAATCTAATATTTTAATAAGTTTGATGATTAAGAATTAAGGCTCATCAAATAATAAGTAAAAGTTAAGTATCCAAATGAACAATACTAAAAAGACAAATTGAAAAAAATACTAAACACATAAGAAGTAAACATTAAGTCTCCAGACGAACAAATTTAAAAGCGATAAAAAAATAATAATAAATATAGTACTTAACATTAAATTAATATATGTTAAAAACACATTACATGAATATAAAAAAAATACATCACATTAGATGATGCATTAAACCAATACAAATAAATAACATACAACGAAAGTAATACACCCAGTATGTTTTTAGCACAATATGAAAGAAAATGAATGTTAACGAATCGTAAACCCTGACGCCCAAGCACCTCTTCCACGCAACCCAAGAAGTCCAATTCAAGTGTTGTTGGTCATTTACTATTTGGGATTTATCCTAATTAGTTGACACTTGCACTACTCTTAAATCCCTCTCCCTCAATGCCGATGGTACTAAATTGGAATTACTTAATTTCATCACTCGAAATAACTTCAATCTCCGAAAACTCGCACCCATTTATCGACCATTGTTGATTCTGTATTGTTATCTAATTCACTCCAAATTCGATACATGCTAAAAAATGCACGAAATGAAATTTATATTTATAATATTGTTAAAACAGGTTTCAAACATAACTGAGATTACATGTTATAAAGTAAAATGCATGAGATTTAAATAAGCGATTAATGAGTAAGTTTCATGAAAAGTGTATAGATAATTGGGTCTTTTATAAGGTTGTAAATGATATAGAAAAGTATATAAAAAAAAGGGCCAATTTCATTTACAAATTAAACAACATACCTCAACATCAAATTTGGTGGAACTTAATGAATGGAAAAAAATGATTATTTTGAATTTCATGAAACTAATATTGGGCTTTAAAACATTAAATCACTTAGAATAAAAGGTTAAATTTGTTTGTTGATGTTATAATCAAAGCATAAACATCAAGATTTCAATCAATTTTTGTTTCCTAATGTCTTATTTGTGAACAATGTACAATTTAGTAATTGTTTCATTTATTTCAACATCTCATACATGAGTTCAACTCTCAACCATCATATTATAGAATACAACTTCTAACAAAATCAAGCGCTCACCGTAGTGACTGTTACAATGACTAAATAAAAATGTGTTTTATGAAAAAGTTCTTAAATTTATGGGTTATTTGACCGTAATGCAAAGGGACCTACAATTATATATTATGCTATAATACTAATTTTTAGAGGCCTGCAATTATATCTCATGCTCTAATACCACTTGTTGGAACGTAGGTTCCAGAAAATTTAAAAATTTTAATTTCTAAAAAGATGGTTCACCAAATATTTTGAATTTTAAATATTTCTTTCAAAATTAATTTTCACTTCTAAAACCAAACTCCAATTCTAGTTCTAATTTATACGAGTCAAACTAAACATGAATTTACCAAATTAATACTTCAAACCTGAATTAAAATAAACTACATTACTCGTTTTAATTAAGCACCAATTAAATTATTTTTTTTATCAAACCAATTTTATCTTGTTAAACCTAAGCACGCATGTAAGTGAGAATTTGAAAGATAAAATACACAACTATAATGTCGTGATGTATGAGAAAAACTCACAGTGGTAAAAACCTCAGATGGCCCTGCTATAAGTCCATTAAGTACGGATTTAATACAAGAACACGACAGAAGACTTACACAATGACTCGACGCCCTCGCAAGACTTAACGCTCTTCGTTCCTTACACCTCTTTCTAGTGATAACGCGAGAGTCCACCTATATCTTGGATTCCACCGATGGGGCACTACTTCCGTCAAACTTACAGAGTCCACCGTATGTACACCAACGAACACAGAATCCTCCGCAAGAAACAATCTCAAAGATGCAGAGAATGACAAACCCAGTGCCAACACTTGATCTCAAACATATATCATGTAGAAGCTTGGATCATAAAAATAATTGGGTGTAAACTTGTGTTTTGTTTAAGTATTAAATCATGAATCTTAGACTAAACTTTCATGGACTTTTCTAAAGGCTTATCTCTTTTGGAAGATGGAAAAATCTCCTAAAGGATGGTAAAAAGTCATCTGAAAAACTACACTGACACACTACATAAATGGTTGGGAAAAAGTATTGGGAGGTTATGGAAAAAAGTGATTAAAACTGTCATTTTTCAAAACTGCTTTGGTCGTTCGAACGACATTCACTCTCGTTCGAAAGACATAGCTATCTCATTCGAACAAGATAAGAACGAAAATTCAAACGAGAAAGAAGCACAAGCAAAAAATGACCTCGTTAGATATCTCATTCGAACTACCACCAATCTCGTTCAAACGACTTGGGGAAGTCGTTCTAACGACCTAGAAAATTCAAACTGTTTTTCTTCAAAAAATATAAAGTCAATTTAAAATATTTTAGAAAAAATTCTAACACCCAATAATAAATTTTCAAGGCCTAACATAATATAAGCATTCATACCTAAGATATCCTTGGACTGTTGATGACAAAAATGAGGCACGAAAAACGGTATAGGATATGATCGCTTTGACATGAGCGCTACATCTTCAACGAAAATGTCATAGGCTTGAAATATCACAAATATAACTTTTATCCTATGACTCGAATAGTTTTGCCCAGAATTAAGCCAACACATACAAATTGACTCAATTGGAAATTTATCCTTACAAATCTCCCCCTTTTGATACTTTGGGACAAAATCAAAAATAAAATCCTATGGTCCATCAATCTCATCTAAAAGGCTCAATCCCAACCCAAAAGAAAAAAAAATACATATGCTTGACTGACACATATTCTTAAAAGATTTGCATTAAAAACTTTACCATACGGATGAAAACCTGTGCACTTAAACACATCATAAAATGCATAGGGAATATAACAAAATAAATTGCATAATTAAATCCTCCCCCTTTGTCTAACAATGTTTACCTAAGAAATTACTTCTCCCCCTAAGCTAGACCTCCCCAAATGAAAAGAGTTAGATACCATTTTTCCCTTTTTTGTTCAGGAATATACAAAGATTATTTTCATAAAATAATTAATTTCTCCCCAATTTAAACAAATTATCCCCTTAAATAAAACAATGGCTAAGCATAAAGGAAAAACAACTATATCATGCAATGATGTATATTGATATAAGAACAACAAAATAACATGGCAACACAAGAACAACTAATCCATATAAAGCACAATAGATACCAACTATGATGCGATAGCAAAATGATATCAACAAGAATGAACTACAATGATCATGGGATACCAATGAAAAATCGCAATAAGATAAATGTTGATATGAACACATAGCATGCAAGGACTAAATGTAAAAACAAAGACTTAAAATAAACAATACCATATACATAAATATAAACAAAAATATTTATGAAGCATATTCACACATATATAGGTATACATACCACACAAGACACTAAACACAATAAGCTTTCCACACTCATATGGCATAAATGTGTCTAAACCAAATGTTGTTGATGGAATGAATGGGTGTGAACTAGAGACAAAATAATTGTAGCCAAATCACTTGAATATGTTTAAGGAGTTCTATTTGATTGCAAAACTTTATCAACTAAGATTTATCCTCATGTGACCAAATAAAGTGAACTCAAAGAAAAAACAAGCACAATGTATAAAGGCCTAGAATTTTGATGATTCTTCAAATCAATAAAGTCATGACATAATAAGCATAACTAGGATTCATTGTGAAAACTCGTTAATCTTTAACTATACACCCTCAAAAGATAAGCATATTATATTTTTTTTCTTTTCTTTTCTCAATTCTTTTAGAGTTATTTCTTTTAAATGATCAAACTAAACTATGTTGGCATTTGGCAATTTTTCTGTTTTTATTGTCTTTTGATTTTTTCGTTAGGCTCTTGCCAACTGTAGCTTTAACGCAAACGATATTTGCTCCTTTCATAGCCCTTTCCCATGCACTCTCTTTTCTTTTCTATTCTATTCAAATAAATCTCATGGGCGACGGTTCTTACATGCACAAATCCCCCATAGTCACAAATATGTAGATGAAAAAATTGATTGGAGAACATCTCACTTATATTAAATATACTTGTAAAGTTAAAGTTCAAAAAAAGATCCTGCATATGTGTGAGTAGGCATATACAAAGAGAATCCATTAAGCAAATCAACATCAAACTACTCCATGCAATCATGATAAAGAATAATTTAAGAATTAAAATTCATAATAAAAAGTTCTAGCCATATGAATACGGAAAGTGATATAGGGTTTAAACACAATGATATGCCACATAAAATGTGTCAAACTAAAATAAAAAAGTCAAATCTTTTTGAGTTTTTATACTTTTAAAACCAATTAAAGATAACTCAAGAGACAAACAAAATCGCTTTGTATTTCTCACTAGGATTCAATAAATGAAAAGTCAAAATACAAAAAAAAACACATACAACTAGAAAACACATATATCATGAAGTACAAAAACTAGTATATGTAAAACATGCAAGCAATCAACCTTTAAATCTATCATGGGAAGTATCATGTGCAAGCAAATGAGAATTGTAAAGTCTATCATGTAAAGCCTCTAAATCGGATATCCTAACCCATATAGGTGTAAAGTGACGCTCTCGAGTTTTAGTGACCTTGTTGATTCTACCTTTGGACTTCCTAGGATAATTTCTAAGATCGACACAAAACCTCCTAAGATGGCCCTTCCTACCAAAATAAGTGAAATTGAAATCACGGTGAGAAGTAGTACATAAGGATTGACATTTTCTAGCGTTTCTAGTTGATTCTCTCAAAATCATGGTTTTGGCTTAGCGAAAGCATTTTGGGTATCGAAGCCAATACCACACTTATTATTTTTTATTTGGATGTTGCCTAACATTTTATCCAATTTTTTGGGCCTAGACTCCAAATCAAACTTCACGCGACTCAAGTCTCTCAACTTATCCTCAAGCTCCAATATCCTAAACTCAAGTAAACTCCTACTCTCTTCAAACTCAAGAAGCTCTTTATTCATACCCTCCATTAAACCTCAAAAACTATCTCTCTCACCTTCAAATCATTTCTTATGGCACGTTTTATCATTATAGCTTCCAACTTCAAGTTTTCCTTTTTCAATTTCAAAGATTCCGCATATAACTCATGGAAGGCAACTTGGATTTCACTCGCTTTATCTTACTGTTCTTCATGACATGGTTATAGGGTAATGATCTCAAAATTTTCTTTATGACATGGTTATTGGGTATCTTCTCTCCCAAATTAAAAGACGAATTCACAATATCAGACAATCTAGAATAGAACTCAATGAAAGATCCACTCTCATCCATTTTAATGGTTTCAAATTGAGTGATGAGCTTTTGGAGTTTAAAAGCCTTAATAACACTAGTACCTTCATGGGTGAGTTAGAGTGTATACCAAGCCTCCTTAGATATTCACATGTCATAATCCGTTCCTCCGGTGTGACCACACTAAAAAGGTATTTAAACCACGAGAATTGAAATTTACTTTCTTAAGCTCATCCTCACTCCATCTTTCTATGGGTATAGGAACTCGAACTTCTCCTACTAAACATATTGTTGGGAAACACCCTCTAATGACTGATAAACAACCCGCTCATCTAACGATTTAAGTGATGACCTCATACAAGCTTTCCAGTACGCGTAGTTAGAACAATCAAAAATAGGAAACCTCAAAAATGGAAAAATTTTCATATTCAAACCTAAAAGGATCTAACATAATAAATGGTACCAATTTTTTGGGCTTACAACTATATATTATTCTCTAATATCCTTTTTTGGAACTTAGGTTCCCAAAAAATTCAAATTTTTAATTTCTAAAGGGATAGTTCACTGAATATTTGAATTTTAAATATTTCTTTCAAAATTAATTTTCACTTCTAAAACAAAACTTTAATTCAAGTTCTAATTTATGCAAGCCAAGCTAAACATGAATTTGTCAAATTAATACTTCCAACTTGAATTAAAATAAATTACATTGCAAAATTTAATTAAGCACCAATTAAATTATTTTTGTGATTAAACCAATTTTATCTTGTTAAACCTGAGCATGGATCTAAGTGAGAATTTTTAAGATAAATTACATAACGACAACGTCGCGATGTACGAAAAAAACTCACAACGGGAAAAATCTCAAACATCACAACCACAAGTCTACTAAGTACGAATTTAATGCAAGGACACGATAAAACACTTACTCAACGACTCGATGCCCTCATAAGCCTTAAAGCTCTTAGTTCCTTCCACCTATATCTAGTGACAATGTAAAAAGTCCACGTACATCTCGTAGTTCACCGATGGGGCACTGCTACCGTCAGACATACGGAGTCCACTGTATGTACACCAACGAACACGGAATCCTCCGCAAGAAATAATCTTATTGATGTAGAGAATGACAAACCCAATGCCAATATTTGATCTTAAAAATATATCATATAAAAGCTTGGATCATAAAAAATAATTAGGTGTCAACTTGTGTTTTGTTTGAAGGATTAAACCATGAATCGTAGACAAAATTTTCTTGGACTTTTCTAAAGGTTTATCTCTTTGGAAAGATGGAAAAGTCTCTCAAAGAATGGTAAAAGTCATCTAAAAAACTTCACTCCCGTACTACATAAATTATTGGGAAAAAGTACTGGGAGGTTAAGGAGAAAAATGCTTGAAAAAACTGTCATTTTTTAAAAACTACTCCGGTCATTCGAATGACATTCACTCTCGTTCTAATGACATAGCTATAATGCTCAAACGAGATAAGAACGAAACTTCAAACGAAAAAGAAGCACAATAAAAAATGTCCTCGTTATATGTCTCGTTCGAAAGACCACCAATCTCGTTTGGATGA
Organism: Sambucus nigra; assembly: GCA_949130495.1. Taxonomy (NCBI): domain Eukaryota; kingdom Viridiplantae; phylum Streptophyta; class Magnoliopsida; order Dipsacales; family Adoxaceae; genus Sambucus; species Sambucus nigra. The sequence continues at coordinate 200,955,048 of OX422222.1, forward strand.
CCTGGGAAATTAGTTCGAACGATCTGAAAAAATCAAACAAATTTTCTTGAAAAAATAAAAAGTTAATTTCAAATATTTTAGCAAAAATTATAACATCCAATAATAAATTTCCAAGGCCCAACATAATATAAGCATTCATGCCTGTGAGATCCTTGGACTGTTGATGACGAAAACGAGGCACGAAACATGGCATAGGATGTGATCGCTTCGACTTGACCACTACATCTTCAATAAAAATGTCATAGGCTTGAAAGGTCACAAATACAACTTCAATCCTATGACTCAGATAGTTTTGTCTGGAATTAAGCCAACACATACAAATTGACTCAATTAGAAATTTATCCTTACATGCAAGTTTATTGTGAAATTGTTCATTACTTCATCTTAATATATAAATTCGAAAGGCAAACATGATAATGGTTTTCATTTTTTTAAATAAATTTAATATATTTTTGTATTGCGAATTTAATAATTTACTTATGAAATTCAAAGAATATGCAAGTTTAATATATTTTCAAACCCTTCACACCATATTTTTTAACCTTCTAAGGCTGACTGATATTATATCAGTTTTTGTATAATTAGACCATACATATTTGAACTGTTCAAATGGGGTATGAAAAAGAAAATCACCATTTGCATGCTTCTATGGCATAAATTTTTCAAAACCAACATAGCTAATGGATCAATATTATGGCCATCAACAACATTTTAAAATCCATAAAAACTATATAATTATTAGCTCGATAACTGAAATCAAAGACGAAAAAGTACCTTTGGGATATCTAGGTGCAATTTTTTATACCTTTTGGATATCTAGGTGCAGTAACTCTGGTATGTCAATTAAACAAAAAATGTATGGAGGAAAACACCACAATAATTACGTTAAAGCAAAAATCAAAATATTGAAGCAACAAGTTTAACAAAATAAAATATCAAGATTCATTACTAAGGCTACTTATTGATATTAAGTAGCATTAGCATCTAACTACTTACTTTACGATATATTAATACATATAAATTTTTCAACTTTCTCATTGTGAAATTTAATAAAACACTGTATGTTCGTGGTAGAACAGGGCAAATTTACCATATGAAAAGAAAAATTACTTATTAAATTTGAACTTAAAAAAATAAAAAATCTCCATAGTATATTAACTCACTCTCTTGCATGAGTAATAGTAGGAGGTACTAAAATTAACGTTTAGGTGTAGAATTGGGATCAATTTTAAACACACATGCATACAAAACTTCAATCCAAAATCACCCTACAAATTATTATACGAATGGTATATAAAAGGGTCCTATAAACTTGAAAGTTCAAATCAATAACTAAAATCTATTGATCCAAATTGTTCACTTAAAATAGTATATAGAAATCGTAACATTCTTATCTCACACAAAATTGTTTATAATATCATCTAAATAAGTAAATAAGTATAATATAATCTTACCAACAAACATCAGACACACGTGATAGAGAAAGAGGAAAACACAAGTAAAAGCCAAGTATGGTAGCATTCCCTTCACAAAATGTCTAAGCTATCTCCGTAAAATTCTATGCGTATTTGAATGCACCATGTAGATTATTACTGTGATTATCATTTCTTTACTCCATAATAAACCCAACGATCTTGTTCTTATAAAATGACAGTAACCCAAATACAAAATAAATTGCGGTGCAAAATAATAAGTTAACGAAGATCTTTTTTATGCTACATCTGAAAAATAATAGATAATATCTTATTTTTAAGATTTTGGGGTTTAAATGTTGATAAACTTTCTAGTTGAAACACCAGATATTTTACTTGATAATAACAAAGACATATCTTTTTCATAGTCCATAAAGAACTTATCTGATCAGGCTTTTATGTTTTACCCGGTGGTATAGTGGTTATGATCTTTAATTTCTGATGTTATGAATCGAGTCAAATTGAGGAGAACTTGACAAACGAAGAAATGAAATGTCCAATAATAAATTTTCTCTTATTGAGAGAAGAGGTAGAGAAACAAGGCGTGGCATAAAAAATTTAGGAACTAACACGTGGCCACTCTAATACCGACTTAGTGATCTTTTGATTGATTTTGTATTTATTGAACCATATTGATGCAAACTGCTCAGTTGTATTATCCTTTGGCTAAAATATTTTACTGCAAACGAATGTTATCATTATATATGGAATAGTGAATGGTTGATTTTGTAGATAATTGTGCATCAATTTATTTATGTAATATGTTATGAATATTAGATGCCTTAGAAGATACTTATTTTTAAAAAAATAATCTTTTTGTGACATTATAGATATTCACGACAATTTTACAATGTAACAAATGATTTATTATGATTAGAGCATAAATTATAGTTTTTGTAAAAAAATTGTGTATTAGGCAATGGTGTATGACAATTTTCATGATGGTTTCTAAAAACGTGTCATAAAAAAGTTATGTATAATGATGACGGTTTTACATACATCAAACTTTATTATGCCACTTAACTTTATGGTTGTTTTTGGTGAAAAAGAAAATTGTCATAAAATACTTTTTATTGTCGTTTTTAACTTTCATAAAATGGTTGTTTTCTATAAGTCCTCATTGTTGCCATCATGCCACACTTAGTGAGGATACTCACTTGACAAGCAAGGGGAGACTTCGGGCGTAGGTGATCGAAGATTAGATCCATCACTTTTCTCTTAGGGTACTTCTCACTAGGAGAAAGTTCAGCATAAAGAATGGAAGAGATGTCTGACGATTCAAAGGAAGAAGATGTTGCCTTATCATTTGAACCCTCAGAGGTAAAAGCCTCTGGATCATTCAAGTCAACCATAATAGCTAGAGTTTGGCATACTGGCCTCATGATAATCGAGGTGGTTGAACTTGTGTAGCTAAGGAGGAAAGCGATCGACCTAGGGTGGTCCTTGTCCCTAAGCATGTGTTTCAGCGACCAAACCTTCTGAAGACCAGCGAAATTGATGCCCTTCTCACAAGAGGTGTTTCCTATTGTTGTTTTTTGTCAAGAAATAGAGAAAAAATAATCACAACTGATCAAACAAGAAGGAAAATATAAATCAAGGACACAACAAGGACTTACAAATTCTTTTCCCTTCTTGAGATCACATTGACCCTTCATAGTTTGTTCACTCAGGAAGGGGAATTTTTTCCAGGTCTTCGAATCAAACCATGATCCTAGTACTCCTTGTTGGACTCAGGCAAGTTTACTATCAAAGCTCGACTAGCTACCCTCGTTTTTAGATAACAAATATTTTTATGGGTTATTGATGTCCATTGATAAGAGTACATGATATCAGTGGTACCCAGATTGGTCATGTACAACTCGTTAATGCGAAAAATACCATTAACGATCCTCTAAGTATTTGGAGCGACATGGGTCGAGACCACATTAAAGTCTTGAAAAAATTTAAGAAAAATTAATACTGGAAAAAAGTTACTCCACACTCAGCAATAAAAATCGTCAAGTTTGTAAAGTTCACAAAGGCCTTCAACCAGTTCTACTTTGATCCATTTTGGGATATTGTCAAGTTTGAACTTGTCTATGGTGTTTTCATTGATTATATACACCACTGCTGAAGAATGAAGTCAACTAAAAGAAATAGCTACAGAAGAGAGATTCGAAAATGCATAAAGACAAGAGAGATGAAGATATAGTGCGTACAATGAAATGGAGGAAGTAAAAGTCCTTCTTGAACTTCTCTAATTTGGAAATGTAAAAGTCCTTCTTCAACTGCTCTAATTTTGAAATGATAGGTAAAAAGAGGTAACGACTCATTTTTGGTGAAAAATGACTTCAGGATTCCCCAAAATAATTATTACACACAGGAAAGCCGAAATAATATGTGGTGGATTTCGAAGCAATAACTACATCCCCCCATAGTTGAGTAAAGATTCCAAAATTGCTAGAGTTACCCTAGGCCACTCAATAAGTGAAGACTTTTAAGTTCCGGGGGAATTTACAAAATTTTCCTCTTTAAGAATAATTTTTCTGATATTGTTCATAATATAGGCTTTTTATATTTTAGGCTAGTTTGCGTATCCCGTTACAACCCGTCATGCACGGTCATGATGAACCGAACTCAAGCATCTCCCAATTAGAAGACTTCCCTACATCCCAAAAGGTATAAAGCTTTTAGGCGTTTAAATTTATTCAAAAGATTTATTTTGGGATGTTTGGTTTTTGATTAGGCATATATTCTTCACATTTATCCCCTTAATTGCGGTATTTTTATGATCCCGTGCAGTGTAAATATCTTGGATTTGTCTCGTATTTATGCTACTAACCTTTTTTGGAAAGTATTTCTTGTTTTGTGTATTTCTCATGTGTTTTACAGGTATTTCATGTAAGTTAGTGCGAAGGAGAACTCAAAACAGTGAAAGAAACCAAGAAATGGAGAGTTGAAGGGCATTTTCGTAATTTTGTAGCCTTATTCCGGAGGTGGGGCCAACTAGAAAGTTGAAGAGTTCTAAATTACAAGAATACTGGAAAAAACGGCACCTCAATCCGAGCTACGGTGAAGAAGTTACGATGTTTTGAAGTTGTGCGATAATGAAGAGTCTGGATGTGCGGATTTCTGTAATTAATTATGCATTTAATGCAGTGCAACTCTTGGAAAACTTGTGCCACAAGCGAAATTTGATGCCAAATTCATGCAACTTGGTTCTATAAAAGACCAAGCTCTACCTCATTTTCAAGGGGAGTGGAATTCTAGAGAGAGGTAGTTGCTAGAGAGAGGCTAGGTTAGGAGTAGGTTAGAAGTGCTAGATTAAATTTTAGAGCTAGATTTTGAGAGCAAATTTTCTATTCCTTCAAGAGTTTTCATGAAGATTCCAATTCCATTTTTTGTTGCTGAATTCAAGTAATATCTTTCCATTCTCTATTTTTATTATTTGTAAATTATTTTCCATATCTTGTAGATCCATAATTTTGTGTGTGAATTTATTCTTGAACCAAATCATGAGTAGCTAAATTCCCAAGGGTTGGGGTACATGAACTCAATCCAAGGCAAATTATTTATGTAGAAAATAGAGGTTAAATTAAAATATTGATTGAATCGTGAAAGCACCGCTTTATATTTATCTTTGATTTCGTATGGTGCGGGCTTGAACCTCATATACGTAATGCTTAGAATATATAAAGACTGGATTCATTCATCGCTTTATATCTATCTTTGATTTCATATGATGCGGGCTAGATCCCTCATATATGTAATGCTTAGAATGTACAAAGACCGGATCTAGTCAATAATTTTAATTTACAATTCTAGTATTTTATACGGTAATTTGTTAAGGATTGAGGGATTGTACCCTACCCTATTTTATCCCATTTGTCAGATCTAATTTCTTTTGCACTTTTCAGTTTGTTTTTCTTAAGTAATTTTTTAATAGAAATTTTCCCAATTATTAATCATCTTTTCATTTCTTTTACGAAATCATTTCAAGATTTAATAATTTTTCTTATTACTATTTGGCAATCTCGATCCCTGTGGATACGATCCCGACTTACTGGGTTTATTACTTGAGCGACAGGCTTGCACTTGAGCCTAGAGTGAACGCATTTCTGAGACAAATTCTTATTCGCGTCAAGTTTTTGGCGCCGTTGCCGGGGATTGAAATTGTTAAATTTTTAAGAAAGTTATTTTTATCTACAAGTGATTTCGAAAAAAAATATATATATAACAAAAATTGAAAAAAAAAATGGGTGTCACGTTCTTGAATTGCCCAATTTGAAATGTCTTTTTTTAACTCTTTTGGTGGCTTTAATTGTTATGCTAATAGTGAGGAAGAGGAGGCACTCAAGACTTATGACCATTGGATCAATATCACTAAAGATGATTATATTAAATACAAGCCTAGTGCTGAGAAACTCCAAATTTATCAAAATCAATTGCTTGAAGAAGAAAGACTTGAAAAAGAATATCGCGAAAAAAATCGTTATTGGGAGCAAGAGTTAGATGCATTATTTGAACCCAATGAGGATTTTTTTCCGATAGTTTTGAAGATGAAGTAAGTTTTCAACCAAATGAGGAATTCGAGGTGCTAGAACCAAGAAAGCCTACTTTGGAAGAACTCTTACTTGATCTAAAAAAGCAATCTGATGACCGTGTTGTTCTCGAGTCGAAAATTATAGCAACTTGCAAGGAGTTGAATGATTATTTGGACAACTTAGAAAAGGTCGAGACTTGCGCTTCACCTAATACTTTTGAGAATGAAATCATTGAAATTGATCCAAGTTCTTTTGAATCTCAACCTATTATAAATATTGCAAAATCTACTGAGGTTGAGGATCATTTGTCTCCTTGTGTCCCCACTATTATCGAACCATTAAATCCATCACAAGAATTGGATGAATGTCTTAAGGATGTTGATCCGCTTCTTGTATGGGAATGTTATTTTGAGATGCTTCATCTTATGGGCCACACACTTAGACGTGTCATTCCACCAGATCCAATTGAAAATTTTGAGCGAAAAAATTTTGAGGACACCAAGCAAGAGAGAGAGCTAGAGGAGTTGAGCCTAGCAGAGTTTGAGTGCGAGTTCGGACCGGTGGATGCGAGCCTAAATGATGAAGTCCAATCTTTCTGGGCCTCATTTCGTCATTTAGACGAAAGCGAGTGGGACAATAGAATTGATGAATTTCTCCTTCCTAAACCTCCACCCATACCATTTGAGTCTTCGTAGGTACTTGAAGATACGACTCAAATATCGTCCGACTTAGAGACCAACACACGTGCTACGCAACAAGAGGATCATTTTCCGGTTTATGAGGACAAACACTCTATGCTTAAATTATTTTCTAATATGGATTGTTCCTTTTTGTGTGCCCCTCTCCCCATACTACTTGAAAAATCTTGGGAACGTGATTCTATATTTCTTGGATCCCAATGGGACTTCTCCTCTTATGCACCAAAATCCTTCATTATCCCCCTAAATTTTGTAATTGGTGATGGTTCATTTTTTAAACTTTTCACATGCCTTCCGTTTTTCAAACGGAATTCTTACTTTTCGGGAGGCATGCATCCTAATGAAGGTACACCATTAATCCCTCAAAGTCAAATTGTATTTTGGGTGGACCCTCAAATTTTTCGACTTTTAGTGTATGATTTATTAGTTGTTCAAATGTTAGGTTGTAAATAGTTAGTTTTTTTTTTCTTTTTCTTTTTCTCTTTTATTATAGTCTAGTTTTGAGAGTTAGAGTTTTTGTATTCTTTTTGCTATGCTTGGTTCTAACATGTTTTGTAGATTCAATGGACTCGCACTCATCGGGGATCGCTCCATTTGGGTAATATCTTTCTTTTCCTTTATTTATGTTGTGTTCTTGATTCGCATTGAGGACAATGCAACATTTAAGTTAGGGGGTGTGGGATATTCTTCCCATTTGTTGTTTAGATTCATTGATTCGATCACATGTTCTTTCCAAGTGTGTTTTTTTTTTTAAATTAAAAAAAATTGAAAATTTTTGAAAAAACCAAAAATATTTTTGTTCAAAATAAATAAAAATTAGAATTTAAATTTTTCAAAAATATCACCTTTGTTCTATTTAAAGTCTCAAATTGTAAAATTCCTAATGCACTAAGCCAAAATTGACCGAAGATGGAAATTGAAAGAAAATTGACGACTTTACGAATAAGTGTGGAGATTAGTCCAAACCGGTGAGATTTCGAGCCTTTCAATTTTTTATGAGTTTTTAAATCAATCCGAGTTTATGATTAACTCAAAGTTCTTTTCAGCGTTTTAATAAGTAGTTGATGATCTCAATCCTTTGTTTTGATCGGTTATGGGAAATGTGTAAAATGTTGTCTCGAAATTCGTGCTAAATATATCTCTAAACTTAATTAATCTCAAGATGCATATGGTAATGTGATTAGCAATTTGGACAATGAAGTAGGCCCTCATTTGTTACCCAAAAATATTAGCCATAAAAAGTTGTGAAAAATTATCCCTTTGCAACCCAAGTTGAGCCTAATAAAATATTTTCCTTTCGTTTGATAAAATTCGAAAAACCCAATTAGCCCGGAATTGTGAAAATTGAGAAAATTAATCAAGTAAGTCCAAATTGTGCAATAAAAAGGGGCAAGGAAAAAAATGTTGAAAAAAAATAGTGAAAAAAAATGAAAATTGAAAAAGAAAGAGAAAAATGAGCAAATGCCCGAAAAAGCACAAATGGACATCATAAGGACATTTTCCAATTCCGAACAACCCATCCACTCCGATTTTTACCCTTTACACCTTTTAACCCGAAAAGTCCTAACTGAGTCCGAATGGCGAAATTGGTTACCGCGTGGAGAGCTAAGACATGAAAAGATTAAATGAGAGATTAAATGGTGTGAAATAGAGGTGATGTTCCCGTTTCCTAATAACTGTAATCCGATGATGAGATCTTTTCACCATAAATTTCCTTCTTTCCAATTTTGTATGCATGAATTTGTGTCCATTATATTTACTCTTTATATCATGCATACCGAGAGAAAATAACCGCAATCCGAGTGATTCGTTTGTGAGTGCAATCCGTAAGAATTTGAATCAAAACGAATTTTCGAAAAGTAACGTAATGCTCAATCGGTGGAAATTTGAGGGTTAATTTTTGGCTTTGCACACACACACACACTATGGTTTGAGACAGTTGAATATGAGTTGATGGTGATTATTTTTCGAAAATTTTAAATTGTACAATTTTTAAATATTTTGATATTTATTTGAGTCAATAAAGAATTTTGTGGGTATATTCACTGCAAACCCTCACGAGACAAAACTCGTCCTACTAGGGTAACCTAGGGGTTTAAAGGCTTGTTGCATACGCTAAATGCAATCGCTTGCCTGCGAAAGTGGAATTTTATTTTAATAAAAGAATTTTCAAGAGTAGAATTTTGGCTAATTTCATTTATATTGCTCGGGACGCGCAAAGTTCTAAGTTAGGGGGTGTGATTAGGCATATATTCTTCACATTTATCCCCTTAATTGGGGTATTTTTATGATCCCGTGCAGTGTAAATATCTTGGATTTGTCTCGTATTTATGCTACTAACCTTTTTTGGAAAGTATTTCTTGTTTTGTGTATTTCTCATGTGTTTTACAGGTATTTCATGCAAGTTAGTGCGAAGCAGAACTCAAAACAGTGAAAGAAACCAAGAAATGGAGAGTTGAAGGGCATTTTCGTAATTTTTCAGCCTTATTCCGGAGGTGGGGCCAACTAGAAAGTTGAAGAGTTCTAAATTACAAGAATACTGGAAAAAACGGCACCTCAATCCGAGCTACGGTGAAGAAGTTACGATGTTTTGAAGTTGTGCGATAATGAAGAGTCTGGATGTGCGGATTTCTGTAATTAATTATGCATTTAATGCAGTGCAACTCTTGGAAAACTTGTGCCACAAGCGAAATTTGATGCCAAATTCATGCAACTTGGTGCTATAAAAGACCAAGCTCTACCTCATTTTCAAGGGGAGTGGAATTCTAGAGAGAGGTAGTTGCTAGAGAGAGGCTAGGTTAGGAGTAGGTTAGAAGTGCTAGATTAAATTTTAGAGTTAGATTTCGAGAGAAAATTTTCTATTCCTTCAAGAGTTTTCATGAAGATTCCAATTCCATTTTTTGTTGCTGAATTCAAGTAATATCTTTCCATTCTCTATTTTTATTATTTGCAAATTATTTCCCATATCTTGTAGATCCATAATTTTGTGTGTGAATTTATTCTTGAACCAAATCATGAGTAGCTAAATTCCCAAGGGTTGGGGTACATGAACTCAATCCAAGGAAAATTATTTATGTAGAAAATAGAGGTTAAATTAAAATATTGATTGAATCGTGAAAGCACCGCTTTATATTTATCTTTGATTTCGTATGGTGTAGGCTTGAACCTCATATACGTAATGCTTAGAATATATAAAGACTGGATTCATTCACCGCTTTATATCTATCTTTGATTTCATATGATGCGGGCTAGATCCCTCATATATGTAATGCTTAGAATGTATAAAGACCGAATCTAGTCAATAATTTTAATTTACAATTCTAGTATTTTATACGGTAATTTGTTAAGGATTGAGGGATTGTACCCTACACTATTTTCTCCCATTTGTCAGATCTAATTTCTTTTGCACTTTTCAGTTTGTTTTTCTTAAGTAATTTTTTAATAGAAATTTTCCCAATTATTAATCATCTTTTCATTTCTTTTACGAAATCATTTCAAGATTTAATAATTTTTCTTATTACTATTTGACAATCTCGATCCCTGTGGATACGATCCCGACTTACCGGGTTTATTACTTGAGCGACAGGCTTGCACTTGAGCCTAGAGTGAACGCATTTATGAGACAAATTCTTAGTCGCGTCAGTTTTCATTTAAACAGAAACAAGTTTTTTTGTTTTCAAAATCAAGGCACTTTATTTCAAAATTTTCTTACCTCGTTGAAATGAGAAGGAATTCTCGTTCGAATGAGATGTCTAAGTCGTTCAAAGGTCGTTTGATATATTTATCTAATGAGCATCTAACGATGGCGTACTGGCATGAGACTTGGCATCGTTTAAAGGTCGTTTAAAGCATGTTCAAAAGAGATGGAAAAGTCATTTGAATGAGATTCTATTTTATTCAAATGAAGTTCTTTTCTCTTTCGAACGAGCTTCAAATTCGTTTGAACAAGTTGCCTCCTCAAAATTTATAAATGCTCTATAAATACATGTTTCATGTTTAGATTTTTAAGACTTTTAAAAGAACGCTTTCTGAATATCTATTTCAAAAGTTTTCAGTGTTTTGTGTTATTAAACACTTTTAGATTCACACTTTAGATTCCCAAAATAGTTTTTGTGAATCGGTTTAAACTCTAAAAATATTTTTATCCTTGCATACACCTTGTGGAGAGGTACTCCATTACTAATTTGTGAACCCAGAGGTTCCACGACTGAAGAACAAAGCAGAGGTTGATCGGTGGATACCGAGAGCGAATCTATCGCTTATGGACTGCTTGGAGACAAGTAGTATTCTTTAGAGATTTACAAAGACTAGCGCGTTATACTTGTGGTGATAATCAAGTAGTACTGTCAGTCAACCGTCTTGTAATATTTTTGAAGTGTTGAATAAAGGCTTTGCCCGTAAGGAATTTTTCCTCAATCGTTGTGTTCTTGAATGCATAGCATATTCATATTGTTTTGAGCACATATTTTCCTTAATAACTAATTTAATCAAAGATTATAATTTGTCTAAAATTGGTTTTGTATACTTAGACTATTAAATTGATAAAAAAAATAGAATTTTAACTTGTGACCATCCTTGTCGAGCACATTTATTTCCACATTTATAAATTGGTATCAGAGCTTTGAGTTATTTCTTTACCCTTACAAGTCGTATGAAAGCATTCAGAATTCTTACCTTTACAAGTCCTATGAAACGGCAGGTTCCAGACCCTGCCTATTAGCATTGCGCCTAAACACACCTGCCGATTGGTAGGAACAGGGCTATGCCGATCGGTAATACCCTGGGCCTATAAAAAGGAGGGCCTAAACCTCATTTTAAAAGGCCAAAAAAATTTGAAATACAGCACTCTCGGTGAATCCAGAAAATCTCTCTCAAAGTCAGCGTGATTTACACATCCAAATCCCTTTCCAACCTTCACTTTTCATCACCCTTTTCATCAAACTTGGTGAATTAACTACCCTCCATCATCATCCAAGTGCAAGGGCTTGCTCTCCAACATTCAAGATCAAGCTCAAGATCTTCAAGAAGGTCCAATTTTCTCAACTCTCTCCTTAAATTCTCATAAGTTCGCATTAACTTATTTTATTACTTAGTGTTTCTATTTTCCCATCTCACAAACCCTAATATACTTTTTATTTAGTATTATCGCACATCTTCTATTTTCATATAAATAAAAAACCTAAAAAATAAGAAAAAGAGGGTTTGTTCATAAATTCCAAACGGGGATTCTGACACTTTTCTCACAACTAAAACACTTTTTTACACACACACACACAAATAAGAGAAGTTTTGATTGGATTCATGGGATAAATCCCACCCCTCGTTTTGCATACGAACTACGTGGACTTTGATGCCTCTAAAGGCTACGTAGGTGCCTTGGGGTAAAACCCGAGACTCGAGTCCCTTTCCTACTTTTTTCTTATTTTTCATTCTATGTATTTACATATATATATGTTTGTTCTTAGCGGCGTATTATTCCACATGCGTTATCATTCCCTTATAATGATTGACGATGGGATAAGCACATAAATCCTATTTTCTATATTCTTAAGAGCATTCCTACAGATGATTCTCTTTATATCTTCCATGATATAAGTCGATGATTCTTATCTCCACTATATATACACATGCACACATATCACGGGGGAAATAAAGGAAAATATCAGAAAACCCATGAGAGACCGTAAGGGCGGAATGGGTGCCTAACACCTTCCCATTTCTTAACTTAGCCTCCGAACCCTTTTTAAATCATTTTTGGATTCATATGTATCAGTATGTCTTTGGATACTGTCCCTCGGAATGGCTCCCTTTTCTTTTGTTTGTTTTGAGTAAAATAGACGGGCGACTCCATCTCTCTACATTTTTCACCTCATCAATGATGCCGATCGAACCGCTCCCGAGAGGGACGCGCGGGACCTAGGATCCTCTCTCTCCCACCCGTTGTGAGGATCGAGGATGGCCACAGTGGCGACTCCACTAGGGACATTTTTCATTTTGAGGGCTAGACTCTATTTACATGGGTGTCATTTTTGTTTATACTTTCCCTTATTTTTCATGTTCCCCTTTTCATGTGTACCTCATGCTTATGTTTCTATTCACACGCTTGTAGAAAATTCTCCATGTACACTTCACACCACGTGCACCTAGGATCACATACATCCTCATGTTGCACGCATACCGATTGCCCTCAAGAGCAAGACATATATCGTGGAAGTCACCCTAAAGGTGGGAACCGTTTCTGATTCACCCAACCAACTGCATACCCACATATAGGTGTCAAACCTAGGACACACATGTTAAATTGTCGGTTTCTACCCGAAACTCTGCTCAAATTCCGGGTCGGCCTGCCGCCCAAAATTTTTGCTCATTTTTAGAGCGGGGCCCTACTTGTGAGCCTGGTTACAAGTCCAGCCATAGCTTTACATATATTACAAACCCAACCTTTCCAGGATCGGGTCCCTTCCGGCTTTCATTTTGCATTTAGGAAAATTTAATACAAGTGAGAACATAATAATTATAATAATCATGCTGAGTTCCATCTCCTAAAAACATTTTTCCTTCCGTTATCAAAAATCCAAAAATATTTCCTCCCTTCTTTATCAAAAAGCCAAAAATATTTCTCCGTTCTTTATCAAAAAGCCAAAAATATTTCCCTGTTCTTTATCAAAGATCCAAAAACATTTCTTCCCTTCTTTATCAAAAATCCAAAAATATTTTATCTTCCGATCTCAAAAAAAATGTCAAAAATCTTTTCATTCTTTTTCTCAAAAATAAACCCCACTTTATGCCTTCTCAAATCGATCGCACGCCCTTGGCCTGGCTCCCTATTGGCTTTGGTCTTCAGTCAAATCACCCTGGAGTTCTGTTCATTCCCCTGTTCTTCTTTCGAGTCCGAAATCCATCCGCTTTCCACGGAGAACACATATCAAGTACCCGTTGTGCATCCAGATCTGACGACAGTCCTAGCTCAGCTTGGGCCCAAGATTGACAACCTCCAAACTGAGGTCCGAGAAATGCAATGAAACTAGGTTCCCGTTCCTCAACAGCCTGAGGCACTATTTCCTCGTGCTATGGGTCCACTCGAGCCTATTTAGGTACCCGAAGAATATCAGCACGCTCCTCGTGTTCCTCCTGTTAATGGATCACCGCCTGCCCAACTTCCAATGCCAAATCTTGCCCAGCCTGGGGCTAACTTGCATGTGATCGTTGATCCTAAAGAGGAAGAGTTGAACAAGGTCAAAGAAGATCTCAAGATGCTGACTAAGAAGTTCGACCAAGTTAGAATCTCTGGAAATTACATGGACTACACCCAAATTTCTCCTTATCCCAAGGCAAGGTTACCCGAGAAGTTCAAGATGACGAATATCGAGAAATTCAGAGAAAGTGGACCCCCGATTGTCCATCTTAGTAGTTATCACCATGCCATGACTGTCCTAGGGGATTCTGAAGAAGTGATGGCCCAATTATTTCAGCAAACTTTTAAGGATCGCGCCCTGCGATGGTTTTCGTCTCTCGAGAAGTCCAGGATTCGTAGCTAGGAGGATGTGGCCCGAGAATTCATATCGCAATACAAATACAACGAAGAGCTTGAGGTCACTCGTCGTGATTTAGAGCTGCTCAAACAGAACTCTGGGGAATTAGTTAGCTTCATAGACCGATGGAGGGAAAAAGCAGCTACCATGACCAATCGGCCTTCCGAGAAAGAACAAGTCTGCATAGTGAAGAAGAACTTCTTGCCCCCATATTCGAGTAGCCATGGGAGGACAATACTATCCCCACTTCCGATCTTTCAAAGAAGCAGGAGTAGAAATCGAGGAGGGTATGACTAAAATAAATGTTGAACCAAAGAAGGTGTCCGGACAGTTCACCCTCAGAAAATATGACAAACTTGTCAGTGCTACAGCCTCAACCATCAACAACATCTCTCAACCGACCACATCATGGGCACCAGAAAATCGCCCTGTCCCAGTCCGAAAAGAGTACACCGAGCTCCATGCTCCCCTCTCCAAAGTTTATCAATCCCTGTTAAGCCGAAACCTTATCAAACCCTTGGACCCCCCTCCATTGCCAAATACACTCCCAAGAAACTTTAACGAAGATACCCATTGCGCCTTTCACCAAATCATTGGCTATACCATCGACCAATGCTTTCACCTCCGAAACATAATCCAAGGTCTAATTGACCGGGGTACCATTGCCCCACCAACCAATCCTAAGCCAAACACTACTCACAACCCACTCCCAAACCATGGCAATGCCATCTTCTTCCCAGAATTTGACCCCTCAACTCAAATCACACCTATATACTCTCCTAAACCTCTCCAAACTTGCCCATATTTCCTCTTACACCCTACTATCCTCGATGATCAGGCATTGTCACTCCTTACCAGAGCATGCATCGATGTCCGCACCCATTCTAAAAATAGAGGTATGGAATTATCAGAAGTAATAAATCAACTCCTAGAGTTCAAGCTAAAATTGACCTCAGGAATGATCATTGATTGCCAGATGTTCAGTACGCTATTCTTAGAAGCACGGAAACGGGCTGAGAGTTAGACCGTTGGGTAGTGCCGACCGACAAAGTCAACCTGGATGATGTTGTCCGAATTATGGCAAAAATATTCAGGAGAACCAATAATGTTTGTAGTATGACCGAGTTACTTGATAATCTGAAGCTACAAGGGAACCTGTTACCTTCACCCTTACATATCCCCACAGAATGGAAAGACCTGTATGAAGAAGTCGTTGAAGTTGTGGAATGCATTGACTTTACATGGAAAGACAGAATTATTGCCACCGAATGGGGGGAAGAATTCGGAGATTCGAACGAAGAGCAAGCTTCAAAGAAAACTAGCCAGGTAGCCGACATATGTGGAATGATATCATTTGAAGAACTCCTCAGAGAAATAAATAAGGTGGCAGAACAACCCGAGATTGACAAAGAAATAGGGTTCATGTTCTTCCCTTCTTCAGTAAATCACATTACCATATCAGGGAGGCATTACCTGATCCAAAGCCCAATACCAGCAAATTATAAGGGGAAGGCAGTTGAAAACCTTCATATGCCATAAATGACCCTCGAGGAGAGCAAGATCCTCAATCAACTAAAGAAAACTCAACTAACATCACTCTATGGGGACTTTTCATGTCTTCTCAGCTGCACAGAAATGCTTTGATCAAGCTGCTCACTAGACCCACAGTTTCTCCTTCTACCACACTAGAAGAAGCAATAAATTTGGCCAGATCCTTGACCTCTACCCGAATGATATCCTTTGTTGAAGAATAAATCCCCAGAATTGGGCCAAACCATAATCACGCACTCAACATCTCCGTTGAAGTTATGGGAAAAATTGTACCATTCTCTCTTGTCGATAATGGATCCACCTTGAATGTCTACCCACTAAGAACCTTCAAATTCTTAGGACTGAAGGAAAGTGATCTCGTTCTAACCTCCGCTGTTGTACGTGCCTACAATAATACCCATCGGGAGGTGATGGGATCCATAAAGCTTGTAATAAGGGCTGGGCCTATAAACCTTGCGTTGAATTCCAGGTTATCAACATCCCAGCTTATTTCAACCTGTTACTCGGACGACCTTGGCTCCACAGTATCGAGGGTGTGTCTTCCTTACTCCATAAGAAATTAAAGTTATTCGTCGATGGATGAGTCATCACCATTTTGGGCGATGACAACAACACCGAGGGTGCAAGTACCAGCAGTCCGATCCTTGAGATACAGCATGGGTCAAATGATATGCTTCTATCTGGATTCCAAGTTGAACCGCTTCTACTCCCATCATGGGATGATTTCAAAGAGAGGGTTTGTCCAAAATATGACCCTCATGGCAACGTCAATGTAATTCAGATATTCAAAAACATGCACTTCATGCCCAGACTTGGCCTAGGACAAAGACAACAAGGGATACTTGAGCCTATTGAACTGAAAAGGGATTTCCCTCTATGTGGTTTGGGGTATCAACCGTCAGAACAAGATCTCAGAATGATCCGCTAGTCTCGACCAAAGAGAAGACTAGACCGCATCCAGACTATCTCATGTGACTCCTTAAATGGACGATTCATCAAAGAGGGTGAGGACTTCCCCTTTTGCGGCCTTCTGGAACCATGGTATGACCATACAGACAAGAAGATGAAGCCTGTAATGGAGATCTTTTTTCCAAGAAAGCTACCCATGGGCCTAAATCTACCAACACCATGTACAACCGCTCATCAAAGATACCGAGGAGACTGAGGAAAGTGACTCCGAGGATTCCTTCAACTTACAGACACTGGGGCTGACACTCTACATGGTTCATTCAGGCACCACATAACTGGATCCGTCCCACCTGATTAAAGTTGCTGATAGACCTCTCCTCGACTGGCATGTTGCGCCAGTTCTACCTCTTGAAATCCCCCATAACCCCAATGTTTACCCCATTTCTTCTTTTGTTGTCTATCCTTGCTCAAATTTAATCGAGACCTCCTTTGATGAGGTTCTCAATGCTGTTTTTTCCTAATAGTGAAATAAATGAGGATTTTGAGTAAATTGTTGTGCCCTACATTAATTGTTTTGACTCTAATCAAACTTTTGATGATGATGATTTTGCAAATGAATAATTCTTAACTGATCTAAATAAGGTTAATAACAAACAACATAACTGAGTTCAAGTTAATGAGGAAGAGACTATTATTATCAACCTCGGTTCCAGTAGCCAATTGCGCGAGATTAAGATAGGGGCTACCCTCGACAAGCTTGAGCGCACATAACTCGAAGAATTATTGAAGGAATTCGTGGATGTCTTCGCATGGTCTCATTACGATATGCCCAGCATTGATCCTGAAATAGCTTAACATGAGATCCCAACTCTTCCAGATTACAAGTCGATTAAGCAAAAGTTGAGAAAGCTCCGTACCAAATGGTCGCTTAAAGCCAAAGAAGAGGTGGTTAAACAACTGAACGTGGGTTTCATTCGTGTGATCGAATATCCCACATGGCTAGCCAATATAGTTCCTGTGTTGAAATCAGTAGGGAAAGTTAGGATGTATGTAGACTACCAGGACTTGAATAAAGCCTCTATCAAGGATGATTATCCGCTACCCAATCTCTTCATGATCGTGGACAACACAGCCAGTCATGCTCTTAAGTCATTCATCGACGGGTTTACCGGATACAACCAAATCAAAATGTACCCAGACCACCAAGAAAAAATTGCATTCATCACCCCATGGGGAAGCTTTTGCTACACTGTTATGCCATTTGGTCTCAAAAATGCTGGGGCAACCTACCAGAGGGATGCCACAACCATCCTGCACGATCTAATTCACAAATAAGTTGAGGTCTATGTGGATGATATGATTATCAAATCCAAAACTAGAGAAGGTCATATTCACGCTCTCTGAAAGTTCTTTGAATGACTGCGACAGTATCAGATGAGACTCAATCCACATAAATGTGTCTTCGGCGTTACAAAGGGAAAACTCTTGGGATTCATGGTCAGTGAGAAAGTGATCGAAGCAGATCCTACCAAGATAAAGGCCATACTTGATATGCCACCTCCCCGAATAGAGAAAGAAGTCTGAGGTTTCCTTAGGAAATTGCAATACATCAGTCGGTTCATCAGCCAGCTCACCTCCATCTACGAACCCATTTTTAAACTACTCCGAAAGGATTCAACCAACGTTTGGAACGAGGCCTGCCAAGAAGCTTTCGACTGAATCAAGCAATATCTGACCCAACCCCCGGTACTCATGCCACCATAGCCTGGTCTCCCTTTACTCATATACGTAACTATAACTGACACTACAGTTTGGGGCTTTACTAGACCAATAGCTTGAAGATTACCGTAAAGAAAGATCCATCTATTATGCCATTCACAAATTGTTCAGATACGAAGTCAACTACAGTGCTTTGGAAAATGCATGTGTCGCGCTTGTCTAGGTCACCCAAAAGTTACAGCACTACATGCTCGCTTTCCCCATCAAACTTATATCCCGAATGGACCCCATCAAATTCCTGCTTGAGAAACCCACCTTATCCAGCCGGATGGCTCAGTGGTTAATGCTCTTAGACGAGTTTGATATTGTGTACGTCACACAGAAAGCCATGAAAGGAAGAGCCATCTATTACTACCTCGCTAACTACCCCGTGGAAGAAGTTAATGTCTGGGTCTTCGAATTCCCAGATGAAAACATCCTCTACGCTGCTCAAGATGACCTTTGATGGCAAATTTTCTTTGACGGTGCTGCCAATAAAAAGGGATATGGCATTGGGATACTTCTAATTGCCCTAGATGACTCCCACACTCCCCTCTCCATTAACTTGGATTTCCCTTGTACCAATAACATGACTGAATACGAGGCATGCACGGTAGGCCTCCAGGTTTCTCTCAAGAAAGGTATTCAATTCCTAGATGTTTACGGGGATTTTACCCTCATCATCGGTCAAGTGCTCAGAAAATGGAGAGTCAAAAATGAGAAGCTCCAACCCTTTCATGCCCATTTAGAAGAACTAGCCTCCCTATTCCAAGATATCACCTTCCATTACCTACCTAGAGAAAACAATAACCTAGCCGATGCCTTTGCTACCTTGGCCTCCATGGTCGATATGCCCGAAGGAATAACAATGACCCTCTTTCCTGGTTTAAAAATAGGACAAACCAACCCACTGCTACCACATTGATCTCATCACTAAAGAATATCCCCAGCTAGCCAATTGCTGGTACTATAATATTTGGCACCTCCTCAAACATGGTAGGTATCCTGAGGGTTCCAATAAAAAAGATCGAGCAACCGTTCAAAGACTGGCCACCCAGTACATCATCTGTCACAAAGCACTGTTTAAGAGGAACTTCGATGAAACTCATTTTCACTATATCATAGGGGTTAACATTGAAAAGATAATGCAAAAAATCCACAGCGAAGAATGCGATCCCCAGATGAACGGTCACATGATTGCCAAGAAAATCATATGACAAGGCTACTACTGGACCACCATAATCCAAGATTGCACCGCCTATGTTCGAAAATGCCTCAAATGCCAACAGTTCTCCAATCTTCAGCATCTGCCTCCGCGAGAATTATACAACATGACTTCTCCCTGGCCGTTCTCCACCTGAAGCATCGACATCATAGGGAAGGTTACACCAAAGGCTTCCAACGAGCATGAGTTCATCCTAGTTGCCATTGATTACTTCACCAAATGGGTCAAAGCTGAGTCATACGCAGTGCTGAACGCCAAGAAAGTGTCCAAATTCATTAAGAAAAACATCATCTGCCGATATGGGGTCCTGCACGAGCTAGTATCAGATAACGAGTTGCATTTCGAGGAAGAAGTCACAGAAGTGGTCAATGAGTATGGGATCCAGAGACACAAATCTTCTCCCTACCGACCTCAGACTAATGGTACAATCGAAGCCACTAATAAGAGCCTCAAGGCCATCATCAATAAGATGACTGAAAGATGTCAAGATTCGGCCGACCAAATCTCTTATGCCCTCTGGGGCTACCGAACCTCAACACAAACCTCTATCGGGGATACCCCTTACTCTCTAGTCAACGGCATGGAAGCAGTCCTACCCGTGGAGCTAAAAATACCCTCATTGTGCGTCATGCTTGAAAGCAAGGTCAGCGAAGAAGACTGGTGCCAAAGCCATCTTGACGAGCTGACCCTCCTAGATGAAAGGAGATTGAAAGCTTTATATCACATACAAGGGTACCATCGTCGAATAGCGCGATCATTCAACAAGAGAGTCAAGGATTGCGGTGTCCGAGACGGGATTTAGCCCTCAAAGAAATTGTGGAATCTATCTGGGACCCCAGAGGGAAATTCAAGCCAAATTGGAGCAGCCCATACATTGTCAAGAAAATCTTATCTGGCGGTGCCGCCATGCTCACTAACTTAGATGGGGAGGAGATGGCTCACCCAGTCAACCTGGACCGTCTCAATAAATTCTACCCCTAGTCCGAAATCTCGGCGCGCTACGATTCTTCTCATCTCCCTTCTGTTCTAAAAATTAAAAAAAATAAAAAAAATCTCTTCATTTCCCTCTACCCAGAACTATGTGGGCCAGATCCTCTGTAAAAATCATTTTTAAACGAATTAAAAAATTTCAAAACCCAGAGGTACATAGGTAGCTCATACATTTTATATGGGCACGACCCCTTCTTTTTCACAAAAAAACTATTCTCTTCTCATCACCCAGAATGACAGTTCACTTTAACATATACTTGAACAAATGGATTATGCATGCCTTAGCGATCGGTATAGATAATTCAAAATACAAATTTCATCAAAAGACACAGCTAGATGATCAAAAACTTGTTTATTTCATTACTAGAAAATTACAGTGCAATTACATGAGAAAAGGAACGGATAATTCCCTCCCCCTACCTTCCTAAAAAGCCAAATAAAATCCCCACACTTATTCTCCAATACAAAATAAACTCTCCAAGAGTCCTATCCACAACTGCCAGAGGATCCTATTCTGTCATCATCATCTACATCCTGGGGTCCCCAAGCTTCCCCTTCCTGAATAGAGTGTCGCAGACGCTCCATGGATCGATAAGCTCAAACCAGCTTCGAAAAAACCACAACGCCCCCTTCCATGGTATTAAATAAGACGAGACACATTTGTTCAGTCTCCACTGCCAACATCTGGTTGATAACTCTCCTCCATAACCACTTCATATAATCCCCAAGGATGTGCCAAACTCTCCCAACAGACTGAGAGGGACGGGTCGACGGACATCGAATCTCCCATAAGGAGCCAAGACGCATGCGTAGACGTTCAGTCAAATCTTCTACCGGAAAGAAATCTAGTGTCCGAGGTGGCACAATCTGCTCCCAACCAAATTGGAACAGAATCCGCCAAGGGAAATAAAAAGAGGTTTGTCTAAGGCCAACCATCCGAACGTACGAATATTCTACCAGCTCCAGAATAGGCAGCAACTGTCCCCACTAAGGCACTGACCAATACAAATTTAGAGCCCCATGCTCCACAAGCCAATTCTCCCAGCTCTCAATATCTAAGCCAACACTAATGAAATGGTGCGAAAAGAAATTGGGTACAACCAACAAAGGGTATTTCAGAGGAGTCACCAGACGGAGTCTTTTCGACAATCACATGACAGCATCACAGGGCTACCCCTCAGAAAGTTAGAACAACCTTCTGGCCAAGCATCCAGGCCATTTAAAGTCTCCGCCAGTATCAGCGCCACAGGATTACGATGGTATGACATCCATGAAGTAATGGTTGCAAGTTGTGGGTCCACCAGCAATTCCCCAGTCACCAGCATCAATTTCGAAACCAAGCCCAAAACAATGGATCCGACGTATCCAACATCTCCAACCTCCTATAAATGCACGAATTGTAACACCACCGAAAGGGAAATTATTCCTCCAGCAACCAATGATCTAGCCGCTGAAGGCGAAATACGAAGAAGCCCAGCCAACAAATCCCTGGGAGAACGGGAAAACTCAAGTAGAGCTGCAGTAATGCTGGGATTTATCCCCAGCATGGTAGAAAATTCCTCGTAGGTAGGACAAACCTCATCCAAGCCAAATCAGAATACATGGTCTTTGGGGTACCAAATTTGTACTGCCGCCATCAGCATGTTCCACTCGGAGGGGCGATTGTGCCACAAAGAAACTCGACGCATGTTGAAAGCATCGTAGTCGACATTATAAGAGAACATTGCCTCCAGGGCTTCGAGGTAGTTAGCAAACTCAATGCTACTAGGGAGGGACATCTTGCAAGATTAAGAGATAGAAAGTGAGTAAGTACTAATGTGAAGAAGTGATGAAAACACTCCACCCTTACCCCTTTTTATACTTGAAAACCCACATAAAAGACACAATCCTTGCAGAAATCGTAGGGAATCCTGCCCCACAAGGTACCAAAGGCTGAAGAGGACACTAGTCAAAGCTTTGAATTGATGGGACTGGACTAACTTACCAATAGGCAGGACAAGGGGCTTGCCGATCGGCAACCCCCTATTTTTAGAAACTTCCTTCCTCTTTTGTCAAATTCAAAAAATTCACCATAAATTGATATTCTCAACAGAATTTTAAAAATCCCCTTTTCATCTTTATATAAATTTTCATTTTGAATAAAAATTTCTTTCAAAACCCCAAAAATATCTCTTTTCACGGTCTCAGCAGCAAAGCAAAAAATGCATGTGCATGCACTCATTCACCATTAATAGAAGATAATAAAAAACTCCATTGCATTGTATATATATGTTTTTTTGTGTCATATCGGTTTTACAGGAAATATAAAGAAAAGAAAAAAATAAACGGGACTCAGCCCGAACCTATATTCTCTCTCTCTCTCTCTCTCTCTCTCTCTCTCTCTCCCTCTAACCTAAACTTCACCCCTGTGACGAGACGACGCACCACCGCTAGCCGAGCCAGAATCCTCCACGGACGAAGTAGAAGGCACCAAGTAAGAAGGAATAGGAACCGCATCCTGAATATGGGCAGTCACCGAAGATATCCAGTCCCTGATGTCTCTCAGCCAAGTGGTCGACACCCGGACTTGCTGCAAGAAACGGCAAAATCAGTATCAAAATAGGAAAGATCAAAAGAACTCAAAAGGAAAGAAAAAGCCCAAAAAATATACCTCAGGGCGAAGGACCTCCTCTATTAAGGGCAAATCCTCCGGATCCATCGCATGAGGACGATGCAACATAGGCACCATCCCTCCATCAGCCCGTCGGATGTTGTACGAAGGAGTATACAACCGCAAAAATGGAACCTCTGAAGTCACCGTCGTCACAGACGTCGACGGACTACCACCGCTGTGGGAGGACCCCATCGACCGACTCAAACTCGCAGGAGGGAAAGGAAATGCATCATATATGATGGGCGCCATCAGCCAACTCATCACAAGGTCCATATAGTCATTTGGCGCAGCTGTATCAGTGTACAACAGGTAGGACTCACCGATTATCGCAGCAATCCTCGTATCCTCCAGCAGCATCTGCTCCTACCTTATAGACATAGGTGGATGCGCAGGTGGCACCACCACCTCCTCCTCGATAATTTGTCGAACCACTCTCTCCCCGAGGTACCATGAGTGGCCAAACTCATACGCCATTAAGCACCGCATCTGCGCATTTACTCTTATCAACCTCGTGTCCTGAATAACAATCCCACAAATGTAAAAGGTCACCTAAAAATCCCCAGTAGGTATGAGTCAATACAGAATCAGAACATATAAAGACCAAGACGGGAAGGGAAATAGTCTTACCCTACCACTGGTCAGGCCATTCAAGACCTGACGCACCGCCTCCAGAGAAAGAGATCTCTTTGACTAACGATTGGCCTTGCGCCATCGGTACAACCAGAAGAAGTCCCCAAGAGTCTCGTCCTTTAAAGCCACCAGATGTGTATTACACCTTATCACCTCATAGAACCATGTCTGCCAAAGATAAGAATTTGAAGTAAAAAATTATACGCATAAGGAAAATGCGAATGCATGAAAGGAAAATGCGCAAACTAAAGAATACCTCAAGAAGATACATGGCTCCAGTAAATATCTGCCGGCAGCACCGACTGAATGCATCCATAGAAAAATATAGGGTCTCCAAAGTCAGACTCCCCCAATAATAAAAAGGGATGTTCGAAAAC
Source organism: Sambucus nigra (assembly GCA_949130495.1). Classification (NCBI taxonomy): domain Eukaryota; kingdom Viridiplantae; phylum Streptophyta; class Magnoliopsida; order Dipsacales; family Adoxaceae; genus Sambucus; species Sambucus nigra. Next base: position 200,979,366 of record OX422222.1, read on the forward strand.
ACCCTCAAGTATGGTAAGAACCACAAGTGGATGACATCACCGCTCACCGCCACCATGAATCCCCCCAGCACCAACAAAATGAACAACTGGGCCATCTGCCTCACCTGTAGCCCGTCCTCCCCATCAACCACCCTAATCAGCAAGACATCCTTCAGCAGGGAAAACCTAATGGAATCCCCAGATACTATCCTCCCCATGTCACTGAGCGCAACCCGCACCGCCTCCGGCCTCACCCGCAAGGAGCGATCCACATCTATCTTCTCCCCATCATAATCCAGCCCCTAGTAGCTGTTGCACATCTATGGGAGTCACGATCATATCCTCGAAGTCAAAATGAAAGGTGTGGGTAGTGTCCCACCATCTCTCCCCCAGAGCGCACAAGATCTCTCTCGAACGAGGCATCTCATCCAGCGCGGACGCCAATCTCCCAAAACCTGCTGATGATACCACCCAATGCAGTACAGGCAGAAGATGTTCCCAGACATCCTTGAGCCCCATCAACCCGCGAGCACGCATGTTCGATAGAGAGACATCAGACTGTCAAAGTAAAATCTTGTCAAAATTTTAAAAAAAAAAAGAAGAAGAAAATTATCAAAAAAAAGAGAATGCCAAAATTCACTTTACTTACATAACCGCCAGGGTTCACCACCCTCGAAGAGAGATGATGCAACGGCTCCCACAGCAAGGTCTTCTCATCCGCAACCAGCTCGAATGCGTCGAAGGAGTTCTCGCTCCCAAAATCAAGAGGCGCCTGAGCCCTCCATTCCACATTCGCCCAGTCGTCAACAATCAACCATCCCCTGTGTGCTGCAGTGCTCACAAAAGCAGCCATTTTTTAAAGATTTAAATACTAGAACGATTCGCATAAGAAACTCGCAGAAAGAGAGAAGGCATGAAGCTGTGAAAAATGAAGGGAATTCACCCCCTTTATATAGGATGCCAAGGGTCATGCCGATCGGCATTGACCCCCACATACCGATCGACACTGCCCCTTTACCTTCCCGTGGTAGTCCAAAAGTATGTGCCACTATCGAATGGCACCCTCTGCATACTGTCGACTGGCACCCCCTTAAAAATTCATACCAAAAGTCCCAGAAAACCCTGAAAAATCCTCAGAAAATTCCTTTAAATCCCAGAACATTTTCTCCAAAAGAATTCCACACCCCTTCAATCGTAACCCCTATTTCCCCAGCGGAGCTCTAAAAAAGTCAAGTGAATATCCTCCCGGCAATGTCCCCATAGGATCTCAAAGGTCACCTCCTATCCCCTAAAGGTCCCATTTTTTCCCGAGCCATACGTCCAATACCTTGACCACCTAATCCCCTCCTCAGTGGAGTTAATAGCATCAAATTGGTTGTTTCCCCAAAAGACACAAGAATTCCCCCAGCAATCATCTCCCCATCTCGAATCAAAATTACGAAGTAATTTCCCCCACAGAGTTCCCCAAGAACATTACACCTAAAGCCCACAGAATTGGCTTCGACCCGCACAATTGGTCATCTCAACATAAGCCCATAGAATTGGCTTCAACTCACAGAATTGGTGATCCCACATAAGCCCGCATAATTGGCTTCGACCCGCAGAATTGGTCATATCATCCTTAAGCCCGCATAATTGGTCATCCCACATAAGCCCGCAGAATTGCCTTCGACCCGCAGAATTAGTCATCTCATCCTTAAGCCCGCAAAATTGGCTTCGATCTGCAAAATTGGTCATCCCACCTAAAGTCCACAGAATTGGCTTCGACCCGCAAAATTGGTAATCTCATCCTTAAGCCCGCAGAAATGTCCATCCCACATAAGCCCGTAGAATTGGCTTCGACCCGCAGAATTGGTCATCTCATCCATAAGCCCGAAGAATTGGCTTCGACCCGCAGAATTGGTCATCTCACCTAAAGCCCGTAGAATTGGCTTTGACTCGCAGAATTGGTCATCTCACCTAAATCCCGAAGAATTGGCTTTAACCCACATAATTGGTCATCCCACATAAGCCCGCAGAATTAGCTTCGACCGGCATAATTGGTCATCTCATCCTTAATCCCGTAGAATTAGCTTCGACCCGCAGAATTGGTCATCCCACCTAAAGCCCGCAGAATTGGCTTCGACCCGCAGAATTGGTCATATCACCTAAAGCTCACATAATTGGCTTCGACTCGCAGAATTGGTCATCTCAACCTAAAGCCCGCAGAATTAGCTTCGACCCACAGAATTGTTCATCCAACCTAAGCCCTCGGAATTGTCTTCAACCTGCAGAATTGGTCACCCCCATTATCTCTTTGGCCATCACTTCCTTTAGGACCATCCCCATCATGTTCCTTCAAACTCAAAGAATTATCTTCGACCTGCAAAATTGGTCACCTCCATCATCGCTTTGGTCATCACTTTCTTTAGGACTATCCCCAGCATAATCCTTTAAACTCGTAGAATCGATCACATTCATCTTCAAGCCCTCACAATTGGCTTCGGCCCACAGAAGAGATCGTCATCATCCTTAGGTCCTCAGAATCGACCTCGATCCTCTGGTCATCCTCTCTGTGGTGTCTATTCGATGGCTATCATTTATTCCAAACTCACCCGTCGAGGGGCTCTATTGACACCCCATTCTAATACCCCTAACCTCTCCTTAGGTCTCTAGCACATCCCCTCATCATTACAAACCCAAGTCATACCCCGGGTACTAACCTAAAGGCCATCGGGCACTCCCAGTCCCCGTTTGACCAAAACTCAAACCCTTCAGCTCGACCAAAACTGAATGAATTTTCAAAAGTCACTGAAACCCCTTTCTAACGGTCTGTCCCGTGCACAATTCTGACTTACCATGCGAACCAACGACCCGTTTTCTCCTGAAACTCGATCAAGAGGCCACTGGGTGCTCCTGGGTTTCATTTGACCAAAGTCAACCCTTCAACTCAATCGAGGCTAAATGAATCTTTAAAGGGCACTGAAACCCCTTTCCAATGGTCCATCTCGTGCCTGATTCTGACTTACGATATGGACGAACGATCTTTTTCACTCCGAGAGGTCACCGAATGATTCTAGTGCCCCGTTGACCAAAGTCAACTCCCCAAATTGGATCAAACTCTTTGTAATGTCTAAGTAAATCCTTAACCTTTCTAACGGCCCACCCCGTGCATGATTTTGACTTACCATGCGGACGAACGATCCGTTTACGTCCGACAATTCCTCGTCCAAAGGACCAATGAGCGCTTCCAAGCCACATTTCACCCAAAGTCAACTCTCGAACCCGGGATCAGTCCAAAGTACTTTCTAAGTTCTCTGAATTACCTTTCCAATAGTTTGCCCCGTGCATGATTCGGATCAACGGTTTGCACTCTGTGGCCAATTTTCCGAAAGGGCCTGAAAGACACTACCAAACGGCAGGTTCCAGACCCCGCCGATTGGCAGGACCAGGGCTATGCCGATCGGTAATACCCTAGGCCTATAAAAAGGAGGGCCCAAACCTCATTTTAAGAGGCCAAAAAAATCTAAAATACAGCACTCTCAGCGAATCTAGAAAACCTCTCTCGAAGTCAGCGTGATTTCCACATCCAAATCCCTTTCCAAACTTCACTTTTCATCACCCTTTTCATCAAACTTGGTGAATTAACTACCCTTCATCATCATCCAAGTGCAAGGGATTTCTCTCCAACATTCAAGATCAAGCTCAAGATCTTCAAGAAGGTCCAATTTTCTCAACTCTCTCCTTAAATTCTCATAAGTTCGCATTCACTTGTTTTATTACTTAGTGTTTCTATTTTCCCATCTCACATACCCTAACATACTTTTTATTTAGTATTATCGCACATCTTTTACTTTCATATAAATAAAAAACCTAAAAAAAAGAAAAATAGGATTTGCTCATAAATTTTAAACGGGGATTCTCACAATTAAAACACATTTTTACACACACACACACAAATAAGAGAAGTCTCGATTGGATTTATGGGATCAATCCCACCCCTCATTTTGCATACGAACTACGTGGACTTTGATGCCTCTATAGGCTATGTAGGCATCTCGGGATAAAACCCGAGACTCGAGTCATTTTCCTACTTTTTTCTTATTTTTCATTCTATGTATTTACACACACACACACATACATATATATATATATATATATATATATATATATATATATATATATATATATATATATATATATATATATATATGTTTTTTCTTAGCGGCGTATTATTCCACATGCGTTACCATTCCCTTATAATGATTGACGCTAGGATAAGCGCATAAATCCTATTTTCTATATTCTTAAGAACATTCTTATGGATGATTCTCTTTATCTCTTCCATGATATAAGTCGATGATTCCTATCTCCACTATATATACACATGCACACATATCACAGGGGAAATAAAGGAAAATAGCAAAAAAACCATGAGAGACCGTAAGGGTGGAATGGGTGCCTAACACCTTCCCATTTCGTAGCTTAGCCTCTGGACCCTTTTTAAATCATTTTTGGTTTCGTATGTATCACTATGTCTTTGGATGCTATCCCTCGGGATGGCTCCCTTTTCTTTTGTCTATTTTGAGTAAAATAGATTGGCGACTCCATCTGTCACCCCCTAACCCCATTAGTATATAATTAACTAAATAGTTTACAAACCCTAATTATAATTTATATATATTATTTAGGTAATACATATTGAAACAACTTCATGGTTAAAATGCGGAATATAAAAACAAATCCAATCGTTTTAAGGAGACATAATATCACCAGAACTCATATATCATTTACTTAATTACAACTAGTACAGTGTGTAAAACAAACTAACAAGACCCTACTTCTATTTACTCAACCTCCTAGACCTGGCAGTGGCAGCTGGAAAACCTGAAAATGTAAACATATAAATCCATGAGTTTAAAAACTCAGTGAGTGTACTACAACTATCTATAGTAAAAGCACAATATTAACATCTCAACATATTAATATATACATCTCTGTTTCCAAATTAGGCCATATACATATCCGGAGTTAATAAACCCCACATCTCCTGCCCGTAGGCAATAATCATATCCATAGGTTTTAAAAACCTAACATCTCCTGAATTGCATAGCAACTCAACATATCCTGGCTTTTATAAAGCCATAACATCTCAACATCTCTTGGCTTTTAAATAAGCCATAACGTATCAACATCTCATGACTTTTAAATAAGCCATATAATCTCAACATATGATACATATATGTCATATCGAAAATCAACTCAGTAAGTACACTCACCTTGTGTTGTCAACTATGTATTCGCGTTTCCCTCGGGTGGAGCTGAACTTGGTTGGTTTGACCTTACACCTGTTAATCCAACTAAATCAGTATTGAAACTCAATCATAAGTATTATCTTAATATAATTATGTAACTTTAAATAAGTAACCAACCACAATATGATTCTACTCAAGTCATATTTCATGAAACATATGTAAAGACGAAACGATGGTATATATGTTGATAAGGTCATGAACATTCAACCCTAGAAACTACGTCGTAAGGAATTTATAACTAAACTCAAGCAAACATAAAAGTATACTTCTGAATATATACGCACATGAAACATGTACACAAAATACCCTTGGGAAGGAGAAGATAAAAACATTCTTTCATGGGGTATCCAATATGGCTTCAAATCATTGTTCTCCATGCTTAACCATCCCATATTCATAAATAGTACACATACAGGTGTCCAAGCTTATCAATCTGAAAACATATCTGAATATACTTTCTGTTACAAGTGACGGTGTAATTTTTCAAGCTTCCTAGTGCAAGTTATGGCCATTTCTTTACAACATAAGAAATCTGCCCTACAAACTCCTCTATTGTTCCTTCGACTTACAATAATTTTCATAATTTTTATACAGCATAACTTTCCTTGATTTTCAACAAAATTTCAGTAGACATACTGAATAGTACATAATTAAAGTTTCATACTATTTGGACTTCATTTGCTATCTCAAAAGCTTGACCAAACTCAGGGCATACCGAAATGAAATATACAAACAGCAACTATATACCAACTTGTAACCATCACTAAGACCTAACCATAAGGAGTTAAATTCTGATTTTCGGATATGATATGAATATATGAGTCTATTTTCATATCCAATTGGAATTTCGTAATTACAGTAAACACACAAAGAATTATGCAAGTTTGAATACCAAGGGTTTCAATAGAAAGCAATATGACCTATAACACCACTTATCTCACATATAAACCAATACATATTATCACAAAGGAGGATGGAATTTGGATCAATACTTCACGATTTATATACTTTGAAATAAGTATAATAGAAGATTAAAACAATATTAACACATAATATTACCTTGGGAACACCTTAAGGATTTTCTTGGAATTGTTTTCCTAGATTTTCCTTCTAACCCTTTCTTCCTTAACTTCTACCTCTCTTTCCTCAAGCTAACATCACCTCAAACTGAACCTAGGGACTTATTTGCTGAAGAAATAAGGTTAAGGGAGAGTTTTAAGTCGGCCAAGGCTGCCTCCCAATCCATCCAATCAAATTAAAACATTTGGTTTAGATAAAAGACAATTTACCACTTAAGGGAATTGACAGATTCGCCCCTTCTCGTAATTTCGACCTAACTTCTTACTCGAACATCCGTTTGATGCACTGTTTGTTGTGTTACAACCCTAACTCACATATCTACAACTATGTAGTTTTCACCTCAAGTCAATTGTAATGTTACAAGGGTCAAAACTAGTCTTAAACAGGAACATTTCTATCGAAAATAACCAAATCTTGTGTTCGTAAATAATTCGAAAATTCATGATTTATGAAAGTAGAATTATACTAACCATAATCACTTAACATTAGATATACTAATAACACATTATTCATATCACATAGGATAATTATGATTTAAATATAATTTATCATAATCATATACGGGTTGTCACAACCTCCCCCCCTTAGAAAATTTCGTCCCCGAAATTTAATACGAATGACACTTACCAAACAAATGGGGATACTGTTTCTTCATGCTATCCTCCGTTTCCCAAGTTGCTTCTTTAATTCCATGGCTCATCCACATAACTTTAACTAAGGGAATAACCTTATTCCTCAATACTTGCTCCTTACGATCGAGAATTTCCACCGGTTCCTCGATGTACGACAAGTCTTCTTTCAGTTCAATAGGTTGGGTTTTCAGTTGATGAGATGGATCTGCCAAATACTTACGAAGCATTGATACATGGAAAACATCATGCAAACGAGATAACTCTGGAGGTAATGCCAATCTATAAGCCAGGGTCCCAATTCTTTCCAACACTTCATATGGTCCAATATATCTTGGACTTAGTTTCCCCTTCTTTCCAAATCTCATAACGCCTTTCCATGGTGAAATACGTAGGAATACAAAATCCCCCTTATGAAATTCCAATGGATACTTCCTCTTATCTGCATAAAATTTCTGTCTGCTTTGCGCTATCTTTATCCGTTCCCGAATCATTTTAATCTTTTCAGTTGTCATATCTATCAATTCAGGACCCAAAAGTTTCCTTTCACCTACTTCATCCCAACACAAAGGCGTTCTACATCTCCTCCCATATAAAGCTTCATACGGAGCCATACCAATGGTGGACTGGTAACTATTATTATATGAGAATTCCATCAATGGAAAATGATCATCCCAACTGCCCTTGAAGTCAAATACACAAGCTCGTAACATGTCTTCTAATATTTGAATCGTCCTCTCAGATTGTCCATCGGTTTGTGGATGAAATGCAGTGCTGAACTTCAAACTTGTGCCCATGGCATTCTGTAAACGAGGCCAAAACTTAGAAGTGAACGTTGGATCTCTATCTCATACAATTGACACTGGTGCCCCATGTAAACGGATAATCTCATCAACGTACATACGTGCATACTTGTCAACCGTGTAGGTAGTCTTAACTGGAAGAAAATGGGCCGACTTTGTCAATCGATCTACAATCACCCAAATAGAATCATTCCCCTTTGGTGACCGTGGTAATCCTACAACAAAATCCATCGTTATATGCTCCCACTTCCATTCCGGAATAGGCAATGACTGCAATAATCCTGCCGGCTTCTGATGCTCCGCTTTCACTTGCTGACATACTAAACATTTAGATACAAATTCTGCAATCTCACGTTTCATATTGTTCCACCAGTAATACTCTTTCAAATCTCTGTACATTTTGGTACCTCCCGGATGCATAGAGTAAATAGAACTATGTGCCTCTTCTAATATATCCTTCTTTAAGGACGGATCATTCGGTACACAAATTCTGTTTTTATAACACAATGATTCATCCTTCTTAATTTCAAAGTCACTCTCTTTACCATTCAGGATTTCCCGTTTCTTCTTTTCAAGGAATAGATCACTGACTTGCAAATTCCGTATGCGTTCTGCCAGTAAAGGTCTCACTGTAACATGTGCAAATAACGCCCCCATTTCAGATAAGTTCAACTCGACTCCCATCAGTCTTAATTCCATAATATTGCCAACCCGTGCACATTGAATACAAGATAACCTCCCCAATGACTTTCGACTCAGAGCATCTGCAACAACATTGGCCCTCCCGGGATGATGGTGAATGGTACAATCGTAATCTTTAATTAACTCCATCCAACGTCTTTGTCTCAAATTCAAGTCTCTCTGTGTAAATAAATACTTCAAACTTTGATGGTCAGTGAAAATTTCACACGTCTCTCCATATAAATGATGTCTCCATAATTTCAAGGCAAAAACAATAGCCGCAAGTTCTAAATCATGTGTAGGATAATTACGTTCATGCGTCTTCAACTGTCTAGATGCATAAGAAATTACCTTTCCATGTTGCATGAAAACACAACCCAGGCCCTGATGTGAAGCGTCAGTATAAATCACAAAACCTTCTCCACTGGATGGAACAGTGAGAACTGGAGCTGATACTAGCCTATTTTTCAACATTTCAAAGCTGTGCTGACATTCATCACTCCACACAAATTTCATTTCCTTTCGGGTCAATTTAGTCAACGGCAAGGCTATAGATGAAAACCCCTTTATGAATCTTCTATAATATCCAGCCAATCCAAGGAAACTCCTTATCTCCGTTACATTCCTCGGTCTTTCCCATTGCACAATTGCCTCTACCTTCTTAGGGTCAACATAAATTCCATCTCCCGAAACAACATGCCCCAGAAATACTACCTGATTTAACCAAAACTCACATTTGCTAAACTTCGCAAACAATTGACTATCTCGCAAAACTTGCAATACAACTCTTAGATGCTTCTCATGTTCCTCTTGGCTAGGTGAGTATATCAAAACATCATCGATAAAGACAATCACAAACGAATCTATGAAGGGATGAAATACTCGATTCATTAAATCCATAAACACCGCAGGAGCATTTGTTAACCCAAATGGCATTACCAAAAATTCATAATGACCATAGCGAGAACGAAAAGCTGTCTTAGAAATATCACAATCTCTCACCCTTAATTGATGATAACCCGATCTCAAATCAATTTTTGAAAACACTTTAGCACCCTGTAGTTGATCAAATAAATCATCAATACGAGGCAATGGATATTTATTTCGAATAGTCACCTTGTTCAACTGTCGATAATCAATGCAGAGTCGCATGGTGCCATCTTTCTTCTTCACAAATAATACTGGAGCGCCCCATGGTGATACACTGGGTCGAATAAAACCTCTATCTAGTAAATCTTGCAGTTGAACCTTTAACTCCTTTAGTTCCACAGGTGCCATTCTATATGGAGAAATAGAAACTGGAGCTGTACCAGGCACTAAATCGATAGTAAACTCTACCTCTCTACTAGGTGGAAATCCTGGTAATTCATCTGGGAACACATCTGCAAAATCCTTAACGACTGGGATATCTTCTAATTTTTGCAATTCTCTGTTTGTATCCACAATATATGCTAAAAAGCCTTGACAACCCTTATTTAACAATTTCCTCGCCCGAAGGGCTGAAATAAGACAGTTCGGAACCACATTTCTTTCCCCAGTAAATTTGAATTCTTCCTCCCCCGGCATATTAAATGTAACCTCCTTACGAAAACAGTCAATTGATGCATGGTAGGATAATAGCCAGTCCATACCCAAGATAATATCAAAATCTCGAATATCTAGGGGAATTAAATCAATGGTCCACTCCCTCTCCCCCATATACAATACACAATTTTTATACACAAGATCCACTAGCATCACATCCCCCATAGGTGTAGAAATATATAAACCACAATCTAGATAAGAACATGGTCTACCCAAATGCATGGTAAATGACAGTGCTACAAATGAATGCGTAGAACCTGGATCAATAAGCACGTAAGCATGTTTGTTCATGACAGAAAATGTACCTGTCACCACCTCTGGAGTAGCCTGAGCATCCTGTAAAGTCATAGCAAATATCCTTCCCGGAGCCCTGGATCCACTAACCTGTCCTCTACCCCCTCCTCTCCCTGTGCCTCCAGGTGATGAGCCTCGACTAGTAGTAGCTGATGGAATCCCTCCCAGTAGCATAGGACAGTTCCTTTTGGTATGACCAATTTGATGACAGTGATAACACTCTACCCCCTTTAACTTGGGACAATCCGGACTGATATGGCCCTCAGCTTTGCAAAAATAGCATGTAATAGGCTTAGACTGCGCATTGTCATTCTCCTGTTGTCTATTCTGTTGGCCCATCGATCCTGCACCCCTAAAACTGCTTGGTGTCTTATTCTGAACATAATTTCCAGTCCCTCTACCGCGCTGAAATCTTTGACTCCCCAGTTTTGAGTATTCTGTATTGCCTTCCTTTTGCTGATATGGATCAAATCGACTCCTCTTTCCCCTTTGTTCCCTATTCTTTATTGCATCATTAACATCTCCTTCAACCATCATAGCTTTGTTAACTAAAGAAGTATAATCCACCATTTCAAGTGCAGTGAGTCTAGACTTGATAACCAAATTCAACCCATCCTGAAATCTGGTGCATTTATCCTCCTCATTGTGTAAGAAACGTGATGAAAATCGAGACAAAGATATAAATTTAGTTTCATACTCCCTGACCGACATATTCCCCTGAGTCAATGATAAAAATTCTCTCTCCTTTTGCTTCCGATACATACGAGGAAAATACTTTTCATATAAGACTTTAATAAAAGAATCCCAAGTAATTACCTCACCTCCCTCCGGAGTAAGCAATAAATGTTTGGAAGACTCCCACCAATATTTAGCTTCTCCCTTTAACATGAAAGTAGCCAAAATCACCTTCTGCGCGCCAGGTACATTCATCACCCCGAAGATAGTTTCTGTGTCTCTAACCCAAGCCTCAACTTCTAAAGGATCTACAGAACCTGAGAATGCTGGAGGGTTCAATTTGATAAACTTCTCGTACAGAGTATTCTTCTCCTCTCGTTGTATTTCCCTTTCTCTTCTTGCCAAAGTCTGCTCCTCCAAGTACTTGGCTTGTTGTTCTGCTATTTGCACCATAAACATGTTTTGTTGTTCTGCCATTAAAGTCATGGCACGAGCCATCTTCTGCATATCTGTAAGTTGTTCAGGAGCCCCTCCACATTATTTGGATTTTGCTGGTTTACTGTATTTGAAGACTCCTCATCTACCCTCTCATGAACATTTGCTCCTTCCATATCTTACTATCTGTCATAAACCACAATTATAGAAACAAGAATATAACATTTATTTCTAACATAATGGTTAGTATTTCTCACAAATTAATATAAATGACCCACACGACGCTATTTCTGCCACTGCCATATCTAGACTCTCTAACCCCAGAATACAAAAACCTAAAGCTCTGATACCAAGTTGTCACCCCCTAACCCCATTAGTATATAATTAACTAAATAGTTTACAAACCCTAATTATAATTTATATATATTATTTAGGTAATACATATTGAAACAACTTCATGGTTAAAATGCGGAATATAAAAACAAATCCAATCGTTTTAAGGAGACATAATATCACCAGAACTCATATATCATTTACTTAATTACAACTAGTACAGTGTGTAAAACAAACTAACAAGACCCTACTTCTATTTACTCAACCTCCTAGACCTGGCAGTGGCAGCTGGAAAACCTGAAAATGTAAACATATAAAACCATGAGTTTAAAAACTCAGTGAGTGTACTACAACTATCTATAGTAAAAGCACTATATTAACATCTCAACATATTAATATATACATCTCTGTGCCAAATTAGGCCATATACATATCCGGAGTTAATAAACCCCACATCTCCTGCCCGTAGGCAATAATCATATCCATAGGTTTTAAAAACCTAACATCTCCTGAATTGCATAGCAACTCAACATATCCTGGCTTTTATAAAGCCATAACATCTCAACATCTCTTGGCTTTTAAATAAGACATAACGTATCAACATCTCATGACTTTTAAATAAGCCATATAATCTCAACATATGATACATATATGTCATATCGAAAATCAACTCAGTAAGTACACTCACCTTGTGTTGTCAACTATGTATTCGCGTTTCCCTCGGGTGGAGCTGAACTTGGTTGGTTTGACCTTACACCTGTTAATCCAACTAAATCAGTATTGAAACTCAATCATAAGTATTATCTTAATATAATTATGTAACTTTAAATAAGTAACCAACCACAATATGATTCTACTCAAGTCATATTTCATGAAACATATGTAAAGACGAAACGATGGTATATATGTTGATAAGGTCATGAACATTCAACCCTAGAAACTACGTCGTAAGGAATTTATAACTAAACTCAAGCAAACATAAAAGTATACTTCTGAATATATACGCACATGAAACATGTACACAAAATACCCTTGGGAAGGAGAAGATAAAAACATTCTTTCATGGGGTATCCAATATGGCTTCAAATCATTGTTCTCCATGCTTAACCATCCCATATTCATAAATAGTACACATACAGGTGTCCAAGCTTATCAATATGAAAACATATCTGAATATACTTTCTGTTACAAGTGACGGTGTAATTTTTCAAGCTTCCTAGTGCAAGTTATGGCCATTTCTTTACAACATAAGAAATCTGCCCTACAAACTCCTCTATTGTTCCTTCGACTTACAATAATTTTCATAATTTTTATACAGCATAACTTTCCTTTATTTTCAACAAAATTTCAGTAGACATACTGAATAGTACATAATTAAAGTTTCATACTATTTGGACTTCATTTGCTATCTCAAAAGCTTGACCAAACTCAGGGCATACCGAAATGAAATATACAAACAGCAACTATATACCAACTTGTAACCATCACTAAGACCTAACCATAAGGAGTTAAATTCTGATTTTCGGATATGATATGAATATATGAGTCTATTTTCATATCCAATTGGAATTTCGTAATTACAGTAAACACACAAAGAATTATGCAAGTTTGAATACCAAGGGTTTCAATAGAAAGCAATATGACCTATAACACCACTTATCTCACATATAAACCAATACATATTATCACAAAGGAGGATGGAATTTGGATCAATACTTCACGATTTATATACTTTGAAATAAGTATAATAGAAGATTAAAACAATATTAACACATAATATTACCTTGGGAACACCTTAAGGATTTTCTTGGAATTGTTTTCCTAGATTTTCCTTCTAACCCTTTCTTCCTTAACTTCTACCTCTCTTTCCTCAAGCTAACATCACCTCAAACTGAACCTAGGGACTTATTTGCTGAAGAAATAAGGTTAAGGGAGAGTTTTAAGTCGGCCAAGGCTGCCTCCCAATCCATCCAATCAAATTAAAACATTTGGTTTAGATAAAAGACAATTTACCACTTAAGGGAATTGACAGATTCGCCCCTTCTCGTAATTTCGACCTAACTTCTTACTCGAACATCCGTTTGATGCACCGTTTGTTGTGTTACAACCCTAACTCACATATCTACAACTATGTAGTTTTCACCTCAAGTCAATTGTAATGTTACAAGGGTCAAAACTAGTCTTAAACAGGAACATTTCTATCGAAAATAACCAAATCTTGTGTTCGTAAATAATTCGAAAATTCATGATTTATGAAAGTAGAATTATACTAACCATAATCACTTAACATTGGATATACTAATAACACATTATTCATATCACATAGGATAATTATGATTTAAATATAATTTATCATAATCATATACGGGTTGTCACAACCTCCCCCCCTTAGAAAATTTCGTCCCCGAAATTTAATACGAATGACACTTACCAAACAAATGGGGATACTGTTTCTTCATGCTATCCTCCGTTTCCCAAGTTGCTTCTTTAATTCCATGGCTCATCCACATAACTTTAACTAAGGGAATAACCTTATTCCTCAATACTTGCTCCTTACGATCGAGAATTTCCACCGGTTCCTCGATGTACGACAAGTCTTCTTTCAGTTCAATAGGTTGGGTTTTCAGTTGATGAGATGGATCTGCCAAATACTTACGAAGCATTGATACATGGAAAACATCATGCAAACGAGATAACTCTGGAGGTAATGCCAATCTATAAGCCAGGGTCCCAATTCTTTCCAACACTTCATATGGTCCAATATATCTTGGACTTAGTTTCCCCTTCTTTCCAAATCTCATAACGCCTTTCCATGGTGAAATACGTAGGAATACAAAATCCCCCTTATGAAATTCCAATGGATACTTCCTCTTATCTGCATAAAATTTCTGTCTGCTTTGCGCTATCTTTATCCGTTCCCGAATCATTTTAATCTTTTCAGTTGTCATATCTATCAATTCAGGACCCAAAAGTTTCCTTTCACCTACTTCATCCCAACACAAAGGCGTTCTACATCTCCTCCCATATAAAGCTTCATACGGAGCCATACCAATGGTGGACTGGTAACTATTATTATATGAGAATTCCATCAATGGAAAATGATCATCCCAACTGCCCTTGAAGTCAAATACACAAGCTCGTAACATGTCTTCTAATATTTGAATCGTCCTCTCAGATTGTCCATCGGTTTGTGGATGAAATGCAGTGCTGAACTTCAAACTTGTGCCCATGGCATTCTGTAAACGAGGCCAAAACTTAGAAGTGAACGTTGGATCTCTATCTGATACAATTGACACTGGTGCCCCATGTAAACGGATAATCTCATCAACGTACATACGTGCATACTTGTCAACCGTGTAGGTAGTCTTAACTGGAAGAAAATGGGCCGACTTTGTCAATCGATCTACAATCACCCAAATAGAATCATTCCCCTTTGGTGACCGTGGTAATCCTACAACAAAATCCATCGTTATATGCTCCCACTTCCATTCCGGAATAGGCAATGACTGCAATAATCCTGCCGGCTTCTGATGCTCCGCTTTCACTTGCTGACATACTAAACATTTAGATACAAATTCTGCAATCTCACGTTTCATATTGTTCCACCAGTAATACTCTTTCAAATCTCTGTACATTTTGGTACCTCCCGGATGCATAGAGTAAATAGAACTATGTGCCTCTTCTAATATATCCTTCTTTAAGGACGGATCATTCGGTACACAAATTCTGTTTTTATAACACAATGATTCATCCTTCTTAATTTCAAAGTCACTCTCTTTACCATTCAGGATTTCCCGTTTCTTCTTTTCAAGGAATAGATCACTGACTTGCAAATTCCGTATGCGTTCTGCCAGTAAAGGTCTCACTGTAACATGTGCAAATAACGCCCCCATTTCAGATAAGTTCAACTCGACTCCCATCAGTCTTAATTCCATAATATTGCCAACCCGTGCACATTGAATACAAGATAACCTCCCCAATGACTTTCGACTCAGAGCATCTGCAACAACATTGGCCCTCCCGGGATGATGGTGAATGGTACAATCGTAATCTTTAATTAACTCCATCCAACGTCTTTGTCTCAAATTCAAGTCTCTCTGTGTAAATAAATACTTCAAACTTTGATGGTCAGTGAAAATTTCACACGTCTCTCCATATAAATGATGTCTCCATAATTTCAAGGCAAAAACAATAGCCGCAAGTTCTAAATCATGTGTAGGATAATTACGTTCATGCGTCTTCAACTGTCTAGATGCATAAGAAATTACCTTTCCATGTTGCATGAAAACACAACCCAGGCCCTGATGTGAAGCGTCAGTATAAATCACAAAACCTTCTCCACTGGATGGAACAGTGAGAACTGGAGCTGATACTAGCCTATTTTTCAACATTTCAAAGCTGTGCTGACATTCATCACTCCACACAAATTTCATTTCCTTTCGGGTCAATTTAGTCAACGGCAAGGCTATAGATGAAAACCCCTTTATGAATCTTCTATAATATCCAGCCAATCCAAGGAAACTCCTTATCTCCGTTACATTCCTCGGTCTTTCCCATTGCACAATTGCCTCTACCTTCTTAGGGTCAACATAAATTCCATCTCCCGAAACAACATGCCCCAGAAATACTACCTGATTTAACCAAAACTCACATTTGCTAAACTTCGCAAACAATTGACTATCTCGCAAAACTTGCAATACAACTCTTAGATGCTTCTCATGTTCCTCTTGGCTAGGTGAGTATATCAAAACATCATCGATAAAGACAATCACAAACGAATCTATGAAGGGATGAAATACTCGATTCATTAAATCCATAAACACCGCAGGAGCATTTGTTAACCCAAATGGCATTACCAAAAATTCATAATGACCATAGCGAGAACGAAAAGCTGTCTTAGAAATATCACAATCTCTCACCCTTAATTGATGATAACCCGATCTCAAATCAATTTTTGAAAACACTTTAGCACCCTGTAGTTGATCAAATAAATCATCAATACGAGGCAATGGATATTTATTTCGAATAGTCACCTTGTTCAACTGTCGATAATCAATGCAGAGTCGCATGGTGCCATCTTTCTTCTTCACAAATAATACTGGAGCGCCCCATGGTGATACACTGGGTCGAATAAAACCTCTATCTAGTAAATCTTGCAGTTGAACCTTTAACTCCTTTAGTTCCACAGGTGCCATTCTATATGGAGAAATAGAAACTGGAGCTGTACCAGGCACTAAATCGATAGTAAACTCTACCTCTCTACTAGGTGGAAATCCTGGTAATTCATCTGGGAACACATCTGCAAAATCCTTAACGACTGGGATATCTTCTAATTTTTGCAATTCTCTGTTTGTATCCACAATATATGCTAAAAAGCCTTGACAACCCTTATTTAACAATTTCCTCGCCCGAAGGGCTGAAATAAGACAGTTCGGAACCACATTTCTTTCCCCAGTAAATTTGAATTCTTCCTCCCCCGGCATATTAAATGTAACCTCCTTACGAAAACAGTCAATTGATGCATGGTAGGATAATAGCCAGTCCATACCCAAGATAATATCAAAATCTCGAATATCTAGGGGAATTAAATCAATGGTCCACTCCCTCTCCCCCATATACAATACACAATTTTTATACACAAGATCCACTAGCATCACATCCCCCATAGGTGTAGAAATATATAAACCACAATCTAGATAAGAACATGGTCTACCCAAATGCATGGTAAATGACAGTGCTACAAATGAATGCGTAGAACCTGGATCAATAAGCACGTAAGCATGTTTGTTCATGACAGAAAATGTACCTGTCACCACCTCTGGAGTAGCCTGAGCATCCTGTAAAGTCATAGCAAATATCCTTCCCGGAGCCCTGGATCCACTAACCTGTCCTCTACCCCCTCCTCTCCCTGTGCCTCCAGGTGATGAGCCTCGACTAGTAGTAGCTGATGGAATCCCTCCCAGTAGCATAGGACAGTTCCTTTTGGTATGACCAATTTGATGACAGTGATAACACTCTACCCCCTTTAACTTGGGACAATCCGGACTGATATGGCCCTCAGCTTTGCAAAAATAGCATGTAATAGGCTTAGACTGCGCATTGTCATTCTCCTGTTGTCTATTCTGTTGGCCCATCGATCCTGCACCCCTAAAACTGCTTGGTGTCTTATTCTGAACATAATTTCCAGTCCCTCTACCGCGCTGAAATCTTTGACTCCCCAGTTTTGAGTATTCTGTATTGCCTTCCTTTTGCTGATATGGATCAAATCGACTCCTCTTTCCCCTTTGTTCCCTATTCTTTATTGCATCATTAACATCTCCTTCAACCATCATAGCTTTGTTAACTAAAGAAGTATAATCCACCATTTCAAGTGCAGTGAGTCTAGACTTGATAACCAAATTCAACCCATCCTGAAATCTGGTGCATTTATCCTCCTCATTGTGTAAGAAACGTGATGAAAATCGAGACAAAGATATAAATTTAGTTTCATACTCCCTGACCGACATATTCCCCTGAGTCAATGATAAAAATTCTCTCTCCTTTTGCTTCCGATACATACGAGGAAAATACTTTTCATATAAGACTTTAATAAAAGAATCCCAAGTAATTACCTCACCTCCCTCCGGAGTAAGCAATAAATGTTTGGAAGACTCCCACCAATATTTAGCTTCTCCCTTTAACATGAAAGTAGCCAAAATCACCTTCTGCGCGCCAGGTACATTCATCACCCCGAAGATAGTTTCTGTGTCTCTAACCCAAGCCTCAACTTCTAAAGGATCTACAGAACCTGAGAATGCTGGAGGGTTCAATTTGATAAACTTCTCGTACAGAGTATTCTTCTGCTCTCGTTGTATTTCCCTTTCTCTTCTTGCCAAAGTCTGCTCCTCCAAGTACTTGGCTTGTTGTTCTGCTATTTGCACCATAAACATGTTTTGTTGTTCTGCCATTAAAGTCATGGCACGAGCCATCTTCTGCATATCTGTAAGTTGTTCAGGAGCCCCTCCACATTATTTGGATTTTGCTGGTTTACTGTATTTGAAGACTCCTCATCTACCCTCTCATGAACATTTGCTCCTTCCATATCTTACTATCTGTCATAAACCACAATTATAGAAACAAGAATATAACATTTATTTCTAACATAATGGTTAGTATTTCTCACAAATTAATATAAATGACCCACACGACGCTATTTCTGCCACTGCCATATCTAGACTCTCTAACCCCAGAATACAAAAACCTAAAGCTCTGATACCAAGTTGTCACCCCCTAACCCCATTAGTATATAATTAACTAAATAGTTTACAAACCCTAATTATAATTTATATATATTATTTAGGTAATACATATTGAAACAACTTCATGGTTAAAATGCGGAATATAAAAACAAATCCAATCGTTTTAAGGAGACATAATATCACCAGAACTCATATATCATTTACTTAATTACAACTAGTACAGTGTGTAAAACAAACTAACAAGACCCTACTTCTATTTACTCAACCTCCTAGACCTGGCAGTGGCAGCTGGAAAACCTGAAAATGTAAACATATAAAACCATGAGTTTAAAAACTCAGTGAGTGTACTACAACTATCTATAGTAAAAGCACTATATTAACATCTCAACATATTAATATATACATCTCTGTGCCAAATTAGGCCATATACATATCCGGAGTTAATAAACCCCACATCTCCTGCCCGTAGGCAATAATCATATCCATAGGTTTTAAAAACCTAACATCTCCTGAATTGCATAGCAACTCAACATATCCTGGCTTTTATAAAGCCATAACATCTCAACATCTCTTGGCTTTTAAATAAGACATAACGTATCAACATCTCATGACTTTTAAATAAGCCATATAATCTCAACATATGATACATATATGTCATATCGAAAATCAACTCAGTAAGTACACTCACCTTGTGTTGTCAACTATGTATTCGCGTTTCCCTCGGGTGGAGCTGAACTTGGTTGGTTTGACCTTACACCTGTTAATCCAACTAAATCAGTATTGAAACTCAATCATAAGTATTATCTTAATATAATTATGTAACTTTAAATAAGTAACCAACCACAATATGATTCTACTCAAGTCATATTTCATGAAACATATGTAAAGACGAAACGATGGTATATATGTTGATAAGGTCATGAACATTCAACCCTAGAAACTACGTCGTAAGGAATTTATAACTAAACTCAAGCAAACATAAAAGTATACTTCTGAATATATACGCACATGAAACATGTACACAAAATACCCTTGGGAAGGAGAAGATAAAAACATTCTTTCATGGGGTATCCAATATGGCTTCAAATCATTGTTCTCCATGCTTAACCATCCCATATTCATAAATAGTACACATACAGGTGTCCAAGCTTATCAATATGAAAACATATCTGAATATACTTTCTGTTACAAGTGACGGTGTAATTTTTCAAGCTTCCTAGTGCAAGTTATGGCCATTTCTTTACAACATAAGAAATCTGCCCTACAAACTCCTCTATTGTTCCTTCGACTTACAATAATTTTCATAATTTTTATACAGCATAACTTTCCTTTATTTTCAACAAAATTTCAGTAGACATACTGAATAGTACATAATTAAAGTTTCATACTATTTGGACTTCATTTGCTATCTCAAAAGCTTGACCAAACTCAGGGCATACCGAAATGAAATATACAAACAGCAACTATATACCAACTTGTAACCATCACTAAGACCTAACCATAAGGAGTTAAATTCTGATTTTCGGATATGATATGAATATATGAGTCTATTTTCATATCCAATTGGAATTTCGTAATTACAGTAAACACACAAAGAATTATGCAAGTTTGAATACCAAGGGTTTCAATAGAAAGCAATATGACCTATAACACCACTTATCTCACATATAAACCAATACATATTATCACAAAGGAGGATGGAATTTGGATCAATACTTCACGATTTATATACTTTGAAATAAGTATAATAGAAGATTAAAACAATATTAACACATAATATTACCTTGGGAACACCTTAAGGATTTTCTTGGAATTGTTTTCCTAGATTTTCCTTCTAACCCTTTCTTCCTTAACTTCTACCTCTCTTTCCTCAAGCTAACATCACCTCAAACTGAACCTAGGGACTTATTTGCTGAAGAAATAAGGTTAAGGGAGAGTTTTAAGTCGGCCAAGGCTGCCTCCCAATCCATCCAATCAAATTAAAACATTTGGTTTAGATAAAAGACAATTTACCACTTAAGGGAATTGATAGATTCGCCCCTTCTCGTAATTTCGACCTAACTTCTTACTCGAACATCCGTTTGATGCACCGTTTGTTGTGTTACAACCCTAACTCACATATCTACAACTATGTAGTTTTCACCTCAAGTCAATTGTAATGTTACAAGGGTCAAAACTAGTCTTAAACAGGAACATTTCTATCGAAAATAACCAAATCTTGTGTTCGTAAATAATTCGAAAATTCATGATTTATGAAAGTAGAATTATACTAACCATAATCACTTAACATTAGATATACTAATAACACATTATTCATATCACATAGGATAATTATGATTTAAATATAATTTATCATAATCATATACGGGTTGTCACACCATCTCTCTACATTTTTCACCTCATCAATGATGCCGGCCGAAGCGCTCCCGAGAGGGGCGCGTTGGACCTAGGATCCTCTCTCTCCCACCCGTCGCGAGGATCGGGGATGGCCACACATGGAGTTATATCAAACTCTATTTTCTTTATGGATTCGACTTTGTATATGCCTCCACACACACATAGATGAACTTTTTGAACATTAACTTCATGTGTATATTTGAACTTTTTGAGATGTTCTCCCAATAATTTTGTCATCTGCATATTTTTATGACTATGGGGAATTTGTGCATGTATCAACCGCTTTCCGTGAGCATTCTTCTAATTAGTGTTGAAAAAATATGAGTGATCAAGGGAAAGGGCAAGGAAAGACAAAGTCTTTATGTGAAAGCCACCATTGGCAAGAGCCCAATAAAAACACTAAAGGTAATTAAAACAGAAAAATTACCAAAAAGGGGCCAATATAGTTTAGATTAATGATTGAGCAGTCAAAAGAAATAATTTCAAAAGAAAAAAAATAAATTATGATATATGTTTACCTTTTAAGGGAGTTTAGTTGAACATCCACACGTTTGCACAATGAATCCTAGTATGTTTATTTTGTCATGACGATATTGATTTACAGAATCATCAATATTCTATGCTTGTGTGCATTGAGCTTATTTTGTTCATTAAGTTCAACTTAATTTGTCACTTGAGGCTAAAGCTTAGTTTGATAAAGTTATGCGGTCAATTATAACTTCTTGAACATATTTGAGTGTTTTGTTCATAATTCATTTATATCTGATTCACACCAATTTATTTCATCCCATATGTTTAGACATATCGATACTATGCTAGAGTGTAAAGTTTATGTGTTTTGTGTCATATTTTGTAGTCGTTTATACATACATATATGTGTGTCGAATTTTTTTGCTATATTTTGCATATATTATATATGGTAAAAATTTACATTTTTTTGAAAAAATAATTTTTTTCAAAAATAGTTGGTTGTGTTTGCCTTTGAGATTATCATTATGTGCGTTATTTATATCTTTTCGTGATGATATCTTATCTTCTGTGTGATGCTTCATATTTCATTATTATGTTTTACTCCTTTGTCAATTTCGGATAAAAACAAAGGGGGAAGCAAATTAAAAAGGGAGATTTTATGAGTTTGATTAATGGGGGAGAATTTAATTAAAGTTTTTATTTTCTATTTCAAACTCGATGCATCACGAGGTATATTTCTTTATTTCATGTGTGTAGTTACTTAAAGCAGAAAATTAAAACACACTGAATGAAGACAAAGTTTGCAAAACGGAGGAACAAGAGGAGATTTTAAAACAATTTCTTATGCCATTCCATTTCTAGGGTTTGGGAGGGTAGTAGGATTTTTGTTATAAGGGATTTTTTATTTTAATTTGAGGTTCGGTTAGGGTTGTTTATTTTGTACGGGAACAGCCAAAGGGGGAGATTTGTAAGAATAATTTTTTTGATATTTTTCATAGTATAAGCCTTTATATATTTTAGGCTAGTTTGGCATATCCCGTTATAAACCATCACGCACCGTCATGGCGAACCGAACTCAATCATTTCCATGTTCGAAGATTCCCCAACATCCCACAAGGTATAAAGCTCTTAGTTATTTTAATTTATTCATAAGATTTATTTTGGGATGTTTGATTTTATTTAAACTGAAACAAGATTATTTTTTAAAATTCGTTTTCCTTGTTCAAATGAGAAGGCATTCTCATTTGAACAAGATATCTAAGTTTGAAGATCATTGGATATACTTATCTAACGAGCATCTAACGAGGGCAAACTGACGTACTGTTTGGCATCGTTTGAAGGTCATTTGAAGCCTGTTCAAACGAGAAACGAAGTGCTTTTCCCCTTTTTATGAGCTTCAAATTCTTTCGAACAAGTCGCCACCTCAAAATTTGTGAACTCCTTATAAATACATGTTTCGTGTTCAGATTTTTAAGACTTATGAAAGAATGCTTTCTAAATATCTGTTTCAAAAGTTTTCACAGTTTTGTGTTATTAAACACTTTTAGATTCACACTTTGCATTCCCAAAATAGTCTTTGTGAATTGGTTTAAACCCTAGAAAGATTTGTATCCTTGCATACACCTTGTGGAGAGGTACTCTATTGCTGACTTGTGAATTCGGAGGGATTACGGTTGAAGAAGAAGGCTGAGGTTGGTCAGTGGATACCGAGAGCGAATTTGTCGCTTATGGGCTTTTAGGAGACAAGTAGTATTCTTTAAAGATTTATGAATACTGGCGTGTTATGCTTGTGGTTGTAATCAAGTAGTATTGTAAGTCGACTGTCTTCTTATATTTCTAAAGTACTGAATAAAGATTTTTCCCATAAGGGATTTTTCCTCAATCGTTGTGTTCTTGAATGCATAGCATATTCATAAAAATTTTATAACATATTTTCCTTCATATCTAATTTAGTCAAAGATTAAGATTTGTTTAAAACTGATTTTGTATGCTTGGACAATTATATTGATAAAAACACAAAAATAGAATTTTTGTTTGTGACCATCCTTATCGCGCACATTTATTTTCGCATTTACAAATTGGCATCAGATCATTCAGTTGTTTCAATACCCTTACAAGTGATATCAGAGTATTCAGCATTCTTACCTAACATCTTATAATGAATGTGCAGAACTCCCAGACAATTATCAACCTCTGACAAGAGGAGGAATCTTGCCATCCCTAAAGAATATGAAGGCTTTTCCAATATCAACAGTCGATCTAGGCACAAATCATAGCGACATCGATGAGTACTTTTACTTTGGGGGCAAATATGGGGTCAAGTATTTCACTAGCATGTGCTCGACCACATGTGCCTATGATTAATGAAGAGTTCCAATCATGGAAAAATTATTCAACTCTATTACTTGCAATGGCAGATTACGATCAATAATACGTCCGAACTCTTAGGGATATTTATTAATGTGGCATAGGAGGCATAGCACTTTCCTAGGGTGCCTTATAAATATAAACTCACCACATCTGAACGGCGTATGAGTTATTGTAACGTCAAGCGGTACTACAACTCTGCCAACTTGAATTCTTGATTAATAGATAATAAACCATATCCCTTGTGGACGTAGGCAAGTTATCGAACCACATACATCTTGTGTTGTGTATGTGGCATCATTCTTTCCTATAATCGTTATTGTCCTTTGGCTTGTGTTCATTGAGCATCATAACCTGTAGGAAATTACCACCTACAAACTTCTTTTACAGTTTAATAAAAATTTCTTGCCTTTACAATTGATTTATTTTACTTTCTTGCTTTACATTTCATAGTGTACTCATTTACTTTACCGTGTTTATCTTTACTTTATTTTAACTCTTTACTTTTTTCAATTTATGGAATTTACAACATCTTCTTTTGTTCTAGCTAATCGTAGTAATTTAGCACTCACATCAAAGTCTTTCATAAGGGAAGCACAAGTCTTCTTAATTGAATCATCGAACGGTACACAATTTGTAAGAACAAAATTTTCAATTGAGTCCATTGTAGTATTTGACTTATTCTCGAAACAAAACATTATTTTTTATTCATAGATAGATTTTTTATTGTCACGATCTCACACAGTCTATGAAATATATTTTATTGAAGACGTAGCGACCAAGATTCAAAGATAAATCATGCCGAGATTATTTTGGTGCACGTTTCACGTATTCATTGTATTTCGATATTGTTCATATATGAATGCATAATGCTTATGGTGCTCAAAAATATTTTTAGGCTGTTATTTTTATTAAAAAATGTTTTTAAAATGTTAAACTTGGTTTATTCTGAGATAAAGATTGTTTAGAGTTGTGTATAACTCAAACTCTTGAGTTTCTTGGTTCAATCGACATTGCAGGTCATTCAAGCAAGATGTACATGTCATTCGAACAACATGGCCATTTCGTTCGAGTGACATGCAAATTTCGTTTAAACGATTCTCCGACTTAACTTTTTTATGTAAGGCGTGTTTCTCTCAGAAATTCGAAAGTTACATAACCAGAAGATTAGTTTCCATACAGTACATTTTTTGCACAAGTTTTTTAGGTTTTCAAAGCCTAAAAAATATCCTTAGAGTTTCAAGATCCAATCTTTCATACTTTTATGCTATAGAGATCTTGGTTTGCACCATTAAGTTTTGTTCATCACTTTGAACGTTGGATTTTGCAGTGAAGAAATAAAGGAGTTCGTGTTCAACATCGTAGACATTTCCAAGCTGTATCGGTGGACACCGAGACATACGTGGGTACGTGTGTTGTGGATGAGCATCGTAGAAGGACTCTTGTAAGGACACTATGGAAGAGTGGTTGAAGTATCATAGGAGCGTCAAGACTTGTGGGGGATCAAGTCGTTGAGTAAGTCTATCATCTGTACTTTGTAATACCATATCATAGTGATTGTCTGGCTTCGGTCGTTTGAAGTTTTTTCCCTAAGTGGTTTCCTCATACATCCGACGTCGCCATTGTGAAGTTATTTATTTTACTTGCTTTAATCACCTAGGAGCATGTTTAGGATTAAACAAGATAAAATTGGGCTTAACTAAAATTGGTTCACACACTTGGTGTGGTTTAAAATTTGAAAAAGGGTTTTAAAAAAGAAAGTTTATTCTGACATCCTTAAAACACATTCAAAAGAAAAAGGGGCCTTCAAATTGGTATCAGAGCTAGAAACATATTTTTTATTGTGTTGGTCCCTTGTGTTTTTAAGGATGAATTTGTAAAACTATGAAAGTTTTAGAGCTTCTATTTTTTATGGCACTAACTATGGTTATTGGAAAATGCGAATGATAAGTGCTTTGAAATCAATTGATGAGCGTGTATGGTTAGTGGTCGAAAAGGGTTGTACTCCACCAGTCACAGGAGAGGGTGAGGCTACTACTTTAAAACCTTTTGATTCATGGACCGAAGACGGACAGAGATTTGCACTTTACAACTCTAATGGTCTTCATGTTATTTCGTCACATGTCACAACGAAAGAGTATAATAGTGTGACACCCCGACTAATTAAATACCGGGTAGCTACTCCTTTATTAAATTAATTCAAAATGCCAAGTTGGTCCAGTTAATAGCATCATTGTCGAAAACATTTTAATGATTACTAACCACCTAATATTTAAAAAGTAAGTGCCAAATTTTAATTAAAGTCTGATTAACATGCAACAAGTGTAATAAAGAATAACAACACCATTCACCATAATGAAGTAAATAGAATGAACATCACATAACGTAAATAAAGTCTGGAGGAAAAACTCCTCACTACAATCCCATAACTGAAATAAGTAAACCGAAAACTAAAACAGTACATGTCAAAGTCTGAAACTGAAATGGAAATGTAACTCTAATAGAAATGGGCAACATGCCCTACAACTGATAGAATAAGACTCTGGAATCCAAGTGATAGAAGCGTCTACAAGCAAATCCCTGTAGCTTCCACAAACAGCTACAGCTCGTCACCTGAATGAGTATCCTATGCATGGTGTCCTTGTGGCTGGGCACCTAAAATGATTTTACAAAGAAAATAGATTTGAAAAGCAAACGGGTCAGAGCCCGAATGTGGAGTTATATTTTAAAAAACCTGCAAGTGCTTTAAAAACATTTAAAACATTAAATGAAAAGTACATGTTAGGACGTGCACTGACATGATATTCTCACCTCTCTTCTAACTATGCACTCCTAACGTAAGTACCCATCTATAACGACACAAATCACTAGCTATGTACCATCATATCTAGCTAGACTATCATAGGTCCCACCCATATTACTCGGTTCTATTAACATTATAACGCTCGTAATTAAGTAGGGGTTTAACGTAAACTCAGATGCTCAATATGCAATATATATATCACTATCAGTTAACTCGCTATATATCTCGAAGCAATACCGTAATTATATTCACAACATTAACATGAAGGTTCCCATTAATTAAGTGTATATTATTCACATCATAAATATACAATATGAGCACCCCGAGAACTAAGCTGCGGTGCACACATACTCTGCTATCCATCCCGGTACATCACGTACATAAGGATTGCATATTCTGAATCTCTCAGGAATAGTTCACAGATAACAACATCACAAATAATGGAGGCGAAGACAGTCACATCACATGGGTCACGCACATACCTACGCTCCCACGATCAGCGGACTTATTAATATCCCAATAAGTCTTTCTATGACCTATGTTCATCAAGGTAACCAGTCTAAATCCGGGCAACACAAGGATTAGAGGGCCCTAAGCGAACACAAACCTCCCGTGATAGCAAGTATGGTAGGTATGTCATACACACAATTCATATACCCAAACTAAGTAAACACACATCTAAGTAATTCCGTAGTTTAATCGTATTACATATCGCATTCTCGTACTAACTTATAATTATCACAATTTATACTATTCCGGTTTATAATCCTACGCGCCATAATTTACTCACGTCGTAGTAGACACTCACGTCTCCACCCAAACCGTCCATTTAATATAACTCTCGTATATAATTTACTCCTCATAAAAACCCAAAAGTCCCAAATCCATCAATACATCATCAAGGAATGTTAACTCTACCCTCGAACAAGTTTACGGGACTCCAAAAATCAAAACAGTCCAAAAAGGACCAAACTGTCAACTCGTTAGAAGTCTCGTTTGAACGACGCTGTTCGAACGAGATTCCACTGTCAACTCGTTAGAAGTCTCGTTCGAACGAGGCTGTTCGAACGAGATTCCAGTTCGTTCGAACGAACTGTACCTTCTAACGATATCTCGTTCGAACGAGATATCGAACGAAATCCCTTCTCGTTAGCAGCGACTGGTCAACTCGTCAGAAGCTCGTTCGAACGAGCTCGTTCGAACGACCTGGGTAGGGGCTTCTAACGACCTGCCAGTTTCGTCCCAGATTCTCTAAGTTACGTTTTTCATCCATTTCTACTCCTCAAATCTTCTCCAAAGTTCATCCCAACAATGTTTTAAGTCTTCTAATTATCCTAAAACATGCTAAGGTCATAAACTAACATCTTTTAAGGCATTAATGCATCCTAAACATCATTAAATCACAAGGTTTTATACTTTTCCCCAATTTTATCAAGAACATGAACCCTAGATTTATATCATCATCAAACCCCAGAATTTAATCCGTTTTAATTTCTTCTAATCACAATTATCATGAGAATAATCATCTACCTATCATTCTACATGCAATTCTCTTCAAAATTTTCAAGTTCTAAACTCCAAACTACATGGGTTTTCATTTTTCACCAAGAACAAACACAAAATTCGAATTTTTCTAACATGGAAAGAACATTATTTGAAATTAAATGGAATTAAGTCACTTGCCTTGGTTGTCTCTGAATTTGGTGTAGGTTTGATGAAGATTTTTCTGCAGAATTTCTCCTCTCCAAGCTTCTTCTCCAATGGTGGCTTAAGGTGGCTAGGGTTTGATTTGGGAAACTTAGAAAACTCTTCTAATAACCTACGTAGCCTTCTAGGTTAATATGGTTTGGTTAATGGGCTTAGTGGGTTAAATCCACATCAGATTTACATCTCTAATTTTCGTCATTTTTAATTCCTAAAAATACGAAATTACCAAAATACCCTTTATATTGCCGGTACGGCCTAAAAATACCCCGGGACCCAAACTATACCCCCGACTAGTGTTTTCTGACTATCTCGACCCTTCCGGAGGCTCACTCAAAACGACCATACGGTTTATAGATTTTAAATTCACTTTTATAATCAAAATATTACACCGTGACGCGGCGGTCCCACGCGTCTCAACAAAATTTCTAAAATGCCGTATATAAATCTCACGATAACTTTTATAATACCAAATACATATATCAAAACATGTATGCACATAATCAAATACCAACTCACATCTCGTTAGTATTTATAACCCGGATTAATTTCCAATTAATACGCATTTAATTAATTAATCCCAAAAAATAAATATAGCCAAAAGTACGGGGTATTACAAATAGAATCATGACGTATGAAACTTTAAAAGAAGCTTGGGATATAGTTTCACTACTCATAAGGGCACTAGTACAGTTAGGGCGGCTAAACTTCAAAACCTCACTACACATTTTGAGATGATTAAGATGCTAGAGAGTGAGTCATTTGATGAGTTTTATGCTAGGTTGTCCAATATTGTCAACTCGTTGTTTAACTTAGGAGAGAAAATACCCGACAATCGAGTCATAAAGAAAATCTTAAGGTCGTTGCCTAGTAGGTTTGATACAAAAGTGACTATTTTGAACTCATTGGGTATGCTTGATTCGACGAAACTTGAAGAGATTGTAGGTGACTTACAAACCTATGAACTCGATATGTTTACCTCCAAGAAAGTGCCAAAAAAAGAAAGGCGCATTGCTTTGAAAATACGGAAGGAGGACATTAAAGTTTTGAATGACGATTCCGATTCCGATTTTGAGGATGTAGCCTTGTTGGCAAAGAAGTTCAAAAACTTTCTTAAGCTTCGAAAGCAATCGAAAGATGTTAAACGAGTTGAGAAATTCAAGAACAATAAGGTAGATCCCACCCCTAAGGATAAGAGTGAGAATGTAAAGATGGTTGAGTCGAATAGGTGTTCTAGGTGTGAAGGTTATGGTCAAAAGGTTCCCGAGTGTCCCACTAGACTTAAGAAGGATGGCAAGAAATCGATAGCATATAACTCCACCTTAAGTGATAGTGAACCGGAAGAGGGAGAGAGTTCCCCTATTAATCATAAATTTTCAGTGTTCATGGCATGTCATGTGAATGACGATGACAAATCTTCCCATGAAAATTCTCACGTGCATGACACTTTCGAGGCCGTTGAGTGTGAATGTCAAGTAAGTGAGGGTGAAGCTAGTGAAGATGAGGATATTGATGTAGGAGAGTTGCAAGTTGCCTTTAGTTAGTTGTATGTGGAAGCGGTAGGACAACTTAAAATTACAAGCTAAGTTGAATGAGCATGTCGTAGAGAATAATGATGCTTTGATTGAGGATCTTAGGGCACGGGAGAAGACTCTTAGGGAGAATATGTGTAGAAAGAGAGAGATAGTCTTCGTGGTTTGATGGAGGCTTTAAAGAATGGGATTTTAGAGTTTGAGGAGTCTAGGCACTTGCTTGAGTTAGAGAAGAGATTGTAAGACTCAACTAAGGTAAAGTTTGATTTGGAGGCTAGATTGAAGAAGTTGGATAGGATGTTATGCACAGTCCAAATCAAGGGAGATATGTTTGGTATAGGCTATGATGATAGAGTTGTTCCCATTCTCAAAGCCAATATCAATCGTGTGAGAGAACCCACTAAGAACAGAAGGAGAGGTCGACATTTTGGTAATCATTCCCGCCGTGTTTACACTTGCACTCGTTATGGGAGGAAAAGTCACCTTAGATGTCACTACACCAAAATGGATAAATTGGCACCCTTCTAGCGGTTAGCTTTGTCACGGTCAATGATCGTGACAAAAAAACACGCATTTTTTATCACGGTCAATGACCGTGACAAGTCCGTGACAAATTTCACAGCTAAAAAATCCTTGCCCCTCCTTTTTTCCCCACCAATTTCTTCCCTCCTTTTTTTCTCTCTCTCTCTACGCTGCTCTCCCCCCCTCTCTCTCTCTCTCTACTTTCAGATTAGTTTCTCTCTCTCTCTTCCATTTATATATGTGTGTGTGTGTGTGTGTGTATATATGTGTGTATGTGTATATATATATGCGTGTGTGTGTGCATGTGTGTGGTGGGTGGGGGTGGGGAGGGGAGGGGGGTGAGTCTGTGTGTGTGTGTGTGTGGTGGTGGGGGAAGGGGGTGGGGCAGGGGGTGTGTGTGTGTGTGGTGGGGAAAGGGGGTGGGGCAGGGGGGGTGTGTGTGTGTGATGGGGGAAGGGGGTGGGGCAGGGTGTGTGTGCGTATGTGTGGGGGGGATGGGGGTTGTTTATGTGTGTGTGTGTGGTGGGGGAAGGGGGTGGGGCAGGGTGGGGGGAGGGGAAGGGATGGGGGTGGGTGGGTGGTGGGGTAGGGGTGGGGGGTTGCGTGTGTGTATGTATGTGCGCGTGTGTATATATGTGTGTGTAGTGTGCGTGTTTGTGCGTAGTGTCCCTTGTAAGAGAATTGATTGATTATTATTTTTTTTAGTAAATTAATATATGATTTCCCCTCATTGTAAATTAGTAAATTAATATATGATTAATTATGAAAGTACGATTGCCCCTCATTGTAAATTAGTGAATTAATAATTGTATACTTTAATTGTTAGTTTAATTGATGAAAATAATTAATTGAGTAGATGAATTAAAAGGAGTACGGGATACACATTTGTTATTGACATTGCTGTTAGATTATATTGGATCGATGTTGGGTTGGTTAATTTTAAAAGTGGCATGACCACTGGATTATTGTCCATATGGGGGTGGAATTTTTCAAATTTTTTTTAAAATTACTTTGTATATCGAACAATATATATATAATATGATAATTAAATGAAATATACTTGAAATTACATATAGTGCGCATAGATACTAGCCTTCTAGTTCTTATGCGTACGCATTCAATAGCTCTTAGACCCGTTCGAGAGTCATTACCCCTGTAATGAGATCCCTCGAATTGTCCGGTTTGGATAGTTTGGGACTGCATAATTTATGTATAATATTCTTAGTGGCTTAAAGTTGTTACTTTTGGAGGAACTTTCTATTATAAATTGAATTTGAATTTGAAATTTATAAATCGAATATAAATAAGACAAAATTAAATTAAACATATTATAAATCTAAGTTTTGTTTATACTAATCCATGAAGATACGCTTCTTACCTTTAATAGGTCATTAGTACATAGTTATTTGGGGTGTCCTATTTGTGGAGAGGAGATTGAATCTATTCGTCTATCCTTTAGCTCAAAAAATGAAGCGAGAATTCCCTTTATATCTGAACACTAAGAAATGCCATAATCCTATGGATTGATGCTCTGCAAATCCCTTCCAACCGTTGTGTATCCAAACATCACCAGCTGAAGTTTTCAATTCCACTTTCCATACCCCACCACTTGGAACCTCTAGAAAAACATGGGAAAATATGGAAAGTTGAATTGACAACTTCAACTGGTGATGTTTGGCTACACAACGGTTGGAAGGAATTTGCAGAGCATAATTCCATAGGGTTATGGCATTTCTTAGTGTTCAGCTATGAAGGGAATTATATTTGACACGATTTTCCGGGGTACATTAGTTGGAAGGAGGTGCCATAGGAGCTCAAGTTAGTTGTTTGGGTGGCACTACAAGTAATGTATTTATATTTATATTGATATGAATATTTCAATTTCAATTTCGATTTCGATTTCGATTTCGATTTAAATTTCATTTTATATTTACATTATATTATTCTGATTTCAATTTCATTTATTAAATTTTATTTATGATTGTGTTTGGTTATGGATTTATTAAATCGAATCGCAACTCAATGCGAAATGAATTTCTTGTCGAATTCTTGTCTCTCTTTCTTTAACGGTAACTTACTTTGACTATGGATTTAGATTCTATAATCGATGGATATGAATCGTTAAAGACTCGTCTGCACAATTTTGGTAGAATTTTTTTGCACTCGATGAATTTGAATTCTTTTAATATTAGTCATGCACAATTTCGATACATTTTAATTTTTAATGTGAATGAATTATAATATTAAACTACGCTTTGTCATTTTTTTTCTTGTTTTAGCTTAATTCTATTATTATGAATATTTGCTTGTTGTTAGTCCACCCCTTATGATAATCCTGGATCCGCCCTTGGTTATGCCACATGTTTATTTAAGCTTCTTCGAAGGATTTTCAACGTAAAGTCTCTTTCATTATCATGTTCTACCATGTTGGTAAGCTATAATATCTCTACTATTGCTGCTTGCATAAAGGAATATATTTTTTAGATTTATTACTTTTCAATTCATTTATAAAATCTCTCTTGTGCAGTGTCTTGCAGTGGCTCATTCATATAGTGGAACTGGAACTGGAAATTGGTGCTAGATTTTCTCAAAAGTTATCCTCTTCTAGAGGTTCTTATCTTTGAGGTACGTCAAGGGTTCATAACATCACTTCCAGCTAAATTGTTTGTAGATTTGAGATAATTTATGGTGATGTTGTTTCTTCTTATATTAGGGTTTTTCATTTTGTTGTGAACAAATCGGGAACAAACGAGCTTGTCACAGTCCATGACCGTGACAAAAAAAAATGTCTCGCCCAGAATTGTCACGGTCATTGACCTTGACAAGTTGACTTGTCAAGGTCAATGACCGTAATAATTCGGCAGATTTGGTGTAGTGCGTTTTTGCTATAACCTTAGGAATGCTCCTAGTAAGTTAAAGAATAAAGTCATTTCGGTTCCCAAAACCTTCGTGCGTAATTTCACGCCTACTTGGGGTTAGGAAATTGGACTTATAGGCTTTAGGAATTAAACTTCAAGGTTCTTATTTGGTTGCACTTGATTCTTCCCATACTAAATCTAAAGGATGATTGTGTTGCCATGTTTGTCATGCGCTAGTCTTTGCATCATGATTTATATATTATTAGTGTTATGGCATGTTTATCTTTTGTATTATATTTTTTTAGTATTATTTGAAAAATATAAAAAGATTTTTCGTTTTAAATATTTTTTAGAATAATACAAAAAGATTTTATTTATGGGTTAAAAATATTTTTTAGATAAACACAAACAAATTTTCAATTTATTTTTTGTATCGTGAGCTTTTCATGTTTGATGTGGCATATTAGTGTGCTTGGACCCCCATCATTTCATTATCCATGTGGCTAGAACATTTGGTCATAATTATTGATGCGTTAAATGATCTTAACCATTGTCTTAATGGGGTTGTTTCGAAGTTGATATGCATTTGAATTCGACTTTGTATATATGCCATCCTTGTACACATGCACGAGTTTATCTGAATGTTTGACATCTCAGGCATATTTGAGTTTGGTGAGATGTTCTTATCTCAATTTTGTCATCTATGCGTTAGTAGACTTAGGAGGAGGTGTGAATGTAAGAACCGTTTACCGTGAGGATTGATAATGCTTACATTAAAAAAAATGATGAGTGTTCATGGGAAAGCGCTGCGAGTGAATAATAATCACGTCGTGAAAGCTACCATTTAAAAGAGACTAAGAAAATATTAAGGCAGTAAAAAGAATCATATGCCAAAATAGGGTCAATAAGATATCTCTAAGTTGAGAAGAATAGAAACCTCAAAAGAGATTGAAAAAGAAATATATATCTTTGAGGGAGTTTGGATGGAAAAACAAAACGGATTTGCACCACGAATCCTTATGTTGAAAAATCGTATCATGACGCTTTTGTTTATAGAATCGTCAATATTTCGAATTTGTGTGTATGTAGATTGTTTATTTCATTTAGCTCAATATATTGTAATACCCCGTACTTTTATGTTTTCTAAATTTGGGAATTTATTGAATTTAATGTGAGTTATTAATTTAATATAAATCCGGAAATTAATTATTTTTATAATTACTAACGTGATGTGAGTTAGTAATTATGGGAAACTTGTTGAATATTACTAATGAGCAAATTAATATGTAATGTTGGTTCTATTAAATGTCACGAGTGAATAAAATGACAATTTTGGAAATTTAAGTCGGGACGCGCCCGTGTCGTGTCGAGACTAAATTTTGATTAATAAAAGTGAATAAATTATAAGTCACCCGTATGGTCATTTCGAGTGCTCCAAAGTGTCCGGAAGGGTCGAGATAGTCAAAATAATGTACCCGGGGGTTTAGTTTGGGTCTCGGGGCATTTTTAGGCCTAACTAACACCTCGGGAGGGCGTTTTGGACATTTTATATTTTTAGGCCTGAAAACCCACGAAAATTCTAAGGTTATATCAGATGCTTAGGGTTGTCTTCTAGGGTAAACACAACCAAAAACAAGTGACGTCCATTGGAGAAGGAAAGAGAGAGCTTGCCAAGGAGTTCTAGGCCAAAAACTCATCCGGTTGCACCGCCATCACCGCCAAACGATAGATTGCGTAACGAGGATCACCAACACACTGATTTCATCCACAAATCAGAAACAAAAATCTCCAGGAAAGTATTTATCTTGCTTAATTTCATTAATACTTCATTCATATTAGTTTAGGGTTGATTAGGATGAGTTTTTATGAAAGAAAACCCACGTTGGAGATTAGAAATCACATGTTGAAGTAATATAAACAATAATCTGGAAATCCCTTCACATGCAGAGGTTAAACCAAGAATTTATGATTGATTAGGAGTACAAATTCTGGAAAAAGAATGAGAAGAATGTAGTTAAAGAAATTTTTGGGGTTCATGAGAATTATATAAGTTTTGGCCCTTTTAATCCATGAATCTTGATGAAAACTCGCATGTTTTACGTAGAATATTGCTCATTTGGGTTTAGAATGTTTGTGGAATAAATTTCTGGGAGTTTGGGAGTTAAAAATTTGGATTTGGATGATTTTGGATGATAGAACATGTAACTGGTATTCTGCAGATTTTGCCACACCTGCTTGATCGATCGATCGACCATAGAGCATCGATCGATCGATGATTCGATCGATCGAACACCCTCCATCGATCGATCGACCCCTCCTGAAAACTCATATTCCCTTTTAAATAGTGCATTCCAACTTAAATGATTAAACACTCTTGGATATTAATGTTAGAATATTTTGGGATATAAATAAGACCAGTGGGGCTTTAGAAATATATGGAACCGTTGACAAAAGGCGAAATTAACATTTCACGGGGGTGTTTTACATTAAGGGAAATGGAAATACGTGTTAGAGGGTGAGACTCGTAAAGAAGTTACGTTGAAAAATGATTAAGTACCTACTGAAATTTCACCTTGGGAAAGTAATAATCCACGAGTGTTACGTAGTGAGTTGGAATAATCCCACAAATTAAAA
The DNA here is from genome assembly GCA_949130495.1 of Sambucus nigra. Taxonomy (NCBI): domain Eukaryota; kingdom Viridiplantae; phylum Streptophyta; class Magnoliopsida; order Dipsacales; family Adoxaceae; genus Sambucus; species Sambucus nigra. Next base: position 201,015,679 of record OX422222.1, read on the forward strand.
TAAGAGACGGATCGTTATATGTGATATCTAAATAATGAGAAATGAGGAAAAAAATCATAATTATGGGTCGTGAGAATGTACCAAAATTAATATGGTAATGGTAGTATATTTACATGACTGTGTTTATGCATATACTATATACGTGTAAAAATCATGCCCGCGCTACTTGTTATCCCTGAGGTTACCGCGTTGGGACAGTCTTATCTCGATGGGACCTTTATGGGGGATATTGACTCATACCCTAGAAGATAGAAATCCTTTGGTACAGGCTATCGAATCGATAGTCAGACGGTCCTAAGAGACGTGAGGGCATGTGCTGACCTCTTAGAGACTTGGAACTATGCTTCGCCTCAATATTGTATGTGTTTTGTTTCAATACAGTTCGAGAGTGATTCCGAACTTTTATTTCCCTTAGTACGAGTGATACGGGGACTGGATAGCAGAGTATGCCCGCACCACAATTGTTAAGTGGGGTGCTGTTAGAATATATATATATATATATATATAATTATTTATATATATATATTACATGAGTATTTAATATATATTTAAATCTGGAATTTGGGAATTAATTACTGTGTATATGGTAAATAAGAAATGAATAATTATTTCAATTTGGGAATAAGTGTTTGTAAAGTATAATATGTTACTGAGAAACTTTATTAGCAAATAAGGTTTAATTGAGAACTTTGTTGTTAAATAAAATTAACCTTTTAAACAATTGAATTTGTCAGTTAAAATCTTACGAGCAACCTAAGATAAGAAGAGTTAAACCGTTTGGAAGGTTAGTGCGATAGGTGTGCACATTAGAAGAGAGGTGATAATTTCTCAAGGGTGTGCCGCACTAATATGTTGTTGCATTAGCCAGTAAATATTTTAAATACTTGCTAAACTAATTTTAAACTGTTTTTACACTCGGGCTCTGACCCGTTTCCATTTTTTTCCTCTCTTGTATATATATGTATATATTACAGGTTCCCAACCACAGGGGCGTCTTGCATAGGATCCTTTGGAAGAAACGCGCTGCAGCTTAGATGGGAGTTGCAGGCCTCTTGCTTAGACGACCTCATTTATTTGATTCTACTCCTAGCATTATTTTATCCAGTTGGGCATGTGTCACCCACTTCCATCATCAGTTGTTTTATTGGATATTGTGATTCATTTATTTCCAGTATTTACACTTTGGGATTTATTACTATCAGGATGTTTTCCTTTACGTTTTAATGTTGGAATTAATTAGTTGAATGTTTAATTTTTGGATTATATGTTCTAGGATAGTTGTTGTGTGATTCTTTATCTATGAATTATGTAAAGTTTAAATATTGGTTTATAAAATAAAATTTGGAAAGTAATGTCTAAAATGGTTTTGACACTTAGCTTAATTATTTAGGGTGTTTAAATTGGAAAAGTTATTTTTACGACAGTGATGCTAAGAATGAACCGACCGTTCACCTTGAGTATAATTTAATAAAGGACTGATCACCCGTTATTTAATTAGGTGGGGTGTCGCAGGTGGTATCAGAGCATCAGGTTCTAGTGTCCATAGGATCTGTACTGTTTATTTCGCTTTCAGCTTAACATTTTTGTTATAGAGCCCTATTTTAGGATTGTTGTATTCTTGCTTTTACGATTACGTCTTCAGCTATTTGAGATTTGATAATAACTATAGACTAATAAATTTCTTCACGTTTCAGATGCCTCCGAGACGTACACCAAAGGATAGGCGTGCCCAAGCCGAGCAGCCAGTAGCTCCGGCTCAGGGAACAATGAATGCAAATGAGGTATAGCCGCCATCCTTGCTCAGGCGGTGAATTCCGCGCTAGCGGTAGTACAGCAGGCTCCACCCCAAGTTCAGGCAGTGGCGCCAGTACCTGCACAGCTTCCATCTGCATGGGAGCGGGTTAGGGATGCCTTTGAGAAGGCGCATCCCCCTGAGTTCTCGGATAATTCAGATATCATCATTGTCAGGCAGGGGAAGAAAGATATCCAAAGGCATCTGCGTATGTATGAGTGCACGGACGTGCAGAAACAGTTGTTGGATTCCTTTAAGCTAGTGGGGGCCGCTTTGAAGTGGTGGGAGTCCACCACCACCTTGGAGGAGAGGGATATTATCCCGATTCAGTCATTCTGGGAGCGGTTTGACCGCAAGTATTTTCCATCCACCGTGCAAATTGAGATGAGGCGAAAGTTATTGAACTTGAAACAGGAGAATTCTACTGTTGCTGAGTATGAAGAGGAGTTCATAAGACTTCTCACTATAGTTCCAGATGAGGCACCCATTGAGGGTAAGAAGATACTATTATTTGTGGACGGGTTAGCTTGGAGGATCCGTCAGCACCTTATAGGGAATCTGTCTTTGAGTACCTATACAGATGTACTTAATCCTGCTTTGCTACACTGCCAGGATCACCGCTTCCATCTCCAGGGAAGCAAGCGAGAAGGAGAGTCCGACCAGCAGGACAGGACAGGGGGTAGTGGCTCTAGTGGAGCACTGACATCTCAGGGGCAAACTCGTCAGCATGAGCAGAGTTCCCATCAGGGGGACCCTGCCAATCGATTCCGATTAGGTGATTCCAGGCAGGGATTTGGGGGATTTAGGCAAGGTCAGCAGGACCAGCACGGCCAACACCGCCAGCAGCAGGGTCAACAGCAGGCCAACAGATTTTTCATCAGGGCCAGTGGCGGGGCAGTAACGGCCAATAGGGCCGTGGTCAGCAGGGTCAGAGGGGAGGTAATTTCAGGGGTCGATGTTTCGTGTGCGGCAAGAATGACCATAAGCGCCAGGATTGTCCAGAGTATGATAGGTCCCCACAGCAGCAGGGTTCTCGTAATGAGCCACAGAGGCCACTTTTTCCAGTCTCCCTCCCAGCACCAACTCAGGTACCAGCCCTACCAGCCATCCCAGTCGCTCCAGTGCAGCAGGGGCAGTTACAGTACGGACGTGTCTATAACGTCCACCAGGCAGCAGCTCCACAGGCACCACTCGCGATTGAGGGTATATTTCCTATCCATGGTACTATGGGTCGGATTTTATTTGATACTGGGGCGACGCACTGTTTTATAGCTACCCATTTTGCGAAGGCCTTAGAGTTATTAGCCACAACAGAGAGCACTATAACGTGTGTAGACTCACCACTGGGAAATGGATCGCTAATTTTCTTTATATGCCGGGGTGTGGGGGTAGAGATTGGTAGCTTGGTATTACCAGCAGACATGTTAGTCTTAGATATGCATGAGCACGACGTTATTATCGGTATGGATTGGCTCGCAGCTTACAGAGCCATGATAGATTATTTTGGTGGGAGTATTATCTTTTCCATTCCGGGGCAAGAGATGTTTGTAGTGGCGATGCCTCGCCCAGAGGGAGGCTCGATCGCTCATTTGTATTACATAGAGAAGGATACCTCTAAGGAGGTTGTGATTCCCTTAGACTCGATCCCAGTTGTTCGTGAGTATTCCGATGTATTTCAGGAGATACCGGGCCTACCCCCCAGTCGAGAGATAGATTTTGTCATAGATTTATTATCGGATACTCGACCTATAGCACGTGATCCATACCGTATGTTTTCGGCAGAGATGCGGGAGTTACGAGATCAGATAGAGCAGCAGTTAGGTCAGGGCTTCATTCACGGGAGTACCTCACCTTGGTGCGCTCCAGTTTTATTTGTGAAAAAGAGAGATGGTTCACTGAGGCTATGTGTGGACTACTGGGAGCTGAACAAGGTCACGATACGAAATAAGTATCCGTTGCCTCGAATCGATGATCTGTTCGACCAACTGAGGGGAGAAACTTTATTTTCGAAGATATATCTGAGGTCAGGGTACCATCAGCTACGTATTAGGGAGCAGGATGTTTCAAAAACTACTTTCTTGAGGAGATATGGGTCCTATGAGTTCAGAGTGATGCCATTTGGACTCAAGAATGCTCCAGCCGTATTCATGGACTTGATGAACCGAGTGTTCAGAGAGTTCTTGGATCAGTTTGTCATCGTCTTCATTGATGAAATCCTGATATATTCACACTCCGAGGAGGAGCATACCGAACACTTGAGGCAGGTTCTTCAGATTCTACGAGAGCATCAGTTGTATGCTAAGTACGAGAAGTGCAGGTTCTGGTTGAGGGAAGTGCAGTTCTTGGGGCATGTGGTTTCTGAACAGGGGATAGCAGTTGACCTGAGTAAAGTGTCAGCGGTGAGGGAGTGGGGACAGCCCACGACACTGACAGAAGTACGTAGTTTATTGGGATTAGTCGAATACTACAGGAGATTCATTCAGGGGTTCTCCAAAATAGCGGGTCCATTGATGAACCTGACTCGCAAGGGGGTACCATATGTTTGGGATGATGCTTGTCAATTGGCTTTTGACGAGCTGAAGGACAAGCTTACTTCAGCACCAGTCCTTGCTTTACCTAAGCCGGGCGTGGAGTATCTGGTTTACACCGATGCCTCTTTACGGGGACTTGGGGGAGTACTTCAGCAGAAGTATAAGGCTATAGCTTTTGCCTAACGCAAGCTTAAGTCGCACGAGAAGAATTACCCCACACACGACATAGAGTTAGCAGCGGTCGTTTTTGCGTTGAGGATATGGAGGCACTATTTATTAGGGGAGAAATTCCACTTGTTCACAGATCACAAGTCACTACAGTACATGTTCACTCAGCGAGAGTTGAATATGCGTCAGCGCAGGTGGTTAGAGTTTGTGAAGGACTATCAGTTCGACATACAGTACCATCCGGGGAAGGCCAATGTAGTTATTAATGTGTTTAGTCGTAGACCGGTAGACGATGTAGCGGACATCTGGAAAGCAAAGTGGAAAGAGTTGGGTCACCAGGATACAATAGCCCATTCCTTCATATCTGTCATGACAGTGACACCCGAGATTATTACAAGGGTGATACAGGCGCAGACCGCAGACCCATTTTGCCAGGAGAAAATTGTACGACTTTTAGCTGAGGGTGCTGAGTCCTATTCTGTTAGTTTTGATGGGGGTTTGAGGTTTAATGGGAGATTGGTGGTTCCAGAAGGAGCAGACTTGCGTCATGGAGTGATGACCCAATCTCACGAGTCCCGTTTTGCGATGCATCCTGGGGGAGATAAGATGTACCAGGATATGAGGCGGTAATACTGGTGGAGTGGGATGAAAAAGGACATCGCTGATTTCGTGTCCAAGTGTTCTACCTACCAGCTGGTAAAGGTAGACCACCAGAAATCGTCAGGGTTGCTTCAACCATTGGAAATACCCGCGTGGAAGTGGGAGAGTATTTCTATGGATTTTATCACTAGGTTGCCTACATCACAGCGGGGCCTCGACTCCATCTGGGTGATTGTGGACCGTTTGACCAAGGTGGCTTATTTTCTAACGGTGCGGACAGACTATACCACGGGTCAGTATGCTCAGTTGTTCATTGTTGAGATTATCAGATTACATGGGGTGCCCCTGAATATTGTGTCGGATAGAGACAAGATTTTCGTGTCGCATTTCTGGGAGAGCTTTCAGGAGGCTATGGGTACAGAGTTGAGGTTGAGTTCAGCTTATCACCCACAGACAGATGGACAAACAGAGCGTACTAATCAGATGTTGGATGATATGTTACGCATGTGTGTCCTTGATTTTGGAGGAGGTTGGGAGCCACATCTTCCACTGGTAGAGTTCACTTATAATAACTCTTATCAGTTCACGATTGGCATGGCTCCATTCGAGGCTTTGTATGGAAGACCCTTTCGTTCCCCAACGTGTTGGCTAGAAGTGAGGGATAACAAGTTACTCAGACCAGAGGTGATTCAGGAAACCTCCGCAAGGATTGAGATTATTAGGAGTCGCATTCGGGTATCCCAGGACAGGCAGAAAAGCTACGCCGATGCAAAACAGTTCTTCCGAGAGTTTAATGTGGGGGACCAAGTACTACTACGTGTATCTCCTATGAAGGGAGTGATGAGGTTCGGGAAAAAAGGGAAATTGGCCCCGAGGTATGTAAGACCATTTTCCATTATCGAGAGGATTGGGCCGGTAGCATACAGATTGGGACTGCCAGAACATTTACATCGCATTCATGATGTACTCCACATATCATCGTTGAGACGATACCTTTGGGATGATATAGCCCACACCCACATCGCGATAGAAGAGATAGACTTACAGCCTGACAGCTCTTACAATGAGAGACCAGTGGCTATCCTAGACCATAGCGAAAGGAGATTGAGGTCGAAGGTAGTTCCTCTTGTACGGGTCCAGTGGGAGGGAGCATCATAATGTGGAGGAATCCACCGGGGAGCATGAGGCAGATATGCGCGTGAGATACCAGAATTTATTCTTACCAGGTATACCTTATTTTTTGAATTTCGGGATGAAATTCCGTTATTAGGGGGAAAGTATGTAATACCCCGTATTTTTATGCTTTTTAAATTTAGGGATTTATTAAATTTAATGTGAGTTATTAATTTAATATAAATCAAGAAATTAATTGTTTTTATAATTACTAACGTGATGTGAGTTAGTAATTATGGCAAACTTGTTGAATATTACTAATGAGCAAAGTAATATGTAATATTGGTTCTATTAAATGTCACGAGTGAATAAAATGACAATTTTGGAAATTTAAGTCGGGACGCGCCCGTGTCGTGTCGGGACTAAATTTTGATTAATAAAAGTGAATAAATTATAAGTCACATGTATGGTCATTTCGGGTGATCCAAAGTGTCCGGAAGGGTCAAGATAGTCAAAATAATATACTCGGAGGTTAAGTTTGGATCTCGGGGCATTTTTAGGCCTAATTAACACCCCGGGAGGGCGTTTTGGACATTTTACATTTTTAGGCCTGAAAACCCACGAAAATTCTAAGGTTATATCAGATGCTTAGGGTTGTCTTCTAGGGTAAACACAACCAAAAACAAGTGACGACCATTGGAGAAGGAAAGAGAGAGCTTGCCAAGGAGTTCTAGGCCAAAAACTCCTCTGTTTGCACCGCCGTCACCGCCAAATGATAGATCGCGTAACGAGGATCACCAACACGCTGATTTCATCCACAAATCAGAAACAAAAATCTCTAGGAAAGTATTCATCTTGCTTAATTTCATTAATACTTCATTCATATTAGTTTAGGGTTGATTAGGATGAGTTTTTATGAAAGAAAACCCACGTTGGAGATTAGAAATCACATGTTGAAGTAATATAAACAATAATCTGGAAATCCCTTCACATGCAGAGGTTGAACCAAGAATTTATGATTGATTAGGAGTACAATTTCTGGAAAAAGAATGAGAAGAATGTAGTTAAAGAAATTTTTGGGGTTCATGAGAATTATATAAGTTTTGGCCCTTTTAATCCATAAATCTTGATGAAAACTCGCATGTTTTACGTAGAATATTGCTCATTTGGATTTAGAATGTTTGTGGAATAAATTTCTGGGAGTTTGGGAGTTAAAAATTTGGATTTGGATGATTTTGGATGATAGAACCCGTAACTGGTATTCTGCAAATTTCGCCATACCTGCTTGATCGATCGATCGATCGATGGTTCGATCGATTGATCGATCGATCGAACACCCTCCATCGATCGATCGACCCCTCCTGAAAACTCATATTACCTTTTAAATAGTGCATTCCAACTTAAATGATTAAACACTCTTGGATATTAATGTTAGAGTATTTTGGGATATAAATAAGACTAGTAGGGCTTTAGAAATATATGGAACCGTTGACAAAAGGCGAAATTAACATTTCACGGGGGTGTTTTACATTAAGGGAAATGGAAATACGTGTTAGAGGGTGAGACTCGTAAAGAAGTTACATTGAAAAATGATTAAGTACCTACTGAAATTTCACCTTGGGAAAGTAAGAATCCATGAGTGTTACGTAGTGAGTTGGAATAATCCCACAAATTAAAATAAGAGACGGACCGTTATATGTGATATCTAAATAATGAGAAATGAGGAGAAAAATCATAATTATGGGTTGTGAGAATGTACCTAAATTAATATGATAATGGTAGTATATTTATATGACTGTGTTTATGCATATACTATATACATGTAAAAATCATGCCCGCGCTACTTGTTATAGGTTATCGCGCTGGGACAGTCTTATCTCGATGGGACCTTATGGGGATATTGACTCGTACCCTAGAAGATAGAAATCCTTTGGTACAGGCTATCGAATCGATAGTCAGACGGTCCTAAGAGACGTGAGGGCATGTGTTGACCTCTTAGAGACTTGGAACTATGCTTCGCCTCAATAATGTATGTGTTTTGTTTCAATACAGTTCGAGAGTGACTCCGAACTTGTATTTCCCTTAGTACGAGTGATACGGGGACTGGATAGCAGAGTATGCCCGCACCATAATTGTTATGTGGGGTGATGTTAGAATATATATATTATATGAGTATTTAATATATATTTAAATCTGGAATTTGGGAATTAATTACTGTGTATATGGTAAATAAGAAATGAATAATTATTTCAATTTGGGAATAAGTGTTTGTAAAGTATAATTTGTTACTGAGAAACTTTATTAGCAAATAAGGTTTAATTGAGAACTTTGTTGTTAAATGAAATTAACCTTTTAAACAATTGAATATGTCAGTTAAAATCTTACGAGCAATCTAAGATAAGAAGAGTTAAACCGTTTGGAAGGTTAGTGCGATAGGTGTGCACATTAGAAGAGAGGTGATAATTTCTCAAGGGAGTGTCGCACTAATATGTTGTTGCATTAGCCAGTAAACATTTTAAATACTTGCTAAACTAATTTTAAACTGTTTTTACACTCGGGCTCTGGCCCGTTTCCATTTTTTTTCCTCTCTTGTATATATATGTATATATTACAGGTGCCCAGCCACAGGGGCGTCTTGCATAGGATCCTTTGGAAGAAAGGCACTGCAGCTTAGGAGGGAGTTGCCGGCCTCTTGCTTAGACGACCTCATTTATTTGATTCTACTCCTAGCATTATTTTATCCAGTTGGGCATGTGTCACCCACTTCCATCATTCAGTTGTTTTATTGGATATTGTGATTCATTTATTTCCAGTATTTACACTTTGGGATTTGTTACTGTCAGGATGTTTTCCTTTAAGTTTTAATGTTGGAATTAATTAGTTGAATGTTTAATTTTTGGATTATATGTTCCAGGTTAGTTGTTGTGTGATTCTTTATCTATGAATTATGTAAAGTTTTAAATGTTGGTTTATAAAATAAAATTTGGAAAGTAATGTCTAAAATGGTTTTGACACTTAGCTTAATTATTTAGGGTGTTTAAATTGGAAAAGTTATTTTTACGACAGTGATGCTAAGAATGAACCGACCGTTCACCTTGAGTATAATTTAATAAATGACTGATCACCCGGTATTTAATTAGGCGGGGTGTCACATATATTAATTGTCACATATGGCTACAACTAAGTTTGATGGTATTTAGCTATCAATTAGAGCTTCTTGACCGTTTCAATGTGTTGGAGTTGTGATTAAATTGATGTAGTCCATGCCCATTCACTCCATATTCATGTTTGAGCAAAATGATTCTATCTTGGCATGAAACTCACAATGTTTAACTTGTTTTGTTTTTTCTGTTTTGAGTCTGTTTTGCTGTTATTTGCTCTTTCCAGTTAACTTTTTCAGGAATTTTTTTCGCTGAACGAGACTTAATCTTTTTTAGAACTGAAATTGAGAAATTTTCAATGTCGTTCAAACGACAACTATGTTTTGTTCGAGCAACATGTCTCTATCGCGAGATGTTTTGATCAACCGAGGTTCTTGAGAGCTAAGAAATGTAACAAGTATTGGTCACTTGAAGGGTCACGTGATAGGTTCCTTCGAGCAAGAGCACATTATTTAACGAATGTTTAAGTCGCTTGATGACCTGGTTTGAGTGACGTGCCTATGCCATTCAAACAATAAGGCTTAGTTGTTCGAGCGATCTGGGGAGATATTTTTTTGAATTCTTCCACTTCGTAGCTACTTCGTATTAATGACCATATCATTCTGTTTGGGTACTTCTGAGAAGTTTTTATGCAGTATGGATGCTTTTGCATGATTTTTTTTTTTTCTGCATTATTCATTTAGTCACATCATTACTGATTTTGATGATTTATTTTATGTGACTATTGTTTACTAGCTACGACTTGGTTAATGTGATTTCTTTTAGATGGCGGGTTCATGTTTATCTAAATATACTTCATTGATTATTCTTATTCTGAATATATTAATAAATTGGTATCTTTTTCACTTATTGTCTATTCAAGACAAAAAGGGGGAGAGATGTATGTGATGTAGGGGGAGAATTTGTTTGATGAGAACATATTTTTTGTTTCATTACAAATTAGTATCATATGCTTTCATGCTTATAAATTGGTATTAATTAGTTTGCACAATTTGATATCCTGATTTCGTCACAATTGGTATCAAAATATTTTGCTCGCATGTTTAACAAATGATTGGATTTTGATTTTACAAAATGGTATTGATATTTCATATTGGTATTATAATGCTTATATCATTTGTTCCTCCATACTTCACTAGGTATCCGTTTGTTTCATGTGTGTAGGTATGCTTAAGAGATTTGAGATTTCAAGTCTACATCATATTCAGACAGTTCATGCTTGCCAGACCAACATTTACTAGTCTTGTCCTTTAATTTTTTATTTTAGGTTTTATGGGATGGGATTTAGGCGTCATACAGCTTGACGTCCCAACTTAGGCATTTCAGTGTTAGGGTTGTGTCCCAGAATAGTCAAAGGGAGAGATTTGTAGGGACAAAATTTATAATTGAATCCATTGTAGTATCTGACTTATTCCTGAAAAAAATATTATTTTTGAGTTATATATAGATTTTTTATTGTCACAATCCCACACAGTCTATGACATAGTGTTTATTGAAGATGTAACGGTCAATCTTCAAAGATAAATCATGCCAAGATTATTTTGGTGCACGTTTTACGTCTTCATTGCATTTCGAGATCGCTCAGGTACAAATGCATAATGTTTATGGGACTCTAAAATATTTCTAGGATGTTATTTTTATTAAAAAATGCTTTTAAAATGTTAAACTTTGTTTATTCTGAGATAAAGATTGTTTAGAGTTGTGTATAACACAAAATCTTAAGTTTGTTGGTTCAAACGACATTGCAGGTCGTTCAAGCGAGATGTACATGTCGTTCGAACGACATGGCCATTTTGTTCGAGTGATATGCAGATCTCGTTCGAATGATGCGCCGATTTAACTTTTCTATTTAAGGCCTGTTTCTCTCCAAATTCCGTAAGTTGCAGAACCAGAAGATCAGTTTCCATCCAATACGTTTTCTGCACAAGTTTTCTAAGGTTTTCAAAGTTTAAAAAACATCCTTAAAGTTTCAAGATCCAAGCTTTCATACTTTTATGCTATAGAGATCTTGGTTTACACCATTAAGTTTTGTTCAGCACTTTGAACGTTGGATTTTGCAGTGAAGAAACAAAGGAGTCCGTGTTCAATATCGTAGACGTTGTCAAGCTGTATCGGTGGACACCGAGACATACATGGGCGCATGTGTTATGGATGAGCATCGTAGAAGGACTTCTGCGTGGGCACTGGGGAGGAGTAGTTGAATGATCAGAAGAGCGTCAAAACTTAAGGGGATCGAGTCGTTGAGTAAGTCTATCATTTGTACTTTGTAATACCATATCATAGTGATTATCCGGCTTGGGCCATCCGGGATTTTTTCCCTTAATGGTTTTCTCGTACATCACGTGTCGCCTTTGTGAACTTATTTATTTTACTTGCTTTAATCACCTAGATGCATGTTTAGAATTAAACAAGATAAAATTGCGCTTAACTAAAATTGGTTCACACACTTGGTGCAGTTTAAAATTTGAAAAAGGTTTTTCAAAAAGAAAGTTGGTTTGACATTCTTAAAACACATTCGAAAGAAAAAGGGGCCTACATAATCGTTTGATATTATCACAAGGCTAAGTTATATCAGTTGACAAGACCACATCCTTGCCTATCTATCACACTTGCAATTAAATCTATTAACCAAGGCAAGTGAAAATCATATACAATTACATAATATTTTACAAAAAATAACAATATCAAAAAATGGACATGTAGAAATTTTTTCAGAAGTTTTGAAGTTTAAACACAAAAGAGATAAATTCATAATTTAGTTGTTCATAGAATTTTACTAACTTTTTCAATCGATTAATTGTTGACTTGAGACAAGGATCTTTTGAATTTACTTAAAACATATAATTTTTTAATTACGAACATTAAAAATAAAATAAGAATACTAAATATTCTAAAATTTTTGCAAACAACTTACTTATGGATGAATAGTTTTAATTTTTAAAAGTTTTGAAATAAGGAAATATGAATTTTACTATTTCGAAATTACATCAAGATTAAGCAACATTACAATCATTTGAAATGTGAATTATCTCTTTCAAATTTGTTTATAAAATTGGATATTCAATATGATCTTGTTTTATAGATCTTGAAAAGTAATTTTCAAAATGATCAATTAGTCCCGTTTACTAAATATGTAGTTCAATAGGTCCTAACAATTTTTTTTTGCTCCATCAAGCCCCGTGAAAAAATATTTTTGTTCCAATAGATCCTATTTGTAAACATACAGTGAATATTCACTATATCTACATATAGGACCTATTAAGGAGAAAATGTTGAGGTAGGATTTATTAGAAAATGTCCCATGTAAATAGGACTTAATAGGAAGATTCCTTTTTAAAAAATGCAAATTTACAAAAATTGGATATGTAAATATTATTTTATTAATTTTTAATGTTTTGAAATACAAAAAATTAATTTAGACACTCCTTAATGGACAATATCAAATTATGCACTAATTAGTCATTTTAATATGTACCCTTGTGAAAGAAAATAGTACATACACCAACTCATCGGACACACTGACGTGTCGCATCCATATTGAGAATCCAACAATAGTGGAGTTCAGAAACAGACCAATACAAATGTGACACGTCAGTATATCGCACCATTATGTGTCACATTTATTTACTTTGGTAAAAGTGGGTTCCAATCTGAAATAGCTCAAACCTTTAATGGTAGATGTTTTTCTAAGTATTAGTTTAAATACAGTTGTATAAAGGGTTATGTAAACTTTTTTTTTATCTCTATTAGTCTATGAAGTTTTTATATTATGGTATTGACCCCAACATAGTTTCTTGCTATGAAGTATGGACACTCTCTCCGAAACCGACGTGTCGTGTCCGGCAACGTGTCGGACAACTACGAAGTACAAAGACTCTCCCGGAAGCCACGAGTCTACTTTGACTCAAGTGATAGTGATTGTGTTTTATTTATGATTCTTAAGGTCAAAGTGTGTTTGAATTTTACTTTATACGATCCATTTTCTCAATTTTATGTTAAGAATGCTCTAATAATGTATTTTATGGAGAAAATATGTCTTATTTCATTAAAATATATATTATATATTATATATATCATAGCATGTCGTATTCTAATTTTTGAATTACTCACGTGTCATGTGTTGAAACATGTATTACGTGTTTGTGCTTTATAGATTTCTTGTTAGACTCTACATTATATAGTGTCACAAATTGTATTTCTTTGTTCCCCCTAGACGGTCTAAAAAAATAATTTGGTGGTAAAGATTGTAAAGCCAAAATTTAGTCAGCCCGCTAGACTAGAAAAAAAACTGAGGGGCGACATTAAACAACATTATATAAATCTTGTTGCAGTTAACCAGCATCAAGGTCCCGTAGCTCAGTTGGTTAGAGCGTTGGTCTTATGAGCCGAAGGTCGCGGGTTCGAGCCCCGCCGGGACCATTTCAGTTTTTTTCTCACTTTCCATTTTTATACATTTTTTTTTTTTCTTTTCTGGTGAAAATTTTTATACAAAAATGGTAGTTCCTCACCGAATTTATGTCTTTCACAGATTTATACAATAAATAATGATGATTTTTTTTTTTTAATGAGGCATATACCAAATAGTCCCTCGAATATTTTTTAAAACACGTTTAGTCCAAAAAAAATTATTTTGTATTAAAAAGTCCTTCGTCATTTAGATTCTTTTCACCTAATTTTTTTCTCACTTTCCATTTTTATACATTTTTTTTTTTTTTGGTGAAAATTTTTATACCTAAATGGTAGTTTGTAAAGCTAGCCACTCCGACCCCCACTTTTAATGAGATCTGTCCATGTCCAACCCAGTAACACTTTGATTTTCTTGTTCGTATTCCTTCTCAACAACAGCAACATTATTAGAAACAACCAATCTATTTCTATTAAACAAAATTGATATTGGTAGTGTATGTGTGTGTGGTGTATAAATAATCTAAATGTATGATATATTTAGATTCTTTTCATCGAATTTATGTCTTTCACAGATTTACACAATAAATCATGATGATTTTTTTTTTTAATGAGGCATATACCAAATAGTCCCTCGAATATTTTTTAAAACACGTTTAGTCCAAAAAAAATTATTTTGTATTAAAAAGTCCTTCGTCATTTAGATTCTTTTCACCTAATTTTTTTCTCACTTTCCATTTTCATACATTTTTTTTTTTTTGGTGAAAATTTTTATACCTAAATGGTAGTTCGTAAAGCTAGCCACTCCGACCCCACTTTTAATGAGATCTGTCCATGTCCAACCCAGTAACACTTTGATTTTCTTGTTCGTATTCCAACAACAGCAACATTATTAGAAACAAACAACCAATCTATTTCTATTAAACAAAATTGATATTGGTAGTGTATGTGTGTGTGGTGTATAAATAATCTAAATGTATGATATATTTAGATTCTTTTCACCGAATTTATGTCTTTCACAGATTTATACAATAAATCATGATGATTTTTTTTTAATGAGGCATATACCAAATAGTCCCTCGAATATTTTTTAAAACACGTTTGGTCCAAAAAAATTTATTTTGTATTAAAAAGTCCTTCGTCATTTAGATTCTTTTCACCTAATTTATGTCTTTCACAAATTTATACAATAAATCATGATGATTTTTTTTTTTTAATGAGGAATATACCAAATAGTTCCTCGAATATTTTTTTAAACACGTTTAATCCAATTTTTTTTTATTTTGTATTAAAAAGTCCTTCGCCGCATCAAAACACTCAAAAAAATGAGCTCTAGTGAGGGTCCCCGGAGCCATGAGCGAATCCATGTAGGAAGTATGAAGGGCATTTGCCCACCTTGAGTTTTGTGATTTTTTAAAAATTAGTAATAAACAAGAGAAAATTTTATGTAAACAAGAGAAAATTTTGAAGTATTTCATACTTTGCCCACCTTAGTTTTAGGATAAAATGTTAATATCATAGTTCGCCCACCATGGCTAAGATGTCTGCATTCGCCCCTGCCCGAAGCTCCTGCAGTTGGGGGAAAGGGGTGAGAGTGCCGCTAGAGCGAACTTTTAAAAATAAGGGAATATTAGTTAAATAGGTGTTTGAGAGGTTTTTGAAGCAAAATAAAAAGGCTTTTGACTAAATGTATATTAAAAAATATTTGAGAAACTTTCTGATAGTTGATCCTTTTCTTATTTAGTTTAAATATTTTCTCCACAAGCAAAAAAAA
Organism: Sambucus nigra; assembly: GCA_949130495.1. Classification (NCBI taxonomy): domain Eukaryota; kingdom Viridiplantae; phylum Streptophyta; class Magnoliopsida; order Dipsacales; family Adoxaceae; genus Sambucus; species Sambucus nigra. The sequence continues at coordinate 201,031,222 of OX422222.1, forward strand.
AATCCTATTTCTATGGTGCCACGAAATGCAAAACGGAAATTGTTAATATATGGGTCGGGTTTTTACCCGGATCCGATATCCGCCCACGTAATAATTGGATTATCCATTTACTATTGGATAAGTCCTTATCAAATTAGATACGATAGAGTCTAACTTTGTGTTGTTTTAGGATTCTTATTATCTTATCTAATATATATATATCTATATAATAAAGTAGAAAACTTAAGTATGTCATAAGTTTAAAAGATGATGTCATCTTTATGACTTTCTATGCACTACCTATTTTGCCCTCTAAGCATTTGAGTTCCCCCTCCTTTTTCCACACTCAAAATTTAAAAACAAGGCTATTTTTGTAAACTCTCCTCAATCATACTCCCTCAACCCTACCACACTATCGTTTTCTACCTCTCAGTCATTCTTTTCCTTTCAAAGACAAACCCTTTCATTTTGCCCCTCTCTCACTCATCCGCCCACCCCTCTCTCATTCACCCAACGCTTCCCCCTCCCCCAGTTCTCAATCTCAGCTCTCAATCTCTATCTCTGAGACCCTCACTCCCTTTCTCTCTCTCTTTCACACGCTTCTCCGCCTCTTCTAGCTCCACAACTCTCCGCCTCTCTGCCTCCAAATGCAACTCTCAGCCTCTCCGAGCTCCATAATGGTTGAGGTTTCTGGTATGCTTATTTTTTAACATCCTCACTCTCTCTGATCTTCGTTTTTAAGATCCTCACATTTGGCTGAGACTGGATCTTAAAAAATATTTTTAAGATCCTCACCTTTCTTCCTCTATTATTTTGGGGGCTTTTGTACATGAATGTATTTTTTCTCACATGTACCTCTAAAAATTTCATTTACTTTTCTAGATCTGAACTTGGGGTTCACCATGTATTTTTTCTTATATTTTCTTTTATTGTGCAGGTTTCTTATAATAAGACCTCCATAAGAAGGAGAAGCTTCCACGGATGTGATGTTGTATGAGTAAGAAATATTCTGTAGCAGTATGGGACTGACGACCAAGCTTAAATCGAAGGTATGCCTTCCTATACTAATTTTTCTTATATTTTCTTTTAGGTATTTTTTGTTGATATAATTTTTGTGTGAGTTTTGATGTTTATGTTTTTTCTATCAGATTGAAACATAATCAGCTATACATTATCTCCCTCTAATTGGAACTTTGTGTTTTTATTTTTGGTTCAAATTAATTTTTTGCAGATCTAATTTTTTGTTTGTGTTTTGATGTTTATTCTTTTTCAGATTCAAGCCTAATCAGGTATGGGGCCATTTTCTTACACCGTCCCCCTATAGGTAATCTCCATCTCTCTTGCACACACACAAAATCACACCATCAGATGTGATGTTTGTTTGTTTTTGTTCCATAAACTAATGTATGGAATATTATGGATTGAGTTCATGTGATTGCAAGCTTCACTGTTATGAGTATTAGTTAGAATGTTAGTTTTTATTCATATCATTATTAGAGTTTAAATTTTTCAACATCTTTTGATATGATGGTTCATGAACTTTATTACTGCGTGGTATTTCAGGCATGGGGATTCCACTCTGCTTTTTTAATGCTTTGGTTAACTATGGTAATGGCCAAATATATCTCCGAGGCTTTAATATTTTCTTTTGTATATGATGTTTAATTATGAAGTATGTTTGCATTCTCGAATGATTAGTTTCAAGGCTCTAGACTTAAGTGTACTCCCACTAGCTTATTCAGTTTTCACTATATAGTGAAACTATGTATTGTATGAATTTTTAATACAGCAAATATATGAGTTACCAAAAATATTGCGCTTTATCTGTATTATGTATCGCGACGATTAAAGCTTTTTATTAACTCAGGGTAGGAACCAATCATCGTGGTCTTTTTAGTAACTTCATTTTTAATTAAACTCATCGTGGTCTTTTTATTCTCTAATGGATGGTCATATTTAAACAAGAACTCACCTCAATTTCCAAGTGTACCAGATGTAGTATTTGTGTTATATATTGTGACCTATATTCAAGTCTACCATATGTAGTATTTGTGTTATATGTTGTGTTGATATTGGTTATTTTGAGGTTCTCTATCGTCTTGAGTTTCACTATTTTTATTCGAGGCTCAAATGAAATTGATGTGAGTTCATGGATGTTTGATTGTGTCAAAGTGTGAGTAAACAATTTAGTTCTGCACTATTTGATATTTGGATGAATTTATCCCATGTTCACAGGTAGAAAGGATAATTTTTATCCTATATGATGGATGAATTTGTCCTATCTGATATTTCCATTTTTTATCCTATGTTCTAATGGGAGAATTATGCTCATCCAGCCATGCTGCTTTAAACCTAAGAGCATAGCTGTTTTAAACCAACTTCATGCTGAGACAGAGGCTCAGACTACTGCTAGCGAGGCTATGGTGGAAGCCGAGGAGGTGGGCGAGGGAGATGAGGTTGAGGGCGAGAATGAAAATGATCAGGAGGGGGATACCTATTTCAAATAATTTCCAATAGTTTGCCATATGTTTCAAGAATGTGAAAATGATTAGGAGGGGGATACCTATTTCCAAGAGTGTGATATCTGTTTCCAAGAGTGTGCTAGCTTAATTTGATACCTATTTTGACATGTATTACTATATAGTTTGACACTATACCTTTGGCCTTGTAATTTAGTTTTTATCTAAAGCAATTGCAGCCATTTATATCTCTTCCTTTTTTTTTCATTTCTAAAGGATGGTATCAATGATTTTTAAGCATTACCACCTGTACTTATGTGAATAATGTGGCAACCAACTACATGTGGCATATAATTTGACATATCTGATCTGAATGTGTTCTCAGCAAAAGTGATGCGGCTCCTGTGGTTTATGAAGAGCCAGAACCGTCTGAAACTAGCCTTTTCTCGGGAAAATTCATAATATACCCAAATCAAACTGCAGTCAAGCAAGTCAATCCAGTTGGCAGCCTATATAAAATCCTCAAGTTTAAATTGTCAACGGAAGCTGCCGTAGAAGATGTTCTGGCGCAAAAGACTAATATTTATTGATGATTTACCAACCCAACAATATTTGGTATTAAAGCATTTTATAATGGAGTTATCCAAATCTCAGTCACATTTTTACTATTACGTACACATCCATTGACATGTATGCACACGATTTTTACTATTACGTACACATCCATTGACATTTGGTAGTATATACTCTAAAGCATTGCATTTTTTCTACCTTAGTTTAATTTTGGTAGCTCTAAAGTCTACGGAGGATCCCTACAAGTTTCTTTATATGAGAGTTATTTATCTTATGTCTCTGTTATGTTTTTTAGGTACACCTACATGTTGAAGTAGCTAACCACATCCTTAAGGTATTTTTGGTTTGTTGTAAGTTTTCAAAGTATTCTTCAATTGCCCTTTAGTTTTATTTGGTTCATGTTTTGTAAGTTGTTATGCCATATTTAGTAAGTGAGAAGTTCCTATGCCCCGTGCCCTATTTAGTAAGTTCATATGCCCTGTTTAGTAAGTTACTCTGGATCAAAACATGGCTTTGGTCATTTCGGACAATCCCCAACAATATGCCGATAAAAGGCCAATCCATTGGTAAATGAGTTCTCCCCCAAGTGGTCCATATCCTTCTATAATAGTATATAAAAAGGAAGAAATATAAGAGAAGTAAGATCACATCTTGGCATCCAATAATAGACATTGGGATAGATAATGAGTAATGATGGGAAAAACATTATTTTGCTTTGGTGTCCAATTTTCAGGGTTGATCTTAATTTATAAGTGTATTCTTATCAATCCAATGGTACTGTCACTTTCAGAGAGAACACAAAATTTCTTATCCAAATCAATGGATTTATTTCTCTTTTTGTTAGTTGTATCTTTTAAATTTTGTTTTATGTCTCTTTATCAATGCTGTCAGTTTGCACATGGATAATGTGAACAAGATCAACTTACATTCATAATCAATTTTTCGTATACATTATCTTTTAATAACTCAATCTTAATCTTATTTTTGTTTAAAGAATTTACTGTAGTGGATTTTGAAAGGGTAAAACTAACGTACGGGTCTCTATAATGGTATAATTAATATTGTAGCTATATCTTACATTCGGTAGTGAATCCAAAATATATGGCACTACTGATCTATCACATTAGAGTCCTACAGTCTATCACATTAGAGTCCTACAGCGACTCATGGTTTTCATAAATTTGAATACTGTTGTAAAGGTCTCTAACACAGTTTACGTACTAGCACTGGAAGTGGTCTCTAACACAGTTTAAATTTTTCGGTTGTTCATTATGTTCCTTCATAGGGATTCTTTATCCTCTAATAAACAGGTGGACATTTAGTAATTAGTTTGTACCAACTATGCTGTCATCGCAGAAACAGGTTTAGGTTCAAAAGTCTAAGTTCGGGTTCTTAATGTGTTTTAAACGAAAAGGTTCAACTGCCACAACTGTTAATTGACCCCCCCGGCGTTATTTTCACTATCAAAAAACCCCATTTATCACCCCACTATTTTCACCCCTGTTATCACAAACTGTTTTCTTTAGTTTTGTAATCGATTGAAACTTGACAACTATTGCAGTTTTGAAAGCGATATGTTGTATGATATGACGTTTTTTTAATTCAGAATGATATGTTGCTTGAGAATGTAATTTTAAATGATGTTAATAGTTATAAACTTTTAAAAGTTAAAAGTTATAACTGTTAAAAGTTCATAAGTTTTAACATTTACAAACTTTTAGAACTTAAAAGTTCATTACTGTTAAAAGTTCATTTTTAACTTTATTTTAATGGTGTTGTGAGGTTACTAGGAACGCAGAGTTGGTCTAATTCAAGGTACTGCTTTTAAGTCTACACGTAGAAGAACACAGGGCAGGTCTAGGAACGCAGAGTAAGTCTACATGTAGAAGAACACACTTGATGAGCAGGTCTAATTTAAAGTACCGCTTTCATTTCACTGCTTTGTCATTAATTGGATCCTCTCTACTATAGAAGAATAAGAATTCAGGTCCCTATATCTATACTTTGTCATTAGTTGTCATTAGGGACCTATTTCTATACTGTAGAAGAATAAGAATAAGAATAGCTGTTTAAATTGTCATTATACTTGAATCAAGTGAAAACCAAAATTCGAGCTAAGGAAGCATTTCATTGAATCGAGTGAAAATTGGCATTGTGATAGCATTTCATGGCACTGTGATAGCATTTCATGGCACTGACAAAATGAGCACAGAATCTAAAGGAGCCGCATGAGGATTTGCAGGAGGAGATTAAGTAATTGAAAGCAAAAAAGAATGAACTTCGAGATGAGAAGGAAAAGCTAGAGGGGGAGAAAGAGAAACTTGAGCAGCAATTGAATGCATTGAGCACTCACTCAAAGCTTCATGACACATCCCCATTTTGTTTGTTAAGGTCTCAGATGCAGCTATGTTGGCTCCTGAGGAAGTCTTTGCTGGTAGAAGGGATAGAAAAGAAGAAGTGGGATCTAACATAAGAGGAGAGCTAACAAGAAAAGAAAATTTAAAGTTGAAACAGTGAAAAAGATGGAAACAAAGGCACGAGATAGGAAACCACAAACCAGTGACGGTAAGGATGAATCATGAGTTTGTTGTCAGTAAGTTATGATTTTTCCCTATAACATGGGGAAATTTTGCTTTGGTTTTAGTTTTATTTGCTCTAAATAATATATAGTCCTTTTTTTATATGGCAATAGTGATGGGATGGTAAGACCATGGGAAATTGTGTGCAATATGGTACTGTTGATTATTTTCTTAAGCTTGGTTTTAAATTTTTGAAGTTTATTTCTTATGGAACATATTCAATAGCTTTTTAGGTTATTTTAATTTTGGCTTATGCTTTGCAGGTCCTTAGATTTTGACATGTTCAATCTAACTGAGTTTGGGGTAGTTTCCCCAATCCGATCTGCATATAGCAGGTCCTTCACTCCACGGGGAACTTCGACAATGTAATGAGCTCTAATCTCCAAGCCAATATCATAGTTTTCAATCCAGTCAGCTGCTGGGTTAGCCTCTCTATATGCATCGACGACTTGGATTTGCCAAGTCTCTTTTAAAAAGAATTGGCAAGCTTCGAGAATAATAGAATTGTAGCGCAAGTCCCAGGCAAGTTTCAGTCTGTGCAATTGCATCTGAGCATCTCAAAATCTTAGAAGGGGGAGTTTTTTTTTGCCAAACTTCATATGGAATTTCGAAAGCTCATCTCAACTTTATTCAATATATTTATAACATTCCTTTATTAGTTTGTAATCAGACACAATGCACATTACTCTATTACTTTTTAATCAGACACAACTTTATTCAATATATTTATACCATTTAACTTCGAATGATTTGTATGGTGCATGACTTGATACCGAAATTTTATTGTGTCGCTTATTTTTATAAAAATCTATATGATTCCGCCATAGGTGTGGTTATTCTCTCTAATAAATTTTATCGACGTTTTTTTGTCAACCATATAAATATTATCATATAATTTCATTGGGCTCGAGTGTATATGTCCAATTTCCAATTAATGTTAATATTTGCTCCAATAGCAACTTTAGGTGAATATTGATCATCATTTCAGTTATTTATGGCTATTGTGTTTAATATGTAATGTCCTGGAAATTAAATAGGTTATTTATTTTAAATTGTGAGATTGATGGTAAATATGAGAATCTAGGAACGTATGTTATGTTGAATGGGATATTTATATGTTCAATTACTCTATGACTTAAATTTTCTAATTTTCCAATTGTTTTTCTCACATGTGTTTTAAACAGTACAATGTCGGACTGAAAAACGTGAAGAGCCACTTTAGAGCCCTAACCACATTGTATATGTATGACCAATTTTTTTTATAAGACTATTGGTATCGTCATTGTTCGAGTGTTTTACTTCTTAAACAAGGCGGTTAGTCGTATAAACAAAAGAAGTTCTGCCCGAATTTAATTTATTTATTGATATATTAGTTGTATTTCGACAAGTTGAGTTAAATTGATATTGTTTATATGAGGTCCAAGAAGGACTATTACTATTGTTGTAGTATTTTTTTATTTCCTAAATAGGGTGGATACTCCAATAAAGTAAACTTTGCCCAAATTTTCTTAATTCTTTATGCATTTGTGTTGTACAAAAAAGTTTTGACTTAAATTTACACGATTCAATACTTTTAACAATTATCAGCGTGCCTTCAGGCACGGGCATACCCTAGTATATATATATATATATATACTAGGGTATGCCCATGCCTGAAGGCACGCTAATAATTTTGAAAAACATAAATTCATGACTTAGTATGATGGCAAATGCCCTCGCCAAAGCTACGGTTGATCTCGAGTTCGAAACACAGGAGCAACTTCGTTATATATGTCTGTGACCGAAGGCACGACAAAAATTTCAAAGTACGTAATTACAAACCGGCGAACATTTCAAAGTACGTAATTACAAAACGGTGAAAGTTTCATTCCCCGACAAAATTTCCAAAGTACATAATGTTTTTTAACTCCCAAAACAAACCAAAGAACATAATGTTTTTTAAACAATCACGTAAAGCTTTTAGAAAATGGTTGAATATAATTTTGGAATGTTTATCGTTTTTCTATTAAAAATATCTTTTAAAAATTTAATAAAAAATTGAAAAAAAAATTGGGATTGTCACTATTTTTTCTGTTAAAAAACTTAAAATCAACAAAGAGAAAATAAAAATAAAAACAGTTTTTATTATTATTTGCGGATAAAAAACTATTTTTATCTCCAAATAATAATAATAATAAAATAATTTATTTTTAAAAAATTTTAACACCCATTTTTTTATTTTTCAATAAAGATGGGTAATTTATAATATTTCCTCGGGGTGGAGTGATAAATATTTGCTCCATTAAAATATTTTCATTAAAATATTAAAATATTTTCAATAAAATATTTTCCAAACTATTAAGTCATGTACAATTTAAGTCGAAAAGATTTTTTATTTAACAGAAATAATTATAAAACAATTTAAAATTTTTGGGCAAATCTTAAATTGTTTATAGGACTATGCACCCTGTTTAAGAAATAAATAAAAAAAACTCCAACAACAAAATTAATAGTCTGTAACAAAAGTGTTCGTCGTTGATTGGTGTATTGAGAGCATTGTTGCAATGATTGTCTGCACTTAATGAATTCAATATGTTTTTCCAAAATATTGAATGTTTAAACAATTATCAAGTTTTTTACTTGATAATTTTAGAGTCCTTTTTATGGCCATGTTTAGCATTTCAATATAACTAATATATTCATATCATACACAACTCCTGTACAAAAAACTTAGCTCACTTGCTGATTAGCACCTAAAAAATGAATTACTTGCATCAATTAAATATGAAACCCCAATTGCCAAATAAATTACTTAAATGAATTGTAAGACCAACAAACCAATGCATATGCTATAATATCCTTGAAGTAAAGAATTTTCCATAATATCCAAACAGAGCATACAAAACTATGGTCAGTAAATGAATTGAATTCTGTAAAACTTCTACTAAACACATTACTATGAAAACTGTGTGGAGGCTACACAATCTATCGCGGTAGCAAGTCTTATAAGTGAGAAGCAGTGAGTGGAAAAAAACCACATGATGTTTACAGTAGCTCCTCCCAGTGTTGTAGTTCCTCACAAAGCCAACAAATTTTTATTACAGTAGCTCCTCCTAGCACAGCCAGCCACTTTTAACACAACGTATGAATCTTGAAATTGGGTAATGATTTGGAAACTTGAGATCTGTAATCCTATTTACGGCATAGATTTCCTTATAGACGTCCCTCCATTAATTTGGTTGTGCCAGCATGTGGAACCTTACCAGCAACGTGGATCCAAAGTCGGCCTCTAATGATAGAATGCCAAGATCTTCCTTCAATGTGTTTATGTTTGATATCGGGCACTAATAAAGAAGCTCATGGTTGAAACTCGTGTATTTCTCCACCTGCACAGTAAAATCCATGTATGTTAATATTAGTGGTATAATCAAAATGAGAGTGTAAATCAAAATGGGATTGTGAATCAAGTATGAGAGGACTAATCTCGCTTACAACCAAGTATGAGAGATCAATTTGTTATGTAGGCGAATCGCCCTTTGGCTTCCGTTCAATCACACAACGAAGATTAACACATTATGAGAAACATAATAAAAATGATGAGTACTACTAAAATGACACGTGGGGATATCTGATGAGGAGATTAAACCTTTATATCTAGGAATAGATTGAATCCACACAGAACAAAATGCAAAATAGAGGCCAAACACATGAGGATATCCTAATGCTGCCTACTGTTAATTGTTACACATAACAAAAAGAAAAACACATAAGTGACTAAAGCCTAAAGCTAGTGGCAATAGTTGTTTCCTAAACACAAACAGAGGCCAAAAATATTTCAGATAGTGTATGCAAGATAGTGTATGCAAGAATGAAATGAAATGGATTACAAACATGCATCAAAAGGATGAAATTGTTTTTGTTGAACATGATGGACCTTTTCAATATGTGTTGTGTTGTTAATGGCCTCAATCCTTGAGGCCTTGAGCATTGATTGAAAATCATCATAAACTAATTAAGCAGCAAATCAAAGTTACATATTTTTATCAAACTAATTAAGCCCTGAGAATCATGTTGATTGTATCCACATTCAAATGAAGCTGTGAGTGAATCTAAAATGCAAATCAAAGTTAATTAGGCAGCAAATTGATCTGAATCAAACCTTAGCTTGCTAAAAAAAACACATTCAAATGAAGATACTACAACGATCACATCAAACCTACGTATTTGAATCTCTAGAGAAAAACTGTCTTCACTGATCAAACTCATAGAATCACTCAATTTTGAATCTCTACAAAAGAACCCCCATTCTATCATCACCGATATACCCCACAAATACCATAAAAACATATACCCACGAATTAAACGAAATATAATGAAATTAGTAATTTATCTTACCTTTTAGTACGTCCGACAGATTTGAAGTTGGAGAATCCCTTCAAAATGACGTTTTGTTTCAAACCATAACACAGTAATGGAATTAGGTATCTTTCTTTTTCGCTAGCCGAGATGTCTTATATCATTAAGTTGTGTGGGGAGGTAAAATTAGTTTTACACATGGCATAATTTCCACAGAACTAACTACCAAAATGTGTTGCTAACTGCACAAAAAGGTATTCCAACAACACAAAAAGGCGCTCCAAATGATATTGATACTGTCTTTATAACTTTCAAAAAATAATTTCATCATCCTCTCGGTACTGTGTAACTGAAATATGAAAAAGAAAGAATAAAAAGAACAGTGAGAATATCGCATATTGTTTTAGAGAATCATCGGATAACATAAACTTCTCTAAACTCAACCCTTACAAAAGTTAACACAAATATAAATCCACCTCGATAATTTCTATTCAGCATATAGAATCAGAAACATTAAAACTTTTATGTCAGTCATTAGGCCTCTTATGTCAGTCATTAGAGATTATAAATCAGGGGGCTGACCTCTTATTTTGAAACCAAAAAATAGAAAAAGAACAAATACACTGAGAGAGAGATTATCAGAGTGAAATAGCATTCAGAAGTACTTGTATTCAGAAGTATTTGGCTCATTGTTTTTGGATACTTGTATAAACTTCAAGTACTTAATCATTAATTCAATCCATTATTGTATCTTTCTCCACAGCCCTAGGAACCTCGAATTTTAGATTTCGCTCAAGGAAAGATGGTGGCTTTTTGTACACAATCGATGCTTCTCTAATCAACATCCTAGCAGTGAGACCCCATATCACATACTTCTTACCATACGTTTCATAGTCAAAGAAATAAATCAGATACTTGTCTCCCATACATTCTCTCTTTCAATCTTCGAGTTTAATCCTTGAGAAATATTTCTAAAGGAGCGTCAAATACTTATTCCACTTCAACAATATTAGGAGTGGGATTGAATGCGTTATTCATGGAGCCTATACCAATAACTGGAATTAAACGGAAGAAATGCTTGGATAAAAACGGATTAAGGACAGGGAGAACATTCACAACTGAAAGATCCAACCCAAAGGCGCTGCCGTTTGCAGCACCTGAGAAGGATCCAACCCGAGGCTAATTTTTTGGACGATAGCTCGAAGGCACTGCCGGTTACAACACCTGAGATGTTGCAGTTAATCAAATTAACAAATAAATCCACAATTGGTAAGTGAAAATATTTGTAAAGCATAAACATAAATCCCAACATTACTTACTGAAAAAAGAGAAAGGAAATAAGTACTGAGAGGAAGTGGTCCGCTGCTATGCTCCTACTTACTGCTGCCTGGCAGTGGGTGGCCGACAGGGCTGACCGAGAGAGAGAATCAAAGTTCAAATATTTTTCTCCAAAAGAGGAAGGCAAAACATTACAAATATATAAGTCAAACCTGTAATATATAACTAAATTTTATCAGTTGACATCTGAGAAAGGAAAAAAAATGACAAATAAATAAATACATTATGTAACTAAAATAATATCTTGTAAATATAACTAACCTACACATTGTGTCAACTATTGAATCTTACACCTATTTGTAAAATAACCACCCTTTAATCCATGGAAAAATAAATAAGTTCTAAGGAAAAGAAAAACAAACTTACAGAGCAAAAAGCTTAATTTCACAGCTTAGTTCTGGAATTAATAAAAAAATTTATTTCACAGCAATATAAACCATGGTTAAGAATAGAGATATAAAATCCATTAACATTAAAAACACCAATCTCAAAACCCACAATTTACCTGATGTCGATCTAATGCACAAAGACCTCACAAATGGAATGAGATACACAAATGTATGTGCGATCTTATGTTGATCTGATGTCGGAATATCCAAATCACAAAGATGTGATCTGATCACAAATGTATGTGCGATCTAAGATATTATGTATGTGCAATCACAAATGTATGTGCGATCTGAGATATGATGTATGTGCAATCACAAAAATATGTGCGATCTGAGATCTGATGTATGTGCGACCGGAGATTCGATGTATGTGCGATCTGATCTATATCCAAATCACAAATGTATGTGCGATCTGATATATGTGAGATCTGGTCGTTGATGATGATGTACAAACAAAACGATTAGAAAAAAAAGAAATCGATTAGAACAGCAAAAGAAATCGATTAGAACAGCCAAAACAAAACGATTAAAAGAGGAAAAACAAATCGATTACCAGAGTTAATGGAGGCTGAAGAGGTTTGTTGTTGTTGATGGAGGTTGCGGCTGAAAAGGTTTCTCTCTCTCCCGTTGTTGATGTTGTTGGATAATGAGGGGTAGGTGAGATAATTTCGGGTAGGTTTGTGTAACGAGGGTTTGTGAGAGAATAAGGTCAATTACTCTTTTACCCTTTTTTTGAATTTTGAGGAAGAGTAGGAAATAAAATTGAGTGTAGGATAAAAGGGGGAACTCAAATAATAGAGGGGTAAATTAGGTAGTGCAGGAAAAATCTATATTGATGACATCATAGTGCTAACTTGTGACATACACAAGTTTTATACTTTATTATATATATATATATATATATATATATATATATATGTGTGTGTGGGGGGGGGGGGGGGAGATAAATCAAGATAACTAATTCAGTATTGATCCAAAAAATTTATCTCTCTACTTTCTCTCTCTTCAAATTTCATAGGTCTCTCTCTCTCTCTTGGTTCATCATCCAAGAACCTTGGATTTGTGATCGTGAAAATCAAAGGAGAAACTCTCGTAACCAACCTAGACATTCACGAGTCGCAAAGCGTACACGGAGGAAGAACAAGAGTGCGTATCAGATTTCTCGGTATTCGACAGAGGATTATATTCCGCAAATCAGGTAATCATAAACTCGTATGTGCTATGTGTATGTACTGTAAGTTTACACTAGTATCAGAGCCATTATAGAAATTTGATCGCCATTAGTGAATGAGTTTCTCTCTCCTTATAACCGATTTAATATCGATGAGTAAAATATGTTTTTAATCTGAAATTTTCGCATGAATATGTTTATGCACATGTGAGGAGTTTCATCGCATTCTGTTAAGTAGTTTAAGAGAAAATTGAAAAATTAGTAATGTTATGATTTTTTTCGAATTTTTTTGGGCAACTTTGAGACCAAAAAAACAGTAGCCTTAACGATGATGAAAAATTAATAATTTTGCATATTATTGTTCCTTGTCGCAAGATCTTTCCAACCATATATGATATGCCTTTTTTGGACTTAAAACGAATGAGATATATAGCTCTCCAAAGTTGGCCTCATGAAACTCGTTTTCTGGAAAAAAAATCTTGTTGTGTTTTTTTAATTTAAATTAAATAAACGGAGGCCTTATTGATGAAATAAAATTCTGAAAAAAATATTTTTGGAATCAGTAGGTCAAAACCTATTTTTCCATGTTGTCAAAATATTTTTTACTGTTATGCGATAATAAAAGCTAATTAAAGTGCATTTTTTGGACACTTTAATAATGTCTAATAAATACTGGAAAATCCCATAAAATTATAGAAAAATTTTCTGACTTAGTGGATGAAAAATTATATCCTTTTTTTTAGCATTTTTAATATTCTGAAAATTTTTAAGCACCTTCAGTAGTTCATTTAATTGAGTATTTAATTGCACTTGAATACTTGTATTTATGATTATTGTCTCCAAAACTTGCGTAGTTCACACAATGATCATGTTGACCCTGCTCGCTCCCTAAGTTGGTGAGTGTGACAATAATTGTCTATTTAAAGGTCTAGGTTATGTGTTTTTGCATGATTAAATGGACAATTTTACAAAATTAATAGTTAAATGAGCTTGTATTTGCTTATTTTATTATTATTTTAAGGTTGTTCCTATGTATACGTGCAATCACACATACCCCGTCCGGATTTCAGTAGATATTATGTATAGACTTGTTCTCTTATTTGATGTAATGGTGAAATTGAGAGGTTTTTAAAGTCAATTGTAAGGGGATGATTTCTGATTGTACAACAATACATAGGAATTACCTTAGCACAAGCTTTAAATTGTTAATTTAGGATCTATGTGAGATCCTGCGCATTTTTTTTTGTTATTTGGCACAAAATTGGTTATCTTAACATTATATCTGCTGTGATTTTAAATTATGATAAATGGATGGAATTGATTAATAGATGTGTTCTTTAATCAGAAAAATTGTTCAAAAAATCAATTGAAAAATATATTCTAATTTTACAACATTAGGAGATGACTGCGAGCTTCGCAAACTTTCGATTTTAATGTGTAAGAAAAGAAAATATTTTCTAATTGGATTTTAAAACCAATTAAAAAGATTTGTTTTATAATATTAATGTCAATATTTGTGGAAATTTAATGTAGTGATGGCAACCAATAACGTTATCGCCGCTATGACTAAAGAGGATAAGTTAACTGGTAACAACTACAACATATGGCACCATAAGATCCAATATCTTCTCAATCAGCATGGGTTGCTTGATTGTCCCACCACTGTTATGACTGAGCCTACTAAGGATAGTACTACCGTCAACCGGCGTGAGCATGAGGTTTACCAGGCTTGGATAAATAAGGATCGTGTTGCGTGCTTTACTATGCTAAGCCACATGCACGACGACCTCATTGGGCATTACGATCACTTTAAAATCGTCAAAGAAATATGGGATCAACTTCGATTCGACTCTGGTGGTACGTCCACTACGATACTTAGGAGTCTTGTTTTGAAGTTAGAAACTTATCGTATGGATAATAAGCAAACGATGACTGAGCATCTTCGAGTGATGTCCACTTTGATTCATGAGCTTAAGGAAGCTGACCACGTTCTCTCTAATGAGCAACAGGTTCATGCTGTTATCCGTTCCCTTCCTGAATCATGGGTGCATATGAAGAAAATAATGACTCACAATGACAATATTAAGAATTTTTCTGACATATCACGTCATGTTAAGCTTGAGACGGAGCGCTAAGAGGCGAACCGTGCTGCTATCGTTATCGCCCAGAGTGGTAAAAGTCTGGGAAATAAGCCCAGACAAAATGGAAAAGGAAAGCAGAACAAGCAAGCGGGGCCAAATGGTCCTAAAGGGAAAAAGATAGCAAAGAGCCATAGAGGCCAGCGGGGTGGCAAGAAAGATACCTCCAAAGTAAAGTGCTACAACTGTGGGAACAAGGTACACTTTACTCGTGATTGCACTGAGCCAAAAAAGGTACCTTCTTCTTTTTCATCTTTACTTTCCACTCTCCATATTTGTGTATGTTATCATGTATTAGTTGCTCATTCCATTCCTATGTGTATTGTAGATACAGGAGAATCAAAACATGTGATGAGGAATAGAGGAGGATTTGTAGACTATCGCCGCATTTTAACTGGTACTCAGAGTGTATACATAGGAAATGGTGCTCGTAAAGTTGCTGAAGGAGTCGATTCGTACGAACTCCATATTAGTATTGGAACCAAGCTACTTCTCCGTGATGTGCTCTATGTGCTTGGAATAAAGCATAATCTACTTTCAGTTTTAGATTTATCAGACTATGGTTTTTCTTTCATTTTTAATAGTAGTGGTTTGAATATAAATTTTGGATAATATTATTTGTGGACATGGATCTTTATGGATTAATTTATTTACTTTGGATATATTTGATTTTATTTCTTCTCCTTCATTATCATATATTGAAAATGTTAATGTTGATTTGGTTACTTGGCATGCTAGGCTTGGGCATATATGAAAAGATAGGATGGTTTGATTAGATAGAGAAGGCTTTTTAGGCCCACTCGCTAAGGTCGATCTACCTATATGTAAACCTTATTTGGCAAGAAAAGCCTATAGAAAGACATTTGGTAAGGCTTTACGAGCTAATCAACCGCTAGAACTAGTACACTCTGAGTGTAAAGGCACGTCATGGTGCCTCTTATTTTATCACGTTTATTGATGACTATACGCGATTTGGACATGTCTATCTGATCGCTCACCGCTATGAAGCTTTGGATTGTTTCAAACGCTATGTAGCAGAGGTTGAGAATAAGCAATTGAAGAGGTTAAAAACTTTTTATACAGACAGAGGATGCGAATACTTATCAGATCAGTTCAAAGAAACGTGTGAAGAAAAGGGGATACGCAGACAATTAACTATTCCTCACACTCCGCAACAAAATGGTGTTGTAGAAAGAAGGAATAGAACTCTTCTAGACGTGACTAGATCTATGATGGCACAGGCCAACCTTCCAATATCCTTCTGGGGGGGATGCTCTTCTAACTGCTGCCTACATACTAAATAGAGTGCCTTCTCAATCAGTTTCCTTCATTCCGTATGAACTCTAGAAAGGTGAAAGACCCAATTTGGATTATTTGCGCCCGTAGGGTTCAGCAGGTTATGTTCATACAACTTCCCATAAGTTCGAGAAGTTAGGCCCCAGAGCTCGAAAGCATATCTTTATAAGATATTTAGAGAGCTCAAAAGGCTACGTTATGTACGGTGAACACCCTGATGGAGGAATGACTGAAATAGAGGCACGTGATGTCGAATTCTTATAAAAGGATTTCCCTAGCATCAGCAATGCAAAAGAGGATCTTGAACTCTATGAGTTAGAGGAAAGTGAAAACATTTTACCATCTTCAGGCGAGGCTGGGGGATTAGTTCCTCCTCTTGTAATCGTTGAAGATAGTAATGATCTTCAGCCTAGTGGGAGCATTCCAATCAGTGAGAGTGCACCACCACTAGATACCCAAGGTTCTCAAATTCACCACAATGAATGAGGAAATATTCCACGTCATCATTTTGAGATTAAGGGGAATGCCTTCATAAGCATTGTTTTAGATGAAGAAGAGACAACTTATTTTACAGAAGTTCTTTCCTCAAGTGATAAGGATGAGTGGATGGTTGCTATGCAGGAAGAATTAAGCTCCATGGCTAAGAACAAAGTCTGGGAGTTAGTTGACCTTCCACCCGGACGCAAGACTATTGGGAACAAATGGGTTCTAAAAGTCCTGCGTAAAATGGATGGTTCAATTGACAAGTATAAGGCACACTTTGTGCCGAAGGGATATACCCAACGAGAGGGTGTAGACTACGAAGAGACATTCTCCCCAGTGGTGAGGTTTGCCTCTATCCGCCTTATCCTAGCTATTGTCGCACAAATGAATTTATAATTATTTCAAATGGATGTTAAGACTGAATTTCTCAATAGATAACTTGACGAAGAGATCTATATGGATCAACCTGTGGGTTTTGTATCTAAAGGACAAGAGTGCAAAGTTTGTCGTCTTAAACATTTTATATATGGTCTCAAGCAATCGTCAAGACAGTGGTATTTTTTATTTCATCATGCCATTACCTCTATTAGTTTTGAGATGATTGAAGAAGACCACTGTGTATATCTTAAACGATCCAAGAAAAGTGTTCTTATCCTTTCATTATATGTTAACGGCATCTTGTTAGCTGGGAATGACCTGGACTCCATAGTCGCCACTAAAGAGTGTATGTCCTCAACTTTTGAGATGAAGGACATGGGTGAAGCAAATTATGTGCTGGGAGTTAAGATCGTGAGAGATCAATCTAAGAAACTTCTCTATTTGTCTCAAGAGACTTACATAAAGAAGATTATGGAAAGATTTTGCATGCATAACTCCAAACCTATAAACACCCCAATAGAGAAAGGGTGTACATTAAACCTAAACGATTGTCCAAGAACTGATGAAGAAAAGAATCAAATGTCCAAAGTACTTTATAGATGAGCCATAGGGAGTCTGGTGTACTCTATGTTGTGTACGCGTCCAGACATCTGCTATATAGTTGGTATAGTTAGCCGCTATCAGAGTAACCCAGGCTACACTCACTAGAGAGCAGTGAAGAGGGTTTTTCGATACCTGCGTGGGACTGCTAATCTCGTCCTATGTTACTATGGAGGGGACTTGAGACTTAGAGGCTACAGCGATGCTGATTGGGCTGGTGACAGAGATGGAAGGAAATCCACTTCAGGATATGCGTTTATTCTCGGGGGTGGAGATGTCACATGGTGCAGTAAAAAGCAAATGTGTATTGCTTTATCCACATGGGAATCGGAATATGTGGCATGCTCAAAAGTTGTTTAGGAAGCTATTTAGCTTAGAAGATTCTTAAAAAGGCTAAGCATTTCAGATTATGCAGCATACGTTGTGCTTGTCTATTATGATAGCAGGTCAGCCCTAGCTTATGCGAAAGATCTAATGTATCATGGGAAGTCTAAGCACATTGGCGTTCACTATCATTACATTAGAGATATGGTTGCGCAAGGGGAGGTTGTCCTGAAACATATCTCCACGAGTTGTATAGTGGTTGATCCATTAACCAAGCCCATTGCTCGAGATGTTTTCCTTTCTCATGTTAGGAGCATTGGGCTTCGTAGGATTTTATATGTTTGGCACCGTATTGATCACTGACATTATTATTATTTATTTGATATAGTATTCATTTTTTTTTATTAAATGAATTGTTATCATTATATACACATCTTATAGATATGTCACCGGAATTGAATCGACTCTCTCACACGGGTGATTCACCTTGGCGCTTAGACAGCGAGCAAGATGAGACATTTATGTCTGTGGCACTTTGACAGCGAGCTAAGACATTTAAATTTATGGCGTCGACGCCTGAAAGGCGAGCAAGATATACACGATTATGCATATTTTGCTATATGCCACCTTAGTTGGGTACTAAGATGAGACCTTATATATATAAAGGTCGATCATAGAGTGTCTCCATAACTCCATGTAACCTATTTTAGCCGAATGTGAGATTTCAGGCAGGCACTATGCGAGTGAATGGGCTGAAACTCAGGTTAGGCGCTAGATGGCGACTAGACTCAGATTCGTATGGCGTCCTTTTTATTTCAAAAGTGACATACCCATTTTTATGGGATGACGCCATAGCATACATTTCATACTGTATGTGCTTTTTCAAGTGATGAATGAATCCATGTTTCATCGCTGTATGAGACACAAGGATCATTATAATCCTACTCTATGCCTTTTGTTGTCCTGAGATTATGTCACGAAGAGAGGGCTTAATAACGCTACTTTAGCGTGTTTACCTAGGACGATGGATGATACCGTCTAAGGGACACGACTAGGAAAGCGGTTGAGTCTAATTGAATTGACATGAGGACTTAAGGAAGACTATTTGATTATACACCATGATAATGTGACTCATAGTCCGGACGGCTTTCTCGTGTTTTGTATATGACTTAGTCATGATTACATTACAGATATTGAGTATATCACTGCTTTCTTGAGGTATTAAAGAGTGCTAAATTCGGTGTAAATCAGATTGTCTGGGTATATACGAGATTCCTTCGAGTGATGCGTCTTCGTTAGTTAGATGACGACTTAATGATTATGCTCCTGAAACTGTACGTTTTTCTCGTGAGGTCGTACGTCACATTTCCTATATGAGGATATGAGTGATGGAGATCGTTGAAGATATGTTAGAGAAAGCACGCCTTTTGTGGGCGACTGGGTGATGTTAATATATGGGTCGGGGTTTTAACCAGATCCGATATCTGCCCACATAATAATTGGATTATCCATTTGTAATACCCCGTATTTCGGAATATTTCTATTTAATTAAATTGGAGAATTAAATGAGAAAATATGGTTTAATTTAAATTATGCAAGAAAAGTAATTTAGTGAGTTTTATTAAAAATTATGATTTATGGAGTATTAATCGAGAGATAGATACTGATTAATATTTGCCTCATTCTGTTTACTTAGCGCGTGTAGTAAATAGTTACTTAGCACGTGTAGACCATTTTGGGGTGAGAACGAGTAATATATTTTTAAGTGACTCAAATGATAATTTAGAGGACGCAGATGAGTCCGGAAGGGTCGAATTAGTCAAAATAGTATACCTGGGGGTACTAGTTGAGTCTCGAAGAAATTTTGGACTAAATCGAGGCCGTTTGGGGGCGTTTTGGTCTTTTAACATATGAGGGTATGGAGACCTACGAATTTGAGAGTCTTTTATCAGCCGTATGAAAGAGGAGTTAGGGTTAGAAAACCCATGTAAACACCAAGACCATTAGAGAGAAGGAGAAAACCATTCTCATGTCTTAGAAGATGCTTTTGAGGAGGTTGGATTTGGATCTTGCATCCTAGGAGCCAAAGGAGGAAGGATTGAAGAAGAGAAGCATCAATCCATCATCAACGCCACGAGATCAGAATCCCTCTCTCAAGGCAAGTTATTTATTACAAAAATTATAAAGTTATAATACCCATGTGTAGGGTTTTTCAATAGTTTTGTTAAATCAATATCTTGGAAAGAAAAGGATGATATTATGCATGTTGGGATAGGAATCGCATGTCGAATGATTTAGCCAATGTAGAGGAATAATATCAGAGCTGATTTGATAATTATTTCGAAATAAAATCTGGGTTTGGAATGAAAATATGGGAAGAACACCATAACTAGGGTTTTAAGAAATTCTGAGTTTAATCCACTATTTATTTAAATGAATTGAGGTTTTGATGTATTTGAAATGTTAGAAATTGTCCTGGTATATGTGGGAACACGTTAGGATAATTGGGTCGAAGTTTGGTGTACTACAATGAAGTTTGGAGGTTTGTTAATGGGAGAAAAATTAACAAAGAAGATGAACTGCTACTGTCCCAGATCGATCGATCTTGAATGTCGATCGATCGATCATGTCGATCGATCGAACCCAAAATTCGATCGATCGACTTAGGGTGTTTTTTTCTCAAATTTTTCCTTGGTTAAGGTTTCTTTGATTTCCAGGAATGAATGGGAATCCTATGATTTATATTATACTTATATGGCAGTGAGAATAAGACCAGTAGGTATATTGTTGAGGTCCGGTAAGGCCATTGGGTGTAGGACTTGGATTATGGATCGATGAGAATAAATCGATTGAGTAAAGCATCGGGGAATTTGAAATTGAGTTACGAGGCGAGGTAAAGTCAATTCAAGTAATGGACCAGTAGGGTAAGTAATAACTACTGAAATTACGTGAGGGATAAATAGGGCCCTTAGAGTTGAGTGAACACTCAAATAAATGCGATAATGAGAAATCGTAAATTGACGAATACGACTAATATAAGAGAATACTATATTACGTACAAGCATGATTGATAAGTCGGGGGTGTACCTACTGCATTGTATGAACTATTAGGTTGAGAGATGTATACCTAAATTAACTACGTTAGGGTCGATGAAGTATTTCGAACTAAAGTAGGCTTATGATACATTAGGGTCGATGAAGTATTCCGAACTAACGTAGGGTTATTATATGTTAGGGTCGATGAAGTATTCCGAACTAACATTGGGTTATCATATGTTTGGGGTCGATGAAAAATGCCGAACCAAACCTTCGCTGGTGGCGTGATGAAAGAGTCTGAGCCTGAATATGTGTATATTAATAATTGGGGTCGATGTATCATTTCGAACCAATTCTCACTTGGGGTCGATGGATCATTCCGAACCAAGAGTCCTTTACGTGTGTCAGAAGGACATAATAGTAATGACTGATATTTAGTATGTATTGTGTGTGAAATATATACTTAATGATATTCTACTGTTGTGTATTAGTAGATTGATATATGATGTGTTTAACGATACATGTCAAACAGGTAAGTTAATTAGTGAAACTTAATTACGAAACGTGATGTTAGATAAAGAATATCTAATTAGTAATTTAAGTAGCGAAACTTGATTACGAAAGTGGGTAGATATTAATTGTGAGAATCCTAGAAATTTAGTAGTGAAACTAAATGAGAAGTTTTGAAACATAACATAGGTGAAATGTTACTTGAGAATTAATTAACCTTCGTGAGATGTTAATAAAATGGATGTACTGTATGGGTGGTACGAGAACTTAAGTATAAATAAGTTCAGATGATTACTTTAGTCCTAGTTAGCTTGGGAGATATGGCTAGGTAGGCTAAGAGTAGAACGTTAGGTGTGCACAATAGATGAGGAGTGAGTAAACTCAAGAGAGTGTACGAGAACCTAACATGTGTAATCAATAATCGCATTTTATATTGTGATAAACCACTACACCAAATCTGCACTATGGTCACGGTCATTGACCTTGACAAGTTGGACTTGTCAAGGTCAATGACCATGACAATTCGGGGCGAGACAAATTTTTTTGTCACTGACGTGTCACGGTCATTGACCTTGACAAGTCGGTTAGGATTGTCACGGTCGTGTCAAGGTCATGGACCGTGACAATATTTAAAAAAAATTGTCACGGTCATTGACCGTGACAAGTCCGTGACAACCTTATTTGTCAAGGACTTTCACGATCAATGACCGTGACAATTATGGGCAGAATTTAAAAAAAAATTGATGGGCAGTATGGCCACTGCCACTGCCAGCAGTATATTTGTACCTGATATAGCAACGTCGGTTGTACCTATTCAAACATCATATATCCAAATAAACTAAAGATAGTGCAAATATATATTCATGACGATATAATCCAAATATTCAAAATAGAAATAATATACATGACGATATAATCCAAATATAATTAAAATGGACAAACTTAAAAATAATGTTACTACATGTCTTGGGTAAATGTGAGGAGGTGAGTTGGCCACACGATATACGAATTGACACACCCACTAATATACAGCGTGCCTCATTATTCGCGCAACCACAATAGGGAGTTCTCCTTCCCGGGTATCACATGCGTGACGAGCACTTTGGACTCGATCGCTTGAAGCGCACGTCCATGAACTATTCCACCCTCGACGATATTCGGGTTCCTCAACCCCCGCCCTATCCGCTGGCCATCAAATACATCCAATATGAACACGCTCGGCCAACCAAGTATCGACAATGGTATGGGGAAGGGAGACAAATAAGGAAGTGAATCATCGAAATACGCACGTGACGGTGAAGAAGCGGCGAGGTCCACATCCTCGTCCTCCTGCGCCTCGTTCTCCCGCACCTCCTCCTCCTCCACCGCCTTTTCCTTCCCTTTCACCTTCCCCTTACGGTCTTCGCCCAACGTACGCTTCATGAATGCGTACATATCTTGGACTGTCGCCTCCAAATGGGACAGCTTCGCGTCGTGTGAATCAACCGTTCGAGCCAACCCGGTGTCGCTCGTCTCCAATCCGATGATCCTAGATTTGGCCACCCGCGAGCTCACCCCCATTGTCCTCCCCTTGCGATCAAAGCCAAGCACTTGGCTGAGTGCGTCTGTGGACAAAGACGCCTTGTCGGCATCAGACTGCGACTCATGCACGTCCTTAAGCTTTGCCTGAAACGACAAAAAACACATAATTAGTAAAATAAGTAAACTAAAAAATTATAACGTAATTAACAAAAATTAAACTGTCGGATTACTTACAATCGTGGCCGCGACGCTCGGGGACACCTCCTTGTCCTTCCCCTTCTTCGTCCGAAGAGCCACATAAGTATCGAGCCTATGTGGCTTACCCTCTGGCCCACTCCCTACCCCCTGAAATAAAATAAAGTAAAATTAGTATCGGCCCCGCAAAGTAAAATAATGAAGAATAATATATTTTTGTAGTTATAGAAAAATTAAATCTTACCTTCATCCTATGCTCCACCTCGGCGTAAAAGGTCCGATCGGAGTAGTGCACGTCCGTCTTTTTTGCCCGATTTTCCCTCCCCGATTGGCGAGGTGCCAATTGTCGATCCTCGATCTCATTGTCAATGAACTTTTGCCATTGTGCCAATGAGATCGGCTCCTTGGGCGGGACAGAGCCACGCCATTGTATAATGGACTCTCGTGTTTTCCCAAAGTACCGTGTCCGCATATTTTTCTTCCACGTCTTGTGTTGCTCCCTCAACTTCTCCAAGACGGAATCGCGTAGCTTTGGATCCAAGTTGAATTGTTCATGTCCAACAAATTCAATGTTAGTTGCGAATAAATATAAATATAAATATAAATATAAATATAAATATAAATATAAATATAAATATAAAATGAAATCGAAATTGAAATTAAAATTGAAATATTCATATAAATATAAATATATTACCTATAGTGCCGCCCAAACAGCTAACTTGAGCTCATATAGCACCTCCTTCCAACTCATAAATCCCGGGTCGATGACCGTCTTTAGCAGCTCGAGGGATCTCGCTAATAGCTACGATTTGTTCTCGATGGTAATCCCAATTTTTTCATATTTGGGGAGCCTAGGGGAGGAGGAGCCCTCGTCACCTCCGCTACCACCGAGCCCAGACGACATCATCATAAACAGCATCATCATCTTGCCTTAATATCTGAAGGAGACATTTGCTGTAAAAAAATGTTATTAGTACAGATAAAAAAAATATTATTAGTACACATAGACACACACCCCTACCCCTACCCCACCCCCACCACACACACATACACACACATATACACATACACACATAAATATGTCTAAATTAGTTGAAAACATCTAACGTGGAATAGATGTAAAGCATGGAATTATTATTATTATATACATTATATATGCCGGAATAGATGTAAAGCATGAAATTATTATTACACAAACCCCCCCACCCCCCTCCCCCCACCACAACCCCTGGCCCCCTCCCCCACCACACACCACCACACACATATATATACTTTGTATATATTGTTCGATATACAAAGTAATTTTCAAAAAAAGTTGAAAAATCTCACCTCCATATGGACAATAATCCAGTGGTCATGCCACTTTTAAAACTAACCAACCCAACATTTACTAAACAAAATAATCCAACATCAATTTCAACAACAAATGTCTAGCCTGTACGCATTCTAATTCATCTACTCAATTAATTCATTTGATGTTTTAAACTAACAATTAAAGTATACAATTATTAATTTACTAATTTACAATGAGGGGCAAACCTACTTTCATATGAAATTGGCACTAATTATTAATTTACTTTCATCTAAAACTATACAATTAAAATTACAATTAAAGCTATACAATTTATTAATTAAAGCTATACAATTGTTAAAAAAAACCACCACCCCACCCCCCTCCCCCCACCACAACCCCTGGCCCCCTCCCCCACCACACACCACCACACACATATATATATATATACTTTGTATATATTGTTCGATATACAAAGTAATTTTCAAAAAAAGTTAAAAAATCCCACCCCCATATGGACAATAATCCAGTGGTCATACCACTTTTAAAACTAACCAACCCAACATTTACTAAACAAAATAATCCAACAACAATTTCAACAACAAATGTCTAACCCGTACTCCTTCTAATTCATCTAATCAATTAATTCATTTGATGTTTTAAACTAACAATTAAAGTATACAATTATTAATTTACTAATTTACAATGAGGAGCAATCCTACTTTCATATGAAAATGGCACTAATTATTAATTTACTTTCATCTAAAACTATACAATTAAAATTACAATTAAAGCTATACAATTTATTAATTAAAGCTATACAATTGTTAAACCACCCCCACCCCCCCCAACACCCCACCCCCCTCCCCCCACCCCACCCCCTGCCCCCCATCCCCACCACACACCACCACACACATATATATACTTTGTATATATTGTTCGACATACAAAGTAATTTTAAAAAAAAGTTAAAAAATCCCACCCCCATATGGACAATAATCCAGTGGTCATGCCACTTTTAAAACTAACCAACCCAACATTTACTAAACAAAATAATCCAATAACAATTTCAACAACAAATGTCTAACCCGTACTCCTTTTAATTCATCTACTCAATTGATTCATTTGATGTTTTAAACTAACAATTAAAGTATACAATTATTAATTTACTAATTTACAATGAGGGGCAATCCTACTTTCATATGAAATTGGCACTAATTATTAATTTACTTTCATCTAAAGCTATACAATTTATTAATTAAAGCTATACAATTGTTAACCCCCCCCCCCCCCCAACACCCCACCCCCTCCCCCCACCACACCCCCTGCCCCCCTCCCCCACCACACACCACCACACACATATATATACTTTGTATATATTGTTCGATATACAAAGTTTTCAAAAAAAGTTGAAAAATCCCATCCCATATGGACAATAATCCAGTGGTCATGCTACTTTTAAAACTAACCAACCTAGCATTTACTTAATCCAACAGCAATTTCAACAACAAATGTCTAACCCGTACTCATTCTAATTCATCTACTCAATTAATTCATTTGATGTTTTAAACTAACAATTAAAGTATATAATTATTAATTTACTAATTTACAATGAGGGGCAATCCTACTTTCATATGAAATTGGCACTAATTATTAATTTACTTTCATCTAAAACTATACAATTAAAATTACAATTAAAGCTATACAATTTATTAATTAAAGATATACAATTGTTACCCCCCCCCCCCCCCCCTCCCCTCCCTCCACCACACCCCCACCACCAACACCACACCCCTTGCCCCCTCCCCCCGCCACACACACACGCACACGTACACACACACACCACACCACCCCCACCCAACCCCTCCCCCCTTCCCCCCACCACACCTGCACCACCCCACCCCCACTACCCCCTTCCCCCCTCCCCCACCACACACATACACACACATATACACATACATATACACACATATATATACACACATACATATACACACATACACACACATATAGAAATGAACGAGAAAGAGAGGGAAAAAAAACATACCTTAGAGAGAGAGAGAGAGAGAGAGAGAGAGAGAGAGAGAGAGAGCAGAAATCGCTTAGAGAGAGAGAGAGAGCAGAAATCGCTTAGAGAGAGAGAGAGAGGGAAAACCAAAAAACGGTGGGAAAAAAGAAGACGGTTGTTTTTTACTGCAGAAGTTATCACGGCCGTGTCAAGGTCATTGACCGTGACAATTATTTAAAGAATTGTCACGCTCACTGAACGTGACACGACCGTGACAAATACATTTGTCACGACCTTGTCACGGTGAGTGACCGTGATAATTATTTGTCACGGTCGTGTCAAGGTCAATGACCGTGACACAAAACGCGAGATTTATGTCACGGTCAATGACCGTGACAAGGGTGGCGAGCTGAAAGGTTACAATTTTGTCATTTTGGTGTAGTGAACACTTGCTAAATATTTTCAAAATGTTTTGAGTACTAACTCTTGCTATAAAATATTTTCAAAACCTTTTAGGTGTCCAGCCACAGGGACGCCATGTTTAATGATTTCATTCCAGGGACTCGAAGCTATAGTACAGTGGATACTTACAGGATTTTGATTAGACGATATCTCTCATTCAAATCTAGTGCAGAATCTCACACTATTCTATGTATGGACTTGTGGTCCGGTATCAGTCTCAGATGTTTAATTTCAGACTAGTGGTTGTTCTATTATTGTTTTGGGATTTTAGCCAATGGTTTATTCGGTAATACTCTTATTCTTTTGTACTTATATTTCGTTGATTGGGTTATAGTACATAGTGATTGTTATACTTTGTTCCGCATGGTTGATTTATCTGTTTTAAGAAAGATAAAATTTGGCACCGGTCTAATTTACACTTAGGGAATTAGTAATTAAAAAGTTTTCGACAGTGATGTTAAGAATGAACCATTTAAGAAACCTGTTTTAATTTAATAAAGATCTGATCACATGATGTTTAATTAGACAGGGGTCACACCATTTAGTATTGGATAAGTCCTTATCATATTAGATACGATAGAGTCCAACTTTGTGTTGTTTTAGGATTCTTATTATCCTATCTAATATATATATATATATATATATATATATATATATATATATATTGGAGATAAATCAAGATAACTAATTCAGTATTGATCCAAAAAATTTATCTCTCTACTTTCTCTTTCTTCAAATTTCGTGGGTCTCTCTCTCTCTCTCTTGGTTCATCATCCAAGAACCTTGGATTTGTGATCGTGAAAATCAAAGGGGCAACTCTCGTAGCCAACTCAGATATTCACGAGTCGCAAAGCATACACGGAGGAAGAACAAGAGTGCGTATCAGATTTTTCGGTGTTCGACAGAGGATTATATTCCGCAAATCAAGTAATCCTAAATCCGTATGTGTTACGTGTATGTACTGTAAGTTTACAGAAATAATACTAAAAAAAATTCTTTATGAAAATTATGAGGAGCATGAAATTTGCTACAATTTCGGTGGCACCCTCCATTGTGGTTTGCCACGTTATTCATAACAACTTTTGAGTGTTTCTTCAATTTCAAACACGAGTTTATAATTTCCGGAAAAAAAAACATGAGTTTATGATGAGTAGTTTTCTTATCACGTGGTAATGAAAAATAAATATTTACATCTAAAGATTAGTGAAAGAGGGAATAATCAACATGGCAACGAAGTTTATTGAAAATTATCCTAAAACAATTTAAAACTAGCGAACTTAAGTAATGTGGTTATCTTTTAGGCACAATATACACTTGCATGTAGTGCTCGTGACACTATTTAAGTGAAAGTATAATTTTAATATATTTAAACTTAAATGTAACTTTTTTCAAGTGAATAAGAGTCTAAATAAACTTTCACGAAATCCTTAGGCATTTACATACTAACTAAATTCAATGATAAAGTTTTATTTCAAAAGAGATGAATAGGTGTGAAATTACAATAGCTAAATTCTAATTTTTGCATCACTGTAGTCCTGTCATGGTATCCTCTTGTTATTTTATACTTTTTGAAATGTAAGTGTTGTACAGCTAAACATGATCATAAATTATTACACCCTAATTGTAAAATGTAGGAAAATTAGAAATTTTATGAGAGCCAAATCCTGCCGTATAAGCCATATTTTATTAATAGTAAAACATCATGTAGGAAGACAGAAAGAAAGCCATAGGTATGTCACAGTGAAAAGTATCCTGTTGTTGTTTGATTGTGTAGTCTTTGAATAAACAACAAATGTGGAGATGAGTTGGAGGGTCGGTTGAGGCCTTTGATTGATGGGAGAGAATCAAAATTAGATATGAATGTTTTAATATGATTTTACCATCTGTTCATATCTGTTTTATTTAGCTAAGGAAAAAAAAAAGGTTGGTGTGCCATAATGGGCCATGGAAAGTATCCACTTTCAACACCCACCTATTGTTCTTTCTCACCTTCTTTAAGTATTTATTCCATGCTATTCCTACTATCATTACTCTCTCTTTCTTCATTCTTCTCCAAACTTTGACACAGTTGAAGGTCTCTACTCTGGTATGTCATATTGTTATTGTTGGTTATAGTTATATTTATCTGGGTTTTAGACATTTGTTGATTGTGAAGTAATGTCCTAGTGTTGAGAAAGCAGACATCATTGATACTATTATGTTTATATATATGTTATTATAATGGTTTACTTAATGGTATTTTCGTAATGGGTGGATCTGTAGGAGTATGCTGCATTTAGCTATGGCAAGATTTAGCCATGTTGTGTTATTGAATTGAGTGGCTATCATTTAGGATGTGTTTGGAACCCAATTCCATTCCTATATTTAGTTCAAAACACGTGCCTTGGAATTGGAATTAGAATACACTTTGAAAGTTTAAACATTTTAAGAAAACATTATAGTTTCCAAATTTATCATCATTAAAATGATGAATACCTTTAAATGCAACACATCCACTTGAATCATAGCACGTATTGTTGGGATTGGTAACTGTGTAATTTCACCTAGTTTTAATATGCTATTTTTAGAAAGACGACTATAAAGTTGGGACGGACTAAAAAGGAAACCACGACTATTAATTTGGGATGAAGGGGGTATTTAATTCAAAATTTGAACCCTTTGAGCTCAAAATATTCCAACTCCAATTCTAAGGCAAGGATTGAGATTCCCAAACACACCCTGAAAATATTTCAATTCCAATTTCCATGGTATGGAATGTGGTTCTCAAAAACATTCTCAGAGTGTTTGGTAACTTTAAGCTGAAGATTGGAATTGGAGTCATGTTACGTCAAATTTTCAATTAATTTTTTTTAATTCGAATTTTAATTCCGAAGCATGGAATCATAGATCCCAAACGCACCCTCATTGAAGTTATCCTTTCATTACTGGTGTTGGACTATCCTTCTTCCTAGTTTAGGTATTGTTTTTTGATGGAGCTGCTACTGGAGATGGTGATTCTGTTCATGAACTGGGACATATATTGGGGAATACAACGATGCATTTTATAAATATCAATATCAATATGAATTGAATATTCATATTATTTTAAATATACGAGCATGACTGATTTGAGCATTTAGAACAACTTTATTTGTTGCAGCCTTGCATGATTCCAAGCCAATTTATGTACTGTGTAAAAACGCTTACAGGGAAAGTTGATACATACATTTAAGATCACCAATGGGTTGTCGAGATTGCTTCAAGACTACAATCAGCTCAAAGAAAGTGAAGAATGACAACTCAAAGAAGCTAAAGGTATGCAATCAAGTGAATAGCTTTATGTCATGTAATTTTCTTTTGGTGAGTAGGGGAGGGGGGAGAGGTCCATCATGTGACTATTTAAAATCTATTTTACTGCTCTATTATGAAAAATAAACTTATTGTCAAATGGTTAATTGATATGAAAGTCACATGGCCTTACAATAATGGTTCTGATGGTGTTATTCGGTTCACTCTCCATGCCCCATGTTAAAGTTTGTTCAGCATATCCATGTTGATGTCCAGTTGGGGATTGCTCCAAAACTGGCTGACGAATCCTCAATACTGGTTCTCAATCTGTAGACTAACCCTCAAAGCCAGTTTAGTGGTTTGTCTGTAGGAGTAGCTATTGAAGTTTACTTCTTTCTTTCTCGGTGGCTATTTTGGTATTAAGGGATCTTAGGATTTCAAATTGTATACTTCATTTTAGTATCATTGAGAGCCAAGAGAAATCTGAGATCGAAAATGTTGTGGAGAAGAGAACCCTTGTGAAGTGAAGAACTCTCAATGGTTTTGAGAGTGTGAGCTTCCATTGTATCTTGGAAGGTAAGCTATTCTTTCATTATATTTGAGAGGGAACTTGTGATAGAGTTCTTGTATAGATTTCTCGTTTTCCTTATGAAAGATTGGGCTATATAAAGGTTCACGGTTTCAATGTATCTCTTGTTGTAATCTTAAATTGTGTATGATATATCATCTTAGTAGTGAAAATATTGACTCCCCATCGATGTAGATTAGTGTTACCTCTTGAAATGAGAGTACAAAAAATGCCATGCCCCGGGGCACATTGTTGAGTCGACTCGTAAAAGATTAATGGTTGACCCCTTCTAAAATTACATTGATTTTAGGTGAGATGGCGGCTTGAGATACAACAAGCAATATCCGAGCCAAAGGTCACGGGTTCGACTCTTATACATGTCTTTTGTTGGGGGAATTGTGTTGGAATAAAGATACAACAATTGCCTTTCCCCGGGGCACATTGTTGAGTAATTGTTGGCCCTTCTTAACATCAATTGACTTTGGGTAAGATGAAGGCTTAAGATCTGACAAGAAAATCTGAAATGTAGATTGATTTTGTGCATAAACTGATAAGGGTATGTGGTACTGGTATGCTAATGTGCCCGATAGGTGGTAGTACTTTGTCAGCTGGCTTAGCTGGTTAATATTTCAGTTCACTGTTTACTTGGAACAATTATTTAGATGTATATGGTAACCAGATAAAGTTTATAGATATAGTACACCCAAACACACATATACTCAATATTTTATTTTATTTTAAATTAGGTTTTTGTTATAGGCAGTTAGTATGGAAGTATCTTGTAGGTGTGCTTAGGATGGAGCAAATCAAAAGAACTGTGTAACATCTCAGTTTTCTTTCTCAATTTTTTGTTACTATGTTCATATCTTGAAAACAAACGCAGGACGCAAGATCTGGATCTGGGACGCTACAGTATCTGAAAGGGTAGGGGAGATACTCAGGGGGATAGCGTATTTGGTAACATTTCGTAGTTGTGCAGTGTCGAATTAGGTAAAAATGTTTGTGTGTTTGCTCTTCTTACCATTTTATCTCTCTTTATATGGGAGTCTTGGTTTGGAGGCCTATTTACCTAACAATTAGGGATCAAAGCACAAGGTGTACACAAGGTATTTAATTAACGTCTTGACTATATTTTTCTTCATAGCATGGTTGCTGTTTGGCTGATGTCATTGCTTCACAATTTAAGGTGAAGAGGTTTGATGGTAATTGATAAAGTTTTCTCATCTCTTTGACAAAGTAGAGTGGAGGACATTATTGGTCATCTTGCACTGAAGGGTAAGAATGGGAAGCCATAAAATGGTGGATATGATTGGGAAGATATAAAATCCAGTTGTGTTAGCACAATTAGACTTTGTATTGCCGAAATTATAATTAACAATGTTAATAGAGAGGATTCGGTGACTAAATTGTGGAATAATCTAGAGAAGCTCTATCTAAGCAAAGAGCCTCACCACGGAAGTCAGTCTGAAGTGTGATCTGTACAAGTTAAGATGGGGAAGTCGAAACATCACCATCTGAACGAATTTCATTGTATTATTGATCGACTTGAAAAGGCTTGCGTGAAATTAAGGAAGAACCCCAAGGGGATAGCCTAGTCGCATGAATTTTTACCTCATTACCTCAGGTCAAGAGATTATACCCTTTTGGGGCCACCTCTCATAGCTTGTCTTGGTATGTGCCGATTGGAGGATCCAAACATACCCTTGAGGATTAGTCAAGTACCTGGGCACCTCAAGATATATATGTATATATATATATATATATATATATATATATAAATTATGGAAGAAAACGGAGCCTTTTTGCTTCTTCCCTTGCTTCAGATTCCCATGAGAAGATTAAGACCACCATTTTGTACGAAAAGGACATATTTAGGATGGAACATGTTAGAGCCTACTTTCCTGTCTAACAATTAGGGAAAGGGCACCAGGAGGGAGTACCACCAATGTATCTATAGGTAACCGAAGGTCTAAATCAAGGGATGTGGAGAGGGTAAGCAATGCCACAGATGCAAGGAATGGGCACATTTGAAAGGATCGTCATCATCTTGGGGAGAAAAAAAGGATGATACTTACACATATAATGTAATGCATTGATTACATATGCTTTGATATAAAGATCTGGGAATTCTCTCACAATTTTCAAAGGTAACCACTCTTGCACAACATGTGGATTTTAGATTTGGCTTCATTAAAAGAATGTTTTGATTCGTTCCAAGTACTTGATAATAGTTCGTTGACATTGCCAAATGGTGATAACTGGGCTTTAAAATGCGTATGAACTGCGAAATTCCAAATGCTTCATGGAGTGAAAAGTAATTTGTGTGACATTGTGTATGCCCCAGATTTACATTGCTATCTAATTTCCTTGATCTGTTTTCATGTGCTGCAACTGCTCCATTGCAGGGGGAGCGATGAAAATCGTGAGGATCTGCATTGTTTTATTTAGAGGAGATGAAAAAATCGGTTTGTATTGTCTTGTGGGGAGTGCCAATGGTACTCATTCACTTTTGGTTATTTTGAGTTTGACCCTCACTTTTACGACTGCGAGTTACACCCCATCTTAAAATTGTTTACAATAGCCCTCCAAAAGTGTTGCAAAAACCACACGAACACCACGAAAGTTCCTTGCATAGTGTCACTAAATCCTTGAATGGGAGTGTATTCAAACTATCTTAAAATCAGGGACGTAACTTAAGAATGGCAATAAAAGTAGGGATGGAACTCAAAATAACCTTGTCTTTAGAAGTGGAACGAAACCTCACTAGGGATCCCTTACATAAAATTATCATTCCTACGACTACGATTGACTATATGAATAATTTTTTTATTTTTTTTAATCTATTGCTCATCCAAGAACCTAATTAATGGTTTTAAGGCAACTATTCTACATACCAATTAAAAAACATAGGGAAGTTATTGTTTTCTTGGGAGGGGATGGGGTGGGGATGCGATGAAGTTAAAGCTTCCATGAACACAATAATGTCAGTACAGGGTTGCTTCTATAATTTTTTTTTTGTCTACAAGACAGGGATCTTCAGCACCTGAAAAGTCAAATGGAATCCAGTGGGAGGAAAAATCTAAAAAAGAGTCAACCAAGTTCTCATATGGCGATTCTAAAGGAAATACTGTCGTTGTTTGTATTTCAGTCAGGGATATTGCAGCAACTCGGATCCAGACTGCGTTTCGGGCACATAAGGTATATCACTTAAAATAGTTATGTTCCTTACTGTCATTAAATTTAGGGTAAAATCCAATAAACCCCTTAAACTATCACTCTGACTGTAAGTACTTCCTAGCGTTGCTGGGATCCCATAAACAGTGAAATGTTGCAAATAATCCCTTAGTTCTTACATGTCATTAAAATTTCTTAAAACCTTTTTTTGCCACCACAAAGAGGGAAACTGTAAACAAATGGAATCGTTCAAGGGTCTTTTCTTTTTTTAAATCAAATAGTTCAGGGACGCATTGCAATTTTCCTTTTGATTCATCTGATTTTCTTTTTTTGGTTATCAGTGTATTTGTTTTCTTTATGATTATGTCTTGGGAGTTCAGCATGCTATTCAAAACAGAGAAACAAACACACCATACAAACATTCAAATTTGTAGGTTCAAATTCAATGCACCGGTACAGTTGTAACGTTCAAGTATTATGCTTCAAGGAATATGTAGGATCAAATGTGTGAGCATCTATGCTGCTCTTGTGCGGACTATCCTGCATTTTTACACTGGACATGTGTCACCTGGCGGTGAGCCAGAAAAGAGAGAGAGAGAGAGCGCCGATAATTTTGGGGCTCCCCGTCACGTGACACATGTCCGGTTCGCACTGTTAAAATGCGGGACAGTCCGCGCATGAGCAGTAATGTATATATATATATATATATATATAAAGTTTAATAATGAATATATATAACGTAACACAGTTCTTGACAGGCAAGAAACGCTCACATAAACCAAAGAAAATTCCATCAATATAATATTGATGATTAAAAAGTGGCTATTGCAATCCTTTATATAGACCTAGGCTAGCTAGGGTAACACTACTAATTAGCTGAAATGCTGAAGGGCGCGTATTTACTAAGTAAGCCAAAAAGACAAGGCCTGAACCAATACTAGAGATATTAATAGACGACTTATAACTAATAATGGAAAAAGTAAATTAAAAATGAACAAACTTTGTAGTATTACCATTTGTCCCCAAATCTCACTCTAATTCACATCAATACAACCCGTGCTTAATACAACTAACATATTATTCACTTGGCAGTGTAATAGATTCTCCATTTTCACATTTACATATATATGTGACTTTCTGTTTATATATCTTTCTCTTGTACTAGGCAAGGAAAGCTTTGCGTCTTTTAAAAGGGATAATGCGACTGCAGACCCTCACAAAAGGCCAATCTGTAAGAAAGCAAGCTTTGAACACATTGAGCTATCTCCACTCATGGAATAGGATACAGGCTGAGATTAGAGCTCGAAGGCTCTGTATGGTGACAGAAGGTCGGATCAGACAGAAGAAGCTAGAGAATCAATTGAAGCTCGAGGCAAAGCTTCATGGCATTGAGGTGAGAGAACTGTTTTGTTCATGTCACAGTCAGTGATATTAGCACAACCTTTTTTGTTGATTTTCCGGTTGATTGTCTTTTCCTCATTCGTGATCCTTAAGATGCTTCTTAGATGGATTTGCCTTCTAAGGATATTTTTCTCACTTATAGTTTACTGATTTGGGTTTGAACATCTATAACTTACCCTCATACTTTTTTCCCTGTAAACTGAAAAAGAAAGGGTCAATTATTTAATAGTCCCTATTATAAATATATATTTTTTAAAAAGGACACATATTTTTAGTTTAACCCATTTAGTCCCTCAAGCACTCAATATTCTCTTATTTTTAGAGGTCCGCGCCAGCGGCACTCCCTTTCCAAAATATGTGGCAAAGGACTTTTTGAGGCAAAATAAAAAGGCTTGGACTAAATGAGTATTAAAAAATGTTTGAGGGACTATTTGTTATATGTCCCAAAATGAAATACTATAAGGAAATTCCTTTTGGGATGAACACAGTGACTTCTTTTTGCAAGGAGTTGTTCAAAAAGTAGTCCGGATTAGAAAGTTGATTTTTTGGGTAAGTAAATAAAAAATAAAAGGTGTTTTTAGTCACTGCTGTTCTAAATACTGAGAAAAGGCTATTATCGAGTTTGTTCCAGCCTCCAGGTTAAATGAGGGTGTTGTGTTGGGAGTGGTGGAAAAATAAAAGTGCTGGGAGGGTTGGACTGGATACAGGCCTAACGTTTGGCCTTGATTATCATTTTTACGTTTTCTATTTTGAATCAATCTAACTGATTGTAAATTCAGTATTAATATGTGATGGTGTGGTGGATTGTCTTAGTTTTTTCGGCCACGAATTGTACACTGTTTTCTACTTCTATATGATTTTTCAAGGCAAAATTACACAGTACATACTATATATATTTGTTGAACATGCCAAATAATTTACGCTCGATATATAACTGTAGGAACAAAGTGTACCATGTTTCAGAATGTTAGTACCAATACGTAAATCGCTAGGGCATTAATGTGTCCTATTTAAGTACTACGTAGACCCTAAACCTACAAGTTGAAATTCAATCTTCGAGTCCATTCATTTTTATAATTTGTTTGATAATATTCACTTATACTACTATATGTGTAATTTTTTATCTTGAATTATTCAAACTCTCTCTCATGTATGGGCCAAATATCTGCAGGCAGACTGGAGTGGTGGTTCAAATACAATGGAGGAAGTTTTGTCAAGGATACATCTGAGAGAAGCAGCAGCAGTGAAGCGGGAGCGAGCTATGGCGTATGCCTTTTCTCATCAGGTATAACATTTACACAAAATAGCATCTCAATATCTCATTACTTTATTGTATAATATACAAGAAACCCCCTAAATTATCTCTCCAATTGCAAATACCCCTCATGTTGCAAATGGTCCCCTAAACTATAAAAGTGTTGCCAACACTCCCTTATTTGTTGCTAAGATCCCTTTTTAGCAACAAAAGGGAAATAACAAATGATGGAACACTTGAAGTTTTTTTAGCATAACTAATACGTTAAGGAAGTATTTGCAAATAGTGTGATAGTTGTGGAAGTTTCTTGCAATTTTGCATTACGAATAGCCCAAGGAAGTATTTGCAACTAGTGTGATAGTTAAGTTTCTTTCAATTTATCCTACTTTTATGTTTCTTGGTACAACTGAAAAAAAACAATGTGGACTTCATATATTTGCAGTGGAGGGCCAACTCTAAGTCGAATCTTGGGCCGGATACTTTTGAGCTTGGCAAGGCTAACTGGGGTTGGAGTTGGATGGAACGCTGGATTGCTGCTCGACCCTGGGAAAGCCGGGCCTTAGTTCAATCAAGCCCAAATAAAACCGAAAATCGACAAGCAATAAGGACTAGTGAAAACACAAAGTCACCTACATTGAAAAAATCAAGCGAGGTTAAATCCACGTCTCCTAATGGGAAGGTAACTACGAAAGCGCGAAAATTGTCATATGGGGTGGCTGAGAATGTTGGTGTTCAAAAAGGGAAAATTCAAGCTGAAGAATTATCTATTAAGAGAGAACACTTGGCATCTTAGAAGCACAGCAGTGATATAAATTTAAATGGGAGAAAAAAAATATATATTTTCAGTAAATTACACAGCTGAGAGTTGTCATCTATAATTGTGTAAAGCGTAGAAAACTCCCAACAACATATTTTTTGCGAGAAACCCCTTGAACTATATTCAATACAAACCCCTCCTGAACTATGTATCGCTAAAAGGTCCCAAAAAGGTAGTCCTTGCAACAAATGCATAGTTTGGGGGCATTTTTTGCATTAAAAATAGATCAGGGGATAATTGGCAAAAACTGTACAATTTAGGGCTAGGTTTTCTTATTTTAATTTTTATTTTATGATTCATGTCTGGAGTGGAGTAGTGTGGTGATAGTATCGTTTGTCAAGCAGTACAGAATAAAGTGACAAATTGGATTTGGGAGAAATAAGTTATTACGACATAATATGATGTAAATAGACAGCACATTTTCTTGTTCTGTGAATGCTTCATGTTTTGTTTCTCTGTAAATTTCATAAGAAAACAAGAAACTCAAGAATTATATAATCCAAAATCTGGCAATTTAGATTTGTCAGATTGGCAATATTCATTTTATGTTCAAATGTCCTTACCAAGAAAATTACTAAACGGTTAGTCTTAAACACAACTGGTGTCACATTTAGTCCTCCATCATCTTGACCCTTCCTTTTATTTTTGAAAGGGGGTAAAAAGACAGTATTAACCTCAGCATGCAAAAATCGTGAGAGTCACCTTAATCATTTTTTAAGTGGATCAACAAATTTGAACTCTTCTCCAATACCAAAGAACACATTAAAAATCACGAGCAACTCCAAATCAAAGCAACTGGCGAAAATGAGGAGCAACTCCAGATGTTGTAGTAAGAGACGTGTACTATTGGCTAACTAGACATGTTGTAGCATTAGACCCGGCAAATGGACGGTTATGGACGAATGTGGGCGGATCAAAAATAGTTCGGATTGATTATGGGCGGTTCATAAATGAGTCAACACATATGTCGGGTTGGATTTGGATTGGGTTGAAATCGGGTCGGTTTGCTCCGTATGTGTGCTGCTGTTCTGCGATTTGAAATTTCCCATAGATAGAAATAGGGTCCCTAAGCATTGGAAATAGTTAATTGAGAACGAATGGAAGACTGGACAACTACCCAGAAATCGATTTCATCTATTTCTGTGTTCTTGACTCGTCTCTACCCTTTGTGACCCGCAAACAATCCGCTTTAATCCGACGTTGTGGAACATTGAACCCATTTTTGATCCGCCGAAAAAATCACTGGACCCAAGTTGTATTATTTAGTGTGGAAAGTGGGCGGCTTTTTCCTGTAAAACCCATTTTGCCAGCCTTATATAGCATGAATGTTAATTTTGCTTGCAAGTACGAGTTTGGGTGGTGGTGGCCTGTGGCGCAAGTGGGTCCTACTCGTGGGGATCCTCTTTTTCTTTTTTTAATTGCAGACCGTGTTTATTTAATTTTGTAAGTAAATATCTTTTAGTTGGTTATTTAGGTTGGAAATACTCCTAACTTAATTAGGATACTTACCCAACAAATCTTATGTAGTCTATAAATAAAGCCACATGGCTTCCCTTTGTATTCATTTTTTGTAGTTAGTGATATTTTGAGTTTTTTAGAGATTGGAGTGATTTGTTATTTGTAATAAATTCATTGCGTTTCACATCAAATTGGTATTAGAGTCAAGTTCGCTCTTAATAATCAACCCTAGTGTATGTATTACCCATGTGTGTGTAAATCAAAACGCAAGGATGTCTCCCAAAGCAGCGAAACAATCCAAGGTCGAAGAATGTACCCTAGAAAATATCTAGCATATGTTATCTAAAGCATCCACCACAAGCACTGTCACATCAAGGAAAAATTCGAAAGAATGTAAGTCGGCGGGCTCATGGCCAACACCAACAGCACGATACCCCCCCCCCCCCCCCACACACACATCACGGAGAGGATGCAATCAGCAGGGGGTGCCGACTGGAGGTGCGAGCAGCGACAGCGACCTCCACGCATCACGTGGGGCCCCTGTAAGGGTGGTTGTAGGTCGAAGAAGGTCGGGACGCAGCCCCTCGACTGCTCTTCTAGGAGCTACTCACACACCGGGGGTGCAACCGAACCCTATGGGTCCACCAAGGGAATTTTTAAAGAAGCCTGAATAGATATGACACGAAAATCAGTGCAAAGAGCCCGTATAAACTTTTGGGATGATGTGAATGAGTATGTTGATGTGTTTGATGAAAAGATGGAAACTTAGGGAACGAGCCAGGGTGAAAAAGGCCTTGGGTAAATAATTGTTGCACTCGGAGAAAAGTGGTGATCCTTATTAAGGGATTTCCCCCTAAAAAATTCGACAAACGCCAGGGAAAACAAGTTATATTCATTCAACCCCGCAACCAGTATCGTGGGGGTATAAAGAGTCCATAAAGGATGTGTCGCAATAGGTCCAAGGAATTCAGTCTAGCCCTTAAAATTGAGGATGGATGGGGAGGAAACTGATGAAGAGGATGGCATTTCACTCACCCACCACTCGTCGTACGCCGACGAGAAACCAATCCAACAAATGGAGACTTATCATGACGGTTCACACTATGGTGTGAAGTACAGTGGTAAACCCCTTTACGTTCCACCCAACGAATATGTATGCCATGTGTGCGAAAATAAAGGTCACGTGAATAATAATTGTCCATTCAAAACGTCAAGGCATGGGCCCAAAAAAGCCAGGCCCACAAACAACCACGTTAAGCAGCCTCGAGACAGTCCCAATGAGCCAATACGAGTCATAATGAGAACCTCGAATATATATTACCGAGTGGGGGATTGATGGAGAACAATGATTAAGTTGTTTAGCAAGGCTATGCACGGTGATGTTTCGGATAAATGTGAGTATGTTTGATGGAAATATGAATCTCGACGCATTTATTGATTGGGTTAAATGCGTAGAGTACTTCTTTGATCTAAAGGAGTACAGGGGCTATCGGTGTATTAAGTACGTGGCTGCAAAATTATAGGTTATGCATTCGTATGGCGGGATCAATTGGTGTATAATAGGACCACGAGCAATTTGGACCCAATTACTTCTGGAGAACACATGAAGGCAGAGATGGTGGTTACCTTCATCCCCGAGACTTATGAGAAAGACATGTTTTCACGTGTTCAAGATCTAAAGTAGGGTTAAATGTCTATAAAGGAGTATTCATAACATTTTCACTTACTTTGCGCTCGGACTAGATTGAAGGAGAGCACAAAATAGCAAATTAAGCGTTACATTCAGGGACTCCAGCTTAAATATCAGACAGATCTAGGGCTACATCAAATTACTTCTTTAATCCAAACTATGGAGTATGTACGAAAGGTGGAGTACTACTTAAAGACAGGAGAAACTATGGCGATAGGTGGAATATCCACCAAACCACCTGTGACAGAGACTGTAGCACCTACCACCATTCTAAAGGTCCACTTAAAGTGCTATGATTGTGGAGTGTTCGAGCATCAAGCTTCAAAGTGTCCCAAAAAGAAGAAGAAGTTGATGTTGGTTTCATAATGTAGGGAAGAGATAAAGCACCTCACAGCACGCATTCATGTACCGCCTGAGACGGACGACATACCACTTTAGCGCTCAGGACGAGCTTTTCTTAGCAGGGAGAGACGTGTGGCGCAAGTGGGTCACTCTCGTGGAGATCCTCTGTTTATTTCTTTTTTATTTTTATTTCAAAATGTGTTTATTTTATTTTTTAGGTAATTATCTTTTAGTTGGTTATTTAGGTTGGATAGACTCCTAGTTTAACTAGGATACTTGCCCAACAAGTCTTAGATAGTCTATAAATAAAGCCACAAGGCTCCCCCTTATATTAAATTTTTGTAATTAATGATATTTTGAGTTTTTTAGAGATTAGAGTGATTTATTATTTGTGATATTTTCACTGCGTTTCACATCAGGTTTTGTATGAACTAAGAACATAATTTTTGGCAAATGACTTACCGTTCAGGTTCACAATTCATGTGATAGACAACTGACACGGGTTACCCTAATGTGTGTCTATATATACCGTTGCATATATTGTGCAGATACTCACTCGTTAGACTGATTCACAAACACCCAAGATCCAAGACAAAGAACAACTAAGATATAATAAGAGGATACTGATGGGAATCCGTAGTTATTTTTCTTTTATTTTTTTTATTTTTATTTTCTATTTTCTATTATTAGTTCTCTTTAGCCATTTTCTTTCCTTAATTAGTCTCCAAACTCGTTTGGGACTAATTAGGCATTCTGTTGTTTTTAATTGGTCATTTTAGCTAATTACTTGATGAACAAATAATCCTTCCCATATAAATACCCCATGTAATCTCATTTGTAATTACTTTTTCTATTCTTGAAATATAAGATGACTTTTGATTCTCTCTCTAAAATTGGCCATTGGCGTGTAGTTTACGTCAAATTGGTATCAGAGTGGGTGTCTCTCCAAACATTGGTGTGTGTGCATTGATGTGTATAGATTATCAAAATTGTACGCTACTCTCTCGATGACTTTGAAGAAATCTAAACAACGACAATGGGGGATTTAATTATTGAAGAAAGGCGATCAAGAATGGAGAAAAAAACATTCAAGATCTCATCAAGAACGTTGAATCTCACTTTCTCCTTATCACCATAAAACCCACCACCACGAAATCCTAAATCTTGAACTATAATTTCTACCAAAACTCAAATCCATTCCATAAACCCTCCATTTAAGATCCAAGACAATTTAACTCTAGGGTTTCACCTACCATTTTACAATCCAATCCAAAATTTACAAACTCTAGCCTCCAACCCGACAAAATTACTCAACCACCACCATGAACCCTCCAACCCACCACCCATTTTTTAAACCCCAAACATAAAAAAAATTACGTTTTCACCCCAGTTAACTCCCGAAGCTTAATTCAAGATTATCGACAACTTGTTCAGGACCGGTTGCTTCACCCAATCATTCTTCCCCCCTCATTCGCCCAATTGGATCAAATCAATGATAAAAATTCCCCTCCCAAGTCGGTTGATTGCAAGAAATATCAAAACGATAAAATCGGGTTATGTATTGGGGATTTTTTTGACATTTTCGTCGAGGATGGTTGGGTTACTCGTAAGCACTTTTGCAAGTCAAAAATATTTGAGTTAGGAGATTTCTTTCCAATCTTTGAGCATGGGGATGATGATTTTGATGAGGATGGATTGATGATTGTCTCTACCGGGGAAGAGGTGGTGATCTTGGGTGATGTGATTGATGGCAGGTATGTGGACCCAATTTTGGTGATATTTGACATACGCTTGGTGGATGTTTTTCAGGGCGTAGCATTTAAGGGATTCATAACGGTAATATAGAGCCAAGATTTTATTGATCGGCCATGCTTGGATGGCGATCCAATTCTCCCTGAATTTATTGCAAGCCAGTACATAGGACGACTCTTGTTTTTAGTGGAGATTTCTTTGATGGTTGTCCTTCCTTTTGGTTGTTTACCTCCTACACTCGAGGACGAGCTTTTTGAAGCCGGGGAAAGTGATGGGAATCCATTGTTATTTTTCTTTTCTTTTTTTTATTTTTATTTTTTATTTTCTATCTTTAGTTCTTTTTAGGCATTTTCATTCCTTAATTAGTCTCCAAGCATGTTCGGGACTAATTAGGTATTCTTTTATTTTTAGTTGGTCATTCTAGTTATTTTATCTAATTACCTGATTAACAAGTAATCCTTCCTATAGTATTACCCCGTGTAATCTCATGTGTACTTACTTTTTCCATTCTTGATATATAAGACAACTTTTGATTCTCTATCTAAAATTAGGGTTTGGTATTTATTTTTAGCCATTGACGTATAGTTTATGTCAAATTGGTATCAGAGTGGGTGTGGCTCCAAACATTGGTGTGTGTGTATCGGTGGTTGTAGATTATTAAAATCGTACGCTACTCTCTCGATGACTTTAAAGAAATCCAAACAACGACAGTGGGGGATTCAAAAATTGAAGAAAGACGATCAAGAATGGAGAAAAAATATTTAAGATCTCATAAAAAATATGTAATACCCCGTATTTTTATGCTATATTAATTTGGGGATTTATTAAATTTAATGTGAATTAATTATTTAATAAAAATTCGAAAATTAATTATGTTATAATTATTAACGTGATGAGAGTTAGTAATTATGGAAAAATTTGTTGAATATTACTAATGAGCAAAGTAATATATAATAGTGGCCATATTAAATGTCACGAGTGAATAAAATGACAATTTTAGAAATTTGAGTCGGGACGCGCCCGTGTCGCGTCGGGACTAAATATTGATAAATAAAAGTAAATATTTTATAAGTTATTCGTATGGTCGTTTTGAGTGCGCCAACGCGTCCGGAAGGGTCGAGATAGTCAGAAAAGTATACCCGGGAGTTTGATTTGGGTCTCGGGG
This sequence comes from Sambucus nigra, assembly GCA_949130495.1. Lineage (NCBI taxonomy): Eukaryota > Viridiplantae > Streptophyta > Magnoliopsida > Dipsacales > Adoxaceae > Sambucus > Sambucus nigra. The sequence continues at coordinate 201,075,179 of OX422222.1, forward strand.
CGTTTTTAGGCCTAATTAGTACCCCGGGAGGGCATTTTAGTCATTTTGTATTTTTGGGTAATTAAACCCACGAAAATTAAAGGGGTTATATCATATGTTTAGGTTATCTCCTAGGGTTAGATAACTCAAAACACTAGAACGGCCATTGGAGAGGAGAGGAGAGAGCTCTCAAGGCATTCCAAGGCTCAAAACTCACCCGTTTGCACCGCCGCCACCGCCAACGCGTAGATCGCGAGACGGGGAACGCAACCACACCAAATTCAACACCAAACCAGATTTCTAAAAATCCCAGGCAAGTGTTTATCTTGCTTATTTCGTTGATGCATCATCCATATTAGTTTAGGAGTTATTAAGATGAGATTTATGGAAGAAAAACCCAATTTGAGATGGGAAATTTTCATGTAGTGATGATTTATATGATACTCTCGAAACCCTTTGTCATGTAAAGGATTAAGAGTTTGATTAAGAAAAGAGTTCTAATCAGATACAAACACTAAAAAAAAAATATTCCGGACGATCGGACCGTTGGAATTTGATGAAATTTTACAGAGAATTAGCTGAAGACAAGAGGAAGCTACAGAAAAAAATTCAACTCGATCGGACCGTTCAATATTTTTTAATATTTTTTTTGCTAGACAGTTTTATGTTTTGAGGACTCTTAGAGATAATAAAAAAAAATTCAATTAAAACTCCATTTTAATTCCGATTTCGAAACCGTTTGAAATTCTCATCTTTGAAAATAAAATTGAAAATCCTTTAATGTAAGGCGAAATCTATATTTTTGGGATATTTTGCATAAGGGATAATGTAAGTATATATTAAAGGGGAGAGACACGTAAGAGAGAGTTACGTTGGAACATAAATGGATATCTACTCAATTGTACATTTGGAAGAATAGTGTCCATGAGGGTTACGTAGTAAGTTGGAAAAACCCTTCGAATTAAAGTTAGAAACGAACCATTATACTTGATAAATAATAATGGGAAAATAAGGATAAATGTTGTGAATGTGGGTTATTGGATAAACCTAAATTGATATAATAAAAGTGGTATATTTATATGATTGTGTATGCATATATTATATACTTGTGAAAATCATGCCCGTGCTACTTGCTATCCCTGAGGTTTCCGCGCTGGGGCGATCTTATCTCGTGTGCCTTATGGGGGATATTGACTCGTACCCTAGAAGATAGAAATCCTAGGTACAGGCTATCGAATCGGTAGTCACGGTCCTAAGAGACGTGAGGGTATGTACTGACCTCTTGGACTTGAAAACTATGCTTCGCCTCAATATTGTTTGTGTATGTCTTTATACAGTTCGAGAGTGATTCCGAACTTGTATTCCCTTTAGTACAATTGATACGGCGATTGGATAGCAGAGTATGCCCGCACCATAAAATTTTATGTGGGGTGCTGTTAGAATATATATATTATACGAGTATTTAATATATATATATGAACTTCTGAAATATGGGAAACTGCCTACTGCGTTATGGTAAGTAAGACATGTATAATGACTCAAATTGAAAATACTTGTTTTGAAAAGTATAATATGATATTGAAAAACTTTATGAATCAATAAAGTTAAAATGAGCGTTTTGTACTAAATGAAATTATCCTTTTTAAACCATGATGTTGTTAAATCTTAAATTTTGAGAGTCGCCTAAGATAAGTAAAGTCCTTGGGGAAGGATAGTGTGATATATGATGAGATAAACCATTGGGAAGGTTAGTGCGATAGGAGTTCACATTAGAAGAGAGGCGATAATTTCTCAAGAGAGTGTCGCACTTATATGTTGTTGCATTGGCCTGTATCAATTTAAATACTTGCTAAACGAATTTTTAAATCATATACACTATCGGGCTCTGACCCATTTCTATTCCTCTTTCTCTCTTGTATATATATGTATATATTACAGGTGCCCAGCCACATGGGCGTCTTATTTAGGATCCCTTGGAAGGAACGTGCTGCATCTTAGGTGGGAGTTGCAGACACTTGCTTAGACGATTTCATTTACTTGATTCCACTTCTATCATTCTCATTATTGGGCATGTGTCGCCCTTTCCACTATTTATCTGTTTTATTGGGACATTTGTATTTCAGTTATTTCTAGTACTGTTACTTTGGGATTTATTCAGCATGTATGTTTTACTTTAAGTTTTAAATGTTGGGGTTTAGTTGTTGAATGTTTAAATTAATTGGATTATATGTTCCAGGATTATTGTGGTGTGATTCTTTAAATATTGAATTGTTGTAGATAATTAAATCTTTATTTTCAAAATAAAATTTGGAAAGTAATGTTAAAAAAAATGGTTTTGACACTTAGCTTAATTAAATAGGGTTTTAAATTTGAAAAAGTTATTGTTACGACGGTGATGCTAAGAATGAACCAACTGTTCACCTTGATTTTAATTTAATAAAGGAGTGATCGCCCGATATTTAATTAGGCGGGGTGTCACAGGTGGTATCAGAGCCAGGTTCTAGTGTCCATAGGATCTGTACGGCTTATTTTCTCTTTCAGCTTAACATTTTTTCTATAGAGCCCTATTTTTAGGATTGTTGTATTCCTGCTTTTATGTTTACGTCTCCAGCCATTTGGGATTTGATAATGACTGTAGGCTAATAAACTACTTCACGTTTCGGATGCCTCCGAGACGTGCACCGAAGGATAGGCATGCCCAGGCCGAGCATCCAACAGCGCCGGCACAAGGCACTATGAATGCTAATGAAGTAGCCGCCATTATTGCTCAGGCGGTGAATGCCGCGCTAGCGGTGGTTCAGCAGGCTCCACCCCAGATTCAGGCAGTGGCGCCAGTACTAGCACAGCTTCCATCTGCATGGGAGAGGGTTAGGGATGCTTTTCAGAAGGCGCATCCCCCTGAGTTCTCTGGTAGCTCAGATATCGTCACAGTCAGCCAATGGAAGAAAGACATCTAGCGGCATCTTCGTATGTATGAGTGCACCGACGTCCAAAGGAAGTTATTGGCTTCCTTTAAGCTGGTGGGGGCCGCTTTGCAGTGGTGGGAGTCCACTACCACCTTGGAGGAGAGGGACACGATCCCTATTTAGTCGTTTTGGGAGCGGTTTGACCGCAAGTACTTTCCACCCGCCCTGCAGACTGAGATGAGGCAGAAATTACTGAATTTGAAACAGGAGAACTCTACCGTTGCTGAGTATGAGGAGGAGTTCACGAGACTTCTCACCATAGTGCTAGATGAGGCACCTACTGATAGTAAGAAGATAATGTTGTTTGTGGACGGGTTAGCTTGGAGGATCCGTCAGCATCTTATAGGGAATCTATCTCTGAGTACTTTCACTGATGTACTCAATGCTGCGTTACTACATTGCCAGGATCACCGCTTCCATCTGCAGGGAAGCAGGAGAGCAGGAGAGTCCAGTCAGCAGGGCAGGACCGGGGGTAGTAGTGCTAGTGGGGCCCCATCTCATGGATAGACTCCTCAACACGAGAAGAGTTCCCATCAGGGGGACCCTGCTAAGCAATTCCGTTCAGGTGATTCCAGGCAGGGATTTGGGGGTTATAGGCAGGGCCAGCCTAATCAACAGGGCCAACAGGGCCAGTGGCAGGGAGGTAACGGCCAGCAGGGCCGTGGTCAGCAGGGTCAGAGGGGAGGTAACTTCAAAGGCCGGTGTTTTGTATGTGGCAAGCATGGTCATAAGTGCTAGGATTGCCCAGAGGGTAATAGGGCTCCACAGCAGCAGGGTGCCCGTAATGAGCCACAGAGACCACTTTTTCCAGCTGCCCTTCCAGCTCCAGCCCAAGTGCCAACCCTACCAGCCATTCCAGCAGCTCCAGTGCAGCAGGGGTAGTTACAGTACGGACGTGTCTATAACGTCCACCATGCAGCAGCTCCACAGGCACCACCCGCGATTGAGGGTATGTTTCCTATCCATGGTACTATGGGTCGGGTTTTGTTTGATACTGGGGCGACACATTGTTTTATAGCTACGCATTTTGCGAAGGCCTTAGGGTTGTTAGCCACAGCAGAGAGCACAGTGACGTGTGTAGACTCACCACTGGGGTGTGGGTCGCTTATCTTCTTTATATGTCGGGGAATGAGGGTAGAGATTGGTAGTTTGGTATTACCTGCAGACATGTTAGTCTTAGATATGCATGAGCATGATGTTATTATCGGTATGGATTGGCTCGCAGCTTATAGAGCCATGATTGATTGCTTCGGTGGGAGCATTGTTTTTGCCATTCCGGGGCAAGAGATATTTGTAGTGGCGATGCCTCGCCCAGAGGGAGGTTCGATCGCTCATTTGTATTAAATAGAGGAGGATACCTCTAAGGAGGTTGTGATTCCTTTAGACTCGATCCCAGTCATTCGTGAGTATTCCGATGAGATACCAGGCCTACCCCCCAGTCGAGAGATAGACTTTGTCATAGATTTATTGCCAGATACGAGACCGATAGCACGCGCTCCATACCGTATGGCTCCGGCGGAGATGCGAGAGTTACGAGATCAGATAGAGCAGCTGTTAGGTCAGGGCTTCATTCGCAGGAGTACCTCACCTTGGGGCGCTCCAGTCTTGTTTGTGAAGAAGAGAGATGGTTCACTGAGGTTATGTGTGGACTACCGGGAGTTGAACAAGGTCACGATACGGAATAAGTATCCGTTGCCTCGAATCGATGATCTGTTCAACCAGCTGAGGGGAGCAACTTTCTTTTCGAAGATAGATCTGAGGTCGGGGTACCATCAGCTACGTATTAGAAAACAGGATGTTTCAAAGACTGCCTTCTTGACGATATATGGGTTTTACGAGTTCAAAGTGATGCCATTTGGTCTCACAAATGCTCCAGTCGTATTCATGGACTTAATGAATCGAGTACTCAGAGAGTTCTTGGATCAGTTTGTCATCGTCTTCATAGATGACATTTTGATATATTCACACTCCGAGGAGGAGCATGCCGAGCACTTGAGGCAGGTTCTTCAGACTTTACGAGAGCATCAGTTGTATGCTAAGTACGAGAAGTGTGGATTCTGGTTGCGAGAGGTACAGTTCTTGGGGCATGTTGTTTATGAACAGGGGATAGCAGTTGACCCGAGTAAAGTGTCAGTGGTGAGGGAGTGGGGACAACCCACGACACCGACGGAAGTGCGTAGTTTCTTGGGGTTAGCCGGATACTACAGGAGATTCATTCGAGGATTCTCCAAAATAGCGGGTCCATTGACGAACCTGACTCGCAAAGGGGTACCATATGTTTGGGATGATGCTTGTCAATTGGCTTTCGACGAGCTGAAAGATAAGCTTACTTCAGCACCAGTCCTTGCTTTACCGAAGCCGGGTGTGGAGTACCTGGTTTACACCGATGCCTCTTTACGGGGACTTGGGGGAGTACTTCAGCAGGAAGAGAAGGCTATAGCTTTTGCCTCCCGCAAGCTTAAGCCGCATGAGAAGAATTACCCCACCCACGACCTGGAGTTAGCAGCGGTCATTTTTTTCCACTGCGGATATGGAGACACTATTTATTGGGGGAGAAGTTCCATTTGTTCACAGACCACAAGTCACTGCAGTACCTGTTCACTCAGCGAGAGCTGAATATGCGTCAGCGCATATGGTTAGAATTTGTAAAGGACTATCAGTTCGACATACAGTATCATCCGGGGAAAGCCAACGTAGTTACTGATGTGTTGAGCCGTACACCGGTAAATGAGGTAGCGGACGTCTGGAAAGCGAAGTGGAAGGAGTTGGGTCACCAGGACGCAGTAGCCCGTTCCTTCATAACTGTTATGACAGTCAAACTCGAGATTGTTACGAGGGTAATACAGGCCCAAACTACAGACCCGTTTTGCCAGGAACAGATTTTATGACTTTTAGCCGAGGGTGCTGAGTCCTATTCTGTTAGTTCTGATGGGGGTTTGAGGTTTAATGGGAGGTTAGTGGTTCCAGAAGGGGCAGAATTGCGTCATGTAGTGATGACCCAATCTCACGGGTCCCTATTTACGGTACATCCTGGAGGAGATAAGATGTACCAGGATATGAGGAGGCAATACTGGTGGAGTGGGATGAAGAAGGACATTGCTGAGTTCGTGTCCAAGTGTTCTACCTGCCAGCTGGTGAAGGTGGACCATCAGAAACCGTCAGGATTGCTTCAGCCATTGGAAGTACCCGCGTGGAAGTGGGAGAGTATTTCCATTGATTTTATTACAGAGTTTCCTACATCACAGCGGGGCCACGACTCTATCTGGGTGATTGTAAACCGTTTGACCAAGGTGGCTCATTTTCTGTCGGTATGGACAGATTATACCACAGGTCAGTATGCTCAGTTGTTCATTGCTGAGATTGTCAGATTACATGGGGTGCCCCTGAATATTGTGTCAGATAGAGACAAGATTTTTCGTATCACGTTTTTGAGAAAGCTTTCAGAAGGCTATGGGTACTGAGTTGAAGTTGAGTTCAGCTTATCACCCACAGACAGATGGACAGACAGAGCGTACTAATCAGATGTTAGAGGATATGCTACGCATGTGTGTTCTTGATTTTGGAGGAGGTTGGGAACCACATCTTCCACTGGTAGAGTTTGCTTGCAATAACTCTTATCAGTTTACGATTGCTATGGCTCCATTTGAGGCTTTGTATGGCCGGCCTTGTCGTTCTCCAACTTGTTGGCTCGAGGTGGGGGATAACAAGTTGCTAGGACCAGAGGTAATTCAGGAAACCTCCGCGAGGATTGAGATGATTAGGAGTTGCATTCGAGTAGCCCAGGACAGGGAGAAGAGCTACGCCGATGCGAAACGGTTCTTCCGGGAGTTTAATGTGGGGGACCAAGTGTTACTGCGTGTATCTCCTATGAAAGGAGTGATGAGGTTCAGGAAGAAAGTAAAATTGGCCCCGAGGTACGTAGGACCATTTCCCATTATCGAGAGGATTGGGCCGGTAGCATACAGATTGGGACTACCAGAGCATTTACATCGCATTCACGATGTATTCCACATCTCGTCGTTGAGACGGTATCTTCGGGATGATATGGCCCATAATCACATCGTGATAGATGAGATAAACTTGCAGCCTGACAGCTCTTACGAGGAGAGACCGGTGGCTATTCTAGACTATAGTGAGAGGAGATTGAGGTCGAAGATAGTTCCACTTGTACAGGTCCAGTGGGAGCATCATAATGTGGAGGAATTCACTTGGGAGCGCGAGGCCGATATGCGCGAGAGATATCCAGATTTGTTCTTACCAGGTATGCCTTATTTTTCGAATTTCGGGACGAAATTCCGTTATTAGGGGGGAAGTATGTAATACCCCGTATTTTTATGCTATATTAATTTGGGGATTTATTAAATTTAATGTGAATTAATTATTTAATAAAAATTCGAAAATTAATTATGTTATAATTATTAACGTGATGAGAGTTAGTAATTATGGGAAAATTTGTTGAATATTACTAATGAGCAAAGTAATATATAATAGTGGTCATATTAAATGTCACGAGTGAATAAAATGACAATTTTAGAAATTTGAGTCGGGACGCGCCCGTGTCGCGTCGGAACTAAATATTGATAAATAAAAGTAAATATTTTATAAGTTGTTCGTATGGTCGTTTTGAGTGCCCCAACGCGTCCGGAAGGGTCGAGATAGTCAGAAAAGTATACCCGGGAGTTTGATTTGGGTCTCGGGGCATTTTTAGGCTTAATTAGTACCCCGGGAGGGCATTTTAGTCATTTTGTATTTTTGGGTAATTAAACCCACGAAAATTAAAGGGGTTATATCAGATGTTTAGGTTATCTCCTAGGGTTAGATAACTCAAAACACTAGAATGGCCATTGGAGAGGAGAGGAGAGAGCTCTCAAGGCATTCCAAGGCTCCAAACTCACCCGTTTGCACCGTCGCCACCGCCAACGCGTAGATCGCGAGACAGGGAACGCAACCACACCAAATTCAACACCAAACCAGATTTCTAAAAATCTCAGGCAAGTCTTTATCTTTCTTATTTCGTTGATGCATCATCCATATTAGTTTAGGAGTTATTAGGATGAGATTTATGGAAGAAAAACCCAATTTGAGATGGAAAATTTTCATGTAGTGATGATTTATATGATACTCTGGAAACCCTTTGTCATGTAAAGGATTAAGAGTTTGATTACGAAAAGAGTTCTAATGAGATACAAATACTAAAAAAAAATTATTCCGGACGATCGGACCGTTGGAATTGGATGAAATTTTACAGAGAATTAGCTGAAGACGAGAGGAAGCTACAGAAAAAAATTCAGCTCGATCGGACCGTTCAATATTTGTTAATATTTTTTTTGCTAGACAGTTCTGTGTTTTGAGGACTCTTAGAGATAATAAAAAAAAATCAATTAAAACTCCATTTTAATTCCGATTTCGAAACCGTTTGAAATTCTCATCTTTGAAAATAAAATTGAAAATCCTTTAATGTAAGGCGAAATCTATATTTTTGGGATATTTTTCATAAGGGATAATGTAAGTATATATTAAAGGGGAGAGACACGTAAGAGAGAGTTACGTTGGAACATAAATGGATATCTACTGAATTGTACATTTGGAAGAATAGTGTCCATGAGGGTTACGTAGTAAGTTGGAAAAACCCTTCGAATTAAAGTTAGAAACGAACCATTATACTTGATAAATAATAATGGGAAAATAAGGATAAATGTTGTGAATGTGGGTTATTGGATAAACCTAAATTGATATAATAAAAGTGGTATATTTATATGATTGTGTATGCATATATTATATACTTGTGAAAATCATGCCCGCGCTACTTGTTATCCCTGAGGTTTCCACGCTGGGACGATCTTATCTCGTGTGCCTTATGGGGGATATTGACTCGTACCCTAGAAGATAGAAATCCTAAGTACAGGCTATCGAATCGGTAGTCATGGTCCTAAGAGACGTGAGGGTATGTACTGACCTCTTGGACTTGGAAACTATGCTTCGCCTCAATATTGTTTGTGTATGTCTTTATACAGTTCGAGAGTGATTCCGAACTTGTATTCCCTTTAGTACGATTGATACGGCGATTGTATAGCAGAGTATGCCCGCACCATAAAATTTTATGTGGGGTACTGTTAGAATATATATATTATACGAGTATTTAATATATATATGAACTTCTGAAATATGGGAAACTGCCTACTGCGTTATGGTAAGTAAGACATGTATAATGACTCAAATTGAAAATACTTGTTTTGAAAAGTATAATATGATATTGAAAAACTTTATGAATCAATAAAGTTAAAATGAGCGTTTTGTACTAAATGAAATTATCCTTTTTAAACCATGATGTTGTTAAATCTTAAATTTTGAGAGTCACCTAAGATAAGTTAAGTCCTTGGGGAAGGATAGTGTGATATATGATGAGATAAACCATTGGGAAGGTTAGTGCGATAGGAGTGCACATTAGAAGAGATGCGAGAATTTCTCAAGAGAGTGTCGCACTAATATGTTGTTGCATTGACCTGTATCAATTTAAATACTTGTTAAACTAATTTTTAAATCATATACACTATCGGGCTCTGACCCATTTCTATTCCTCTTTCTCTCTTGTATATATATGTATATATTACAGGTGCCCAGCCACATGGGCGTCTTGTTTAGGATCCCTTGGAAGGAACGTGTTGCAGCTTAGGTGGGAGTTGCAGGCCACTTGCTTAGACGATTTCATTTACTTGATTCCACTTCTATCATTCTCCTTATTGGGCATGTGTCGCCCTTTCCACTATTTATCTGTTTTATTGGGACATTTGTATTTCAGTTATTTCTAGTACTGTTACTTTGGGATTTATTCAGCATGTATGTTTTACTTTAAGTTTTAAATGCTGGGGTTTAGTTGTTGAATGTTTAAATTAATTGGATTATATATTCCAGGATTATTGTGGTGTGATTCTTTAAATATTGGATTGTTGTAGATAATTAAATCTTTATTTTCAAAATAAAATTTGGAAAGTAATGTTAAAAAAATGGTTTTGACACTTAGCTTAATTAAATAGGGTGTTAAATTTGGAAAAGTTATTGTTACGACAGTGATGCTAAGAATGAACCAAATGTTCACCTTGATTTTAATTTAATAAAGGAGTGATCGCCCGGTATTTAATTAGGCGGGGTGTCATAAAATATTGACTCTCACTTCCGCCTCATCACCATAAAACCCACTACCCCAAAATCCTAAATCTTGAACTATAATTTCTGCCAAAACCCAAATCCATTCTATAAACCCTCCATTTAAGATCCAAGACAATTTAACTCTAGGGTTTCACCTACCATTTTACAATCCAATCCAAAATTTACAAACTCTAGCCTCCAACCCTACAAAATTACTCAACCACCACCATGAACCCTCCAACCCACCACCCATTTTTTAAACCCCAAACATAAAAAAAATTATGTTTTCACCCCAGTTAACTCCCGAAGCTTAATTCAAGATTATCGACAATTTGTTCAGGACCGGTTGCTTCACCCAATCATTCTTCCCCCCTCATTCGCCCAATTGGATCAAATAAATGATAAAAATTCTCCTCCCAAGTCGGTTGATTGCAAGAAATATCAAAACGATAAAATCGGGTTATGTATTGGGGATTTTTTTGACATTTTTGTCGAGGATGGTTGGGTTACTCGCACGCACTTTTGCGAGTAAAAAATATTTGAGTTGGGAGATTTCTTTCCAATCTTTGAGCATGGGGATATGAGTTTGATGAGGATGGATCGATGATTGTCTCTACCGGGGAAGAGGTGGTGATCTTGGGTGATGTGATTGATGGCGGGTATGTGGACCCATTTTTGTTGATATTTGACATACGCTTGGTGGTTGTTTTTCAGGGCGTAGCATTTAAGGGGTTCATAACGGGAATATAAAGCCAAGATTTTATTGATCGGCCATGCTTGGATGGCGATCCTATTCTCCCTGGATTTATTGCAAGCCAGTACATAGGACGACTCTTTTTTTTAGTGGAGATCTCTTTGATGATTGTCCTTTTTTTTTGTTATTCATCTCCTACACTCGAGGACGAGCTTTTTGAAGCCGGGGAGAGTGATGGGAATCCATTGTTATTTTTATTTTAATTTATTCATTTTTATTTTCTATTTTCTATCTTTAGTTCTTTTTAAGCATTTTCTTTCCTTAATTAGTCTCCAAGAATGATTATGATTAATTAGGCATTCTTTTATTTTTAGTTGGTTATTTTAGTTATTTTATCTAATTACTTGATTATCAACTAATCATTCCCATAGAAATACTCCCATGTAATCTCATATGTACTTACTTTTTCCATTCTAGATATATAAGATAACTTTTGATTCTCTCTCTAAAATTAGGGTTTGGTATTTTTTAGCCATTGACGTGTAGTTTACGTCAAATTCAATCTAAATGCAAAGTAATGAGAAAGTAAAGAGAAAACAAACACTAATAAGTACAAGAAAATATGTACATGGTTCACCAATTTGGCTATGTTCACGGACGATAATTTTATTTTTTTTATTAAATCAACAAGGGTTACAACTCACTTAAGCTCGGTAATCCTCTCAATGTGTATACAAGAGTAAGATCAATCGATGCTAATTAATGCTTGCTCAAAAGTACGGTTAAAATCCCTAAAATGTTTTATTTATGGGTGAAATATTTGTGGTGAAACCCCCAAATACCCCTAACAAAAAATTTATTTTAAAAATCTAAGACCTTCCTCTGTAGCGAACCTCTACCTTCGTTGGTCGTGAATCCTAAAATGAAACTCGCCCATAAACCCTAGAAGGAACCACGCTCCGCGAGCCATATTCGCTGAAACGAGCATGCTGTCACTGCTAGGATTTTGAGCTAAAATCCACATCATATATTTAAAAAAAAAATTGCGTCCTTAGGCCTAAGAATTCACTTCTAAGAACTATTATGTTTTAGTATTAACGTGTTTCTGAGCAAGGATAAGGATTAGTACTGGCAAAATGAGTCCCAAAGAATAAAACAATTCATATTAGTCCAGTCATTTAAATATGAGGCCCATTGTTAAAAGGTATGAGTCAAATATGGGGCTCATATGTAAAAGTTAGAGTAAAATATAAGGCTCATATTTGAAAGTTATAAATAAAATATGGAGTCCATTTTCAAAAGCTACGAGTCAAATATAAAACCTATTTTTAAAACTTAAGAGTAAACTATGTTTTTCGTTTACATATATTTGGAATTGTAATACTTATTTGGCCCAGCTCATATTTAGCCCGCCCATATGAGGCCCAACCCAGATTTATCCCAACCCATATTTGGTCCGCCCACATTAGGCCCAACCCATAGTTTTATCACTACTAATAAGGACTATGACTCGTCAAGGATTTGAGAGGTACATTTACGTTTTACAACTTTTTCACGTAGACCCTTCTAGTTTTTTTTCATGAATTTAAGAGATATGCAAAAAAATAATATTTGAGATACCTTATTAGAATTTAAATATAGGGAATACGAGATTGGAAAAGATATGCTCTTTCGTATTTTTATTCACCCAAAAAAAATCAAATGGATATGGAACTTCAAAAACTTTGTGGATGTCTACGGTTCCTTCACACTTTCATCATATGTTTCTACACAAATATTTTGAATTAACCTTACATGTTTACTGAGTAATTTTAGTTGAGTTAAAATGTAAGTTGATTTCATTTGACCCTTCACTTAGTGAGGTGTTTGGTTGGGCCAGGTCAACCCACTGGTAATGCAATATTCAGAGCAAGACGTATAATTATACACTAACAAAGATAGTTTTTTAATGTGTTAAGTCTCTTAGTTATCATTTAAAAATGGTTTATATGGTGATTAACACCTAAAAGTGATCCTTGTTTAAACAGTGACCCCGCCATTTTTATTTTTGAATTTGGGATGCATTTCCACATCTTGTTATACTTTTTTTATGATTTTAAACAACTTTTTTCCACATAATTGTCATAAAAATGAAAATACATTCTAAAATATAATAATTAAAAATGATAGAGGCAAATGTTTGAACACATCAAAACTTTGGGAGAAAGAGGCCATATAACCTATTAAAATATCATCCTTTTATTTAAAAATATGACTTTCGAATTTACTCTATGGTAGACAATGGTCTTTTGGGGGTTTAGAAGTTTTTTCAGTGATGTCCCTATATGTATTGTATACTTGAATTTTACATAAATGAATAAGTCATATTTTGTAATATACATGTGAATTCTAATATATACACAAATATTCTAAGCTATAGGTGGAATATTATAATGTATATATGAATTTTTGTAATGTACACATGTTATGTTTGTGTTTAACCTAACATGAGCTATACAATAAGGGGTGATATAATAAGTGCCAAAAAATATGTTATATGAGGAAAAACCCTTGCATGAAAAAATCTTGGGTAAAATCGACACCTTGCACTAGTACATTTAAAAAAAATACAAAATGAGAAATTACTTACAAACTTGAACCTTTCTTACTGCACAATCAACTTTTTCCACCTTATAGTATTAAGAGCAATCATTGGTCACATTCAACCACACATTACATCGTAACGTGTCAAACTCTATAATAATGTCGCATTTGAACATCTTCAAAATGTTCTTTAAAGTTTAAGAAAAATATATTCCAAATAAAAGAGACCAATAGTATCGAATGAACATCTTAGGATATGAGATTATATCCTAAATGTTGTGTGTGTAGAAAATATTTGTGCTCACTTAAAACATCACATAATGTATAAATACTTAAAATGTGAAAAATACTCTAATGCAATGAAACCTGGGTTTGAATAACAAGTAAAAGTCTTCAAGGTTTTCTCTCAAAATGTTGCTAAGATTTCTTATAGACAAAGAACGTTTAGATCTTAAAAATATGGTTTGTAGGTGGTAATTTCCTATAATGTTAGTATTCAATGAGCACAATCCAAATTAAGAGAGATATTCAAATAGAAGGATAAAAACACATAACTTAAGATGTACATTGTTCAACAACGTGTCTACATCCACGGATTTTAAGGTTTGTTATTTTGTTAACTCAAAGAACTGGTTAGCAGATTGATAGTATTGCTCGACAATATAATATCACATGTCCCTCTTAATGAGAGGTGGGTTTATATATATAGATTAGATTATGAGAGTCCTAATCTCCATTACCAGCTATCATGAGAAGTTTGGACCTATCCCTTGTCAATTTGAACCATTCCAAGTGATGGATACATGAGAGTCTTCCATAACTCGAGCTCTTCATTAACTTGTTGCGTAAGAATATTAGGCGCTCATGCTGAGCATGTGCATGGCACGTGCTACGTAATTCTGGTCTCCATAATTTCCCTCAAAGCTCATGATCGCTTTGAAGTCGTTTGATTTGTTGTATCTAGGTCGGCTGTTAATTATGACAAGTCTTCGTACTTAAGGGAGTAGCGATATTTTTTCTCGAAAGTATTTATTGGTTGGTCGAGGGGCAATTTTGTAAATATCCTTAAAATTAGAGTATTTTTTAATCGTTGAGTGCCCTAGGGGAATGATAGTAAAATATAGCATTTTTTCTTAGTGATGATTCGTTGCTTCGATAGCCGTCACATATATGTGTCATAATTATGCTTTTGGGGAACCGCGCAGGTATTTCTCACCACAAGACAATGTTTCCCATTCTTTTCCTCACTTATTAGTTAATTTTAAAAATCTTCAATCTTTCAAAGTAGGTCTTTTCATTGTATTCATTCCACATGTAATAAATTTTGACACTTTTTTTTCATTTAAATCTTCTTCATTTTTTTTCTTTTTTAATCCTTTTATTGAATTATCGCTTTTAACCATGGTGTATATTATTGACGAAAACACCATGGAAAAATTCAAAGTTGACCATCAAATCTCCCCATGGGTATCTATAGGATTAGTTGAGGGTCCTTGTGATCTTTATGCCCTCTCTAAAGGCCACTGGTTGCCTTCAATCTTTATTGCTGAGTGTGGGGTCACTTTTTCCCCCAAATCGATTATTTTTAGAGTTCTGCCAACACTTTGATATGGGCCCAACCAATTTTTCCTAAATACATGGAGGATAGTTAATGGGTTTAATCGTATTAACAAGTTATATGGGACCCATTACGACATTATTAAAACTTTGTATTGTTACCATTAGGTGACAACTAATGAGAACATTAATTACATGAAGATGAGCGTGGGTAATCGAGCCCTGGTCATGAACCTTCCTAATTCCAATAAAGACTAATTGGATCATGGTCTGATTATAAATAATTAGCAACACTCTCCCCTTCCCGAGGGTGTGACGTATGAAGGGCCGAGATGCCCTTAGCGAGGGAAAGGAATATGTTAGAAAGCCATTTTGTTAGCTTTGTAATGTTTTCTTACTTGAGGCTAATGTTTTTTTCTTCTCTCTATTTTTTTCAACAAAGAGAAATAAGAAGATTCCTCATGAAAGTGACGTTAACTTTGTTTCTCTTCGGATAGTTTGGTATATCCAACAAAGAGTTGGAACTATTAAGCATTTAAGGTCGATGGCATTTATGATTAGTTACAAGAGTTCTACCACTTCTTTTGTCACAAGACTAATAGAGGGAACACCGGTTATCCCTAATACCTTGGACGATTAGAAGCTTCCACCTCCAAGGACTTCAAAATGGAGGGACCAAACGAATTAGCCAAGGAAGACACATCATCTTACTTTGAACCGCTTAACATTTTGTTGGTTCCATATATTGTTTCCCCTAATTTCATGAACAAAAGAAAGGTTATGAACTTGATATTCAACAATGTTAGTACCAAATCCCACCCCCTGCTCTTCCATCGGGCAAAGAGAAAGATCTTGCTCAGTCGGCGAGCAAGAAATGTGAATTTGGGGGTTCGACTAACCCCATGGACATCGACGATTTACCTTCCAAGTACCATGAGCCTCTTTCAAAGAGGTACAAGAAGGATTAAATTGCTCCTCCCCCATTGGGAATTGTGGGAAAAAATATTATTGATAAGGGTAAGGGTGTTGCCCAATCTATTGTCGCTCGCCCCGACCTGGCTCGAGACTTGATTCGGTCTGAGGTTTTCTCTATAAATAGAGTTGCTGCCTCCTTTTTGCCGAATTATAGGTTATTAGAGCGTGCAAATCATAATATCTCTAACTTGTAACTTGATCATCCTTATATCTCTCTTTTGTGTTCGTTTTTTACTTGAATTTTTCTTATATTTGACCGTCCATTATTTTGCAGTTCTTGATTAATTATGATCAGTTGTTAGAGAAACAATCGGTTAAAGGAGTCATCTGTTGATGTAGAGGTCGTCTTTAAAGAGTTGGGCAAATCTTTGGTGGCTTCTCGACCGTTGAATATTACTTAGGCGACTGAAAAGCATAAGCTCGGTGAGAAGGGTAAGAATCTGGAGGCTGAAAAGGTCAATCTTTATAAAAATATCGACGGTTCTGTTGCACTGGCTGTTGCTTCCGAAAAGGAGCAAAATGATGGAAAGGATGATAATGGTGAGGCCAACCTCACTGAGACACAAGCCATTGAGGCTGAAGCCAAAGTTGAGAAGGCCTTAGTTAATGTGTGGAAGACTAAGGATGATGCATTTACTTATGGCTGTGGAAAATCCTTCATTAATGCTGAGATGCAAATTACATACTTTAAAAATGTATTTTTAAGAACGGCTGGGATGAGGCTCGTGTTAAGGTCGTCATAAGTGAGGGTGCAGACCTCTTTCGTAAGCACCAACCCAGTTCCCCTTCTCAATTTTAGGAAGAGGTTGAAGATGATGATGGTGTGACGGTTGGAGAGAAGGAGAAGGTTGTCGGTCTAGTATAAGTCACGCCAATCAAAGTGAGGTCATGGCTACTAAGAAAGTTGTCGAGAAGGATAAGGTCAGCACGAAATTCCCTTGGGGTTTTGATTATGGAATATTTTGTTTATTTTTTTTATTCTCGAACGATGTAGGGGCTTGCCCCATTTTTAATCCTTTTTAATGAAATTCATTGTTTGATTCAACTGTCGTCGTTTTATTTATTTTTGTAAGTCTTTTTTTCTTTGACAAACTTATATATTCGACCACTTGTTTGTGCAGTTTAACATAATACTTGTGTAATCACAAATTTTCAATTTAGTCAATTTGTATTGTTGGCTTAATTTCGGACAAAACTATTTGAGTCATAGTATAAAAGTTATGTTTGTGACCTTTCAAGCCTATGGCGTTTTTATTGAAGACGTAGTGGGTAAATGGAAGCGATCACATCCTATTAGGTGTTTGGTGACGAGTTTTCATCATCAACATTCCAAGGATCTCTCAAGTATGAATGCTTATATTATGTGAGCCTTGAAAATTTTTATTGGGTGTTAAAATTTTTGCTAAAATATTTTAAACTGACTTTATATTTTTCAATATTTTTTTTTATTTTTCCCAGGTTGTTCAAATGACTTTCCCAGGTTGTTCGAACGAGGTTTTTGTATCATTTAACGAGCTTTCTAACGTGGTTACTTTTGGATTGTGTTGCATTCTCGTGTTATATGTCCTTTGAACGGTCAAAGCAGTTTTTGAAAAAAAAAGGACAGTTTTTCATACAGTTTTTCTCCTAACTCCCTATTACTTTTTCCCAACCATTTAATTAGTGCGGGACTATAGTTTTCAGATGACTTTTTCATTCTTTTGAGAGAAAACCCTCTTGTAAAAAAAGTCCCTTGAGTTTTGTTAATGTGTAATGATTACTTTTCCAAAACATAAACTCAAGTTTACGCCCAATTGTTTTATCCAAGCTTTAACATACATATACGTTTTGAGATCACATTTCGGCACCGATTTTATCATTACCAACATGATTAAAGATTGTTTCTTGTGGAGGATTATGTGTTCTTTGGTGTACATACGATGGACTCCGTATGTTTGACGGTAGCATTGCCCCATCGATGGACTCCGAGATGTAGGTGGACTCTTACGGTGTCACTGGGTAGATGTGGAAGGAGCGAAGAGCGTCAAGACTTGTGAGGGATTCGAGACATTGTGTAAATTTTCTATCGTGCCCTTGTATTAAATTCGTACTTAGTGGACTTATGGTTGGTCCGTTCGAGGTTTTTCCTGTTGTGGGTTTTCCTCGTACATCAGTGCATTGTGGTTGTGTATTTTTATCTTGCAAATTCTCACTTAGATACATGCTGAGGTTTAACAAGATAAAACTAGTTTAATCATAAAAATGGTATAATTGGTGCTTAATTTATTTGAGTAATTTAGTTACTTAAATTCAAGTTGGAAATATTAATTTAACGAATTCAAAAAAAGTTTAATTTGACAAAATTCATATTTAGTTTGGTTTGTATAAATTTGAACTTGAATTGAAGTTTTATTTAGCAATGAAAATTTAATTTTGAAAGAAAATTAAAATTTGGAATATTTTGGTGAACCATCCCTTTCAGGTGGTACTAGAGCTGGAGCATATAATTTAAGAAATCACACTTTCATATTGGTATCAGAGCGGGTGCACTAAATTATCATGTTAGATACTTTTAGGATCGAATATGAAAAATTTATCATTTTTAAGGTTTCCTATTTTTTATGGTTCTCGCTACGTTTTCTGAAAACTGCGTATGAATGCTAGAATAGTTGATTCCCACATGCTTACACACTTTCTATATCTTATGGGTGATTGCTTGTATGTTTACATACACTAGTTGTGTGATATATTCTTGATAGTTGTATATTGGATAGTCATATTCTAGTGTATGCTTCATCATATATGTTTTGCTAAAATCATGATAAGTGTATCGTTTGTATTTTACTTTTGCATTTATTAAGTCTTGTTGAAAAATACAAAAAGATTTTATTTGTCCTTTGAGTTGTTTTTTATTTTAAATTTTTTAAAAATTTGAAAAATGAAAAAGATTTTTTTTGTGTGTGTTCCTACATTGTCTCTGGGCAGAGGTGGAAAGAACGAAGAGCGTCAAGGCTTGCGAGGGCGTTGATTCATTGTGTAAGTCTTCTGTCGTACTTTTATATTAAATCCGTACTTAGTGGACTTATGGTTGGGCCGTCTGAGGTTTTTCCTGTTATGGGTTTTCCTCATACATCGGTGCGTTGTGGTTGTGTATTTTTATCTTGCAAATTCTCACTTAGATGCATGCTTAGGTTTAACAAGATAAAACATGTTTAATCACAAAATGGTGTAATTGGTGCTTAATTTATTTCGATAATTTAGTATACTTTAATTCAAGTTGGAAGTGTTAATATGACAAATTCAAAAAAAGTTTAATTTGACAAAATACATATTTAGCTTGGTTTGTATAAATTTGAACTTGAATTAAAGTTTTATTTAGAAGTTAAAATTTAATTTTGAAAGAAAATTAAAATTTGGAATATTTTGCTGAACCATCCCTTTCATGTGGTATCAGAGCATATAATTTAAGAAATCACACTATCAACTTGCAGCGTCGGTCATTGATAGAAAAAAAAAGGTTCTAATGCGTATGATCGTTATCGTTGTTGCAAATCATTTCCAATCAAAATCCCTTTGAACCTACATATATAACATGAGACTGTATAATGATAAGTAAGGATGTCAATACACTTTAATGTGTGAATAACAAAATATGTGAAGACAAAGGTAGATTCATTTTCATTTTATTATTTTTTTATGATTTTTCAAGGGATTATTAATTAACTACCTATGCTAGTGTTTAAAGTACTAACTAAGATGTAAAAGCTAATAAGAGAAAAATGAGATAAACAAAATTGTGCTTACAAGCAAACTAACTAAATTGAACTAATGAGGGCTTTTAGTTCATCCCTTGAATGGGATATTTGCCCTCATTAATCATCATCCAAGATATAAGATAAGCAAATAAAAACTTACAAGGATTAAATTAAGAGTAATTAAAGAGGAATAGATCAAACCCATTTATGCCTTGAATTGGAGTGAAGTCTTCAATTATAACCCAAAATTCCCTCGATTACAATCCTTCACTAATATATTTTTTTTAAAATAAAAACTAAAAAATAACAAAATAAAAAGTAATTACAATATACAATGGATGAATTTATAATTGACTCTTAAATAATGAGAGGGATTTTCTAAAAATGCAAATCTTAAAATTATAAAATTGTGCATTAGAATTCATCCAATGAAATAAATTCTACATCATCACTTTATGTTGAGATATTTGCTAAAAATAAAAATACTTACCATAAAGGGATGGAGAAGAAGTTACTTCTAAAAGGGATGAAGTCAACCACATCACTCTACATTGATATAGTTGCTAAAAATAGAAAAACTCACTATAGAGGAGTGGAGTGGAATTTATCAAAGAGATAAATTTTACCACACCACTCTATATTTGCTAAAAATGCAAATAATCTCTATAGAGGGGTGGAGGAGAATTTATCCTACAAAGTTAAAAACTAAAATGGAGATTGCTCTTCAATGGCACAAAGTTTCAATTTATAGGTGCAATGAGGCTAGGGGTATATTAGGAAGGGTAAAAGTGCAAGTGGTTTAATGAGGTGTGAAAAATATTTGGGTGAGGGTGATTTGGAAAGCACACACAAGTGCATGTGGGAAGTGGAGGTAATGGGTATTTTTGGAAATGGGTTAAAAACATTAAAACACATGGGGGTTTTTATTTTGGCTTTTGGTTTTGGGACTTTTATTTGGTCAATGACAGAATCAGGTAGGAACAAAGGAAATGGGTCCTTGGGGTAAAATGGGTTTAGGCAAAATTTGGGTTAAAGGTGGGTAAATAGGTCAAAGGGAAATGGGTATTGGAATTGGTAGGAGCAGGATAGGGATTGGGTTATAGGGTATTAACGGGTTCGGTTTGTGGACGGGCAGGTAGCTCGTCAGTTTGCATAGGTGGGTTTCAGGTTCGAAATGAGTTGGGCCGCTCCGGGTTGGACTCGAGTTACATGTTTACGGAATGGAAGGCGATGAGGTCGCCGAAGATGGGGTTTACAACGTTGGATTACCGCGGGATATGGATGGGATGGTTCAACCCGGGTTATGGAATGGGTTCCGGGGTGATCGGTGTTAGCTCCAGATTTTATGGATGCTTTGGTTGTGGGTTAGGGACAGGGAGGTATAAGGGTTAAAATGGTTACTGCCATGGGTTGTGTGGGGGTGAGTTCATGTGGGTTTTGTTAATGGGGAAGAGAGAGAGAGAGAATGTGGGTGAAGGTTGAAGATGAGGAGGGTGTTTGTTTGGTGTGGTAAGGTGTATGGTAGTGTGTGTGTGTGTGTTGAGGGGGGGGATAGGATGCGTATGCGTTATTTGTACCTAAATAATAAAATTAAATTAAGACTTAACTAAAAAAAAAAAAAAAATCAAATCTATAAAAATTAAAAACCTAATCTATAAATAAAACTAAAAATATAAATGCATTAAAATACTAATAACAAAAACTAAAAATTAAAATCCTAACTTAATAAAATAAAACTAAAGAAAACATAAAATTTATTAAATTTAGAAAAATAAATTCCTAAAAAATAAAAGACTAAAATAAAATACAAATAAACCTAACCTAACCTAATAAAATATAAATAAAACTAACTAATAATAAAAAATAAAAAATAAAAATAAAAATCAAATAAAACGCACATCATATTATTTACAGACACGGACTTAATACTATATAGAATGACACACATACTCACATGGACTATTATATTTACATAAAATGGTAAAACACTAAAGAAAAAAATGAAATAAAATAGTAAAAATGACTCAAAAAATATAAAATAACACCACACACACAGAGGGCAATTTTAGGATAGGCTAGGGGTGGATTGAGCTTGGTTCGGGACATGTTTAGGCTCCGAGATTGGGTTTAGGCTTATTTAATCGCATCATTCTCACATTTGATGTACTTAACCACTTATTTATAGCAATTGCCTCGAATTAAGCTTGTTTGACATCGCAAATGCTTATTGACCTACAAAATAAATAAATACCAAAAGAAGTCCAATTTTATTGAGAATTAGTAATTAAAAACCATTTATTTGGGGTATAAAATATAAACTTTTGGGTTCTTATCAGTCGCTACTCAGAACTATTTTTTAGGAAAGACGTGGAAGGCTATTCACTATTGGTCATGATGAAGATAATAAGGATGATGATCTTAACCAACAACTAGGTCTTGATATGTATGCTCAAGCAAAATATACATACTTGGATCATCTTCATATCTTCCATTGGGAGATTACAGATAATGCTGCTTTCCATAACATGATTTTTACTACCCAAAGGAGTAATAAGGAGTCGTTAGCCAATCTGAAGGTCGATTTCGAACACAAGCTTACCGACCTGAGCAGAGTGAGTGGACTTGATGAGAGATTGGCCACCATTGAGTCTGCTCGTTCAATAAGGAACGCCGATGTGGTGGGCACTAGGGAGGTCGTCACTATTCTCAAGAAGGAGAATAATAATCTGATGGTTGAGCTTGAAAGACTTAATAAGTCCAGATTAAGCGAACAAGCTGGAGAGGGCGCTTCATTTTTAGAATAAGATAATGCCTAGCTAACGTAGGAACTGGAGAAGACTAAAAAATCTTTGAATGACAAAGTCATAATTTGCAGGGATTTATCCTCCTCCCAAAGGCAGAAGAATATTCGTCTAGCAAAAGAGATAGAGAAGTCTTTGATTAATAAAGTATCGATCATCAAAAGTATGACCGTGAAGATTGACCATCTCATATTCCAATACCATAAATAACCTCGCTATATAAGGATGTATGGTTACGGTGAGGCTCTTCTTAATATGGATTCTACCCTAATCGATGCTCAAAATGTTGGCTACAAAAATGGTTGGATTAATTCCCTCACAGTGGAAAAGTTACCATAAGATTATGAGTTGTGGTATTAGTATGACCTGGGTTGCCTTGATCAGTAAAACCCCCCTTATAAGCTTAATGTTTTGTGGATCCCAATGGATGTCATTCTAGTCATCCTGATAAGGAAGAACCTCGGTGACTACGACTTTGATGAAGATTATTAACTCTACCATTCTTAACACTTGATCGACAAGGTGAGTCCTAGGAGTGTCAAGGATCAGAGATATGTCTATGACGGTTATTACTTATACGCTGGATGTTCCACCTGTTAGAGGTGGGATTTTAACGAATGAGCCATCCTGATCGTGTAATTGATCCATCTATATTACTATTTTGTTGTAAATTGTTTGCTTTTTTTTATTTCCTTGTACTAACTTAAAGTGTTTACAGAAATTTTTGCATTTTGATTCCTAATATAATGTGTGGTCTTTTGGTCTTACCTTTTAGGTGATGTCATCGCATCAAACCTTAGGCCTATAACCAAAAAAGAAGAAAAAAAGCACATGTTTGTGGGGTCGTTACCCAATAAGGATTTATGTGACCCAGTTGGTTATAGGTGCCTGGGGTTTACCAGTAGGTCTTTCATTGGCTATAAGACATTGTTCATGTTTTGTTACTCACCAAAACTCTTTACGTTAACCAACCGTCTATTTAGTCTTATACACGGACCTCTATTCAGAGTTGGTTTGATTGATAGTTTTTTGATTAGTCGAGATTAAAAGAAGACATTTAAGAGAAGATAATTATCACGATGATAAGTAATATGTTAAAAAAACTCATTCAACTAATTGACCTTCTATATTAAATACTCATTTCTCTGCCACTTGGAACAATGCATAGAGATAAATGTGACAAGTTTAGAAGGACTTAAAAATAATTCAAAATTGAAATAAATTTAAAAGTGAAACTTCTTTAAATTGGTTGCATTCCAAGCTCGGTGAACCTCCCATCCCTCTATTGTTTCTAAGTGGTAAGCTCTCATTAAGTAGTCTCGAATGATTTTGAATGGGCATTCCTCATTGGGCCTAAGTTTCCCATTTGAGGACTTTTTATTACTGCCCATGATCTTTTTAAGTATGTAGTCCACAACCTTAAATCTTCTCGCTTTGACCCGACGTTGTATTACTTGGCTAACTGTTACTAGTAAGAGGCGAGTTTTAATCTATCCAATTCTCTTTTTTCATCAGTTAAGTCAAGATCAGATATGATTATTTCTTTATTGAGATATTGATCGACTAAGGTGGACTTAATGGTTGGTAGACCTGCCTCAAGTAGGATGACCACCTTCATCCCATAAGCCAAGGCAAAGCGTGTTTCCCTTGTTGATCACATGAGTGTTGTTCGAAATGCCCAGAGAACATGGGGGAGTTGGTTAACCCATGCGCCCTTTTCTTTTTCCAATCGCTTTTTGATTCTGTCGAGCACTATCTTATTAGAGGCTTTTATTTTCCCGTTGTTATGAGGTTAAGCCAGTGAAGTGTATTAGTGACTAATGTTATACTCGTCGCAGAAGCTTTAAAAGAGACTGCTCCGGAACTGAGTTCTGTTATTTATGATGATAATTCGAGGGATGCCAAACTGTGTTATGATATTCTTCCATATTAACTTGGTAATATCGATATCTCGTATTTTTGCCAAAGGTCCCCCTTTCACCTATTTAGAGAAGTAGTCTATGTCGACTAACATATACTTCCTTTTGCTATATACGAGGGGAAACAGTCGATGATATCAAGCCCCACTGGAAAAATGGCTAAGGACTTGTTAGGGACTTGATGTCGCTGGTCGATTGATGTATTTGGAGAGAGAAGAGCTGGTAGTTCTTGTATATTCTAACGTAGGTAACTTCATCCTTTTGCATATATAGCCTCCAATATCCCTCCTTTATTGCCCTAAATTCTAGTAACCTGCCCCTTGCGTGGCTCCCACATATCTCCTCATAAAGATCATTGAAGGTCTGCTCGATGTCGTCTGGGTGCATGCATTAGAAGTAAGGTCTTGATAAAGAGCATCGATAAATATTTTGATCTGCTATTAAGTGAAAACAAGTAGATTCAACCCGTATTTTATCCGCTTCCTTTTTATCAACTGCAGGGCATCTTCCTTTAGGTAGTGCACAATTGAATCCATCCAACTCGGAGTTATATTGACCATTACCTTCTTGGAAAATTTTCCTTTACTAATATTGGATTGGTCGAGGTATTCTACTTCAATTGTTCATTTCGAATCCGCCTTAACAGTTGAAGCGAGTGTGGACAGCGTGTCTGCGTGACTATTGTTCCCTCTTGGAAATATTACATTTGTATATGCTCGAATTGGGTGGCTAGGCGTTGGGCTTCTTCAAGGTAAGCAACCATGGGCTCATCCCTAGCGTTGTAGTCTCCCGATATCTAATTTAATACCAAACTTGAGTCACGAAAGACATCAAGATAACGGGCTTTTAGGGAAACTGCTTAAGAATGTGAGATTCTATGGATTGATTCATATACTAGGTTCCTCACACATTAATTCCAATTTTAATCAATTTTTATCTTGATTAGCAATTAAGTGTTCATGTGATGAAACAACCCAAACTAATTTACAATCAAACACACATTCAAACCACACATGCAAAGAAGTAAGGAAAAATACCTAAAATGGAAAAACCTATATTCAACACTATAGAGTAATTGATAAACACGATAGACTTACTGACTACTTAAAACGACTAAGTATAACGCGTAAAGTCTTCAACTTTTCTATAGAATACGGTCCAGTCCAGTGTCGTCATAGGAAGCAGTCTTCCCTCGATATCCACTAAGTCGACTTACAAACTACTTAGAATGACTAAGTATAATGTGTAGAGTCTTTAATTCTTCTACAAAATATGGCCCAGTCTAGTGTCGTCCATAGAAATCAGTATTCCCTCGATATCCACCAATCATCCTTTTTCTTCTTAAGCAGTAAAACCTCGATTCCATGAGTCAGCGGTAGAGATTGACTCTACAAGGGTTCATGCAAGGTGTATGAAAAGAAGGGTTTCATAAATCTCACAAATCACATATGGGGATGAATGATTTGTAAAACTGAAAGTGGTTTTGATCAACAAAAAGTGAGAAACTTTTGAACAGGTATTGGAAAATCGTTTTCGCCAAAGTACTTGAGAAATTTTGTACAAAATAGATTTTTATGATAAAAACACGAATTTCAAGGCGACGGGTTATTTGACCGAAATTAGACCTCATTCGAACGAAAATAGTGATTTCGTTTGAATAATATCACATCTCATTGTAACGATATCCAAATCTCGTTCGAACTACTTTCTAACAATCTTCAAATGACCAATATCTATCAAGGCTGAGATATCTCATTTGAAGGTCATTTGATGGTGGTTCTAATGAGAGTGCATATCTCATTCGAACGAAACTCAATCTCCTTTGAACGAGATCGAAAAACTTTTTATTTTAAATTCTATTTATAAAAAGTCTCGATTTAAAAGTTATACATCCCAACATATGATTTATAAAAGTCCATGAAAAATAAGTTTTATACCTCCATAACGTGTCGGTGTGTTTTCGAATGATCTTGGAGATGTAGTGTTTGGTTTGAGATGCCGGTTTGTTACGGGATACACCAAAACTATAAAATAAGCCTAAGTTATGAACAATTATAAAAATTGTCTCTAACACTATTTTTCAAGCAAGGCATCACACTCAGCTTTATTATTGGAGGCTTTAAATCCTAAGTGAATTGCCTCCTCGAGAACAGTTTTTTTCGAGGATACTAGTACTATCCAACCTCCCTACCCCTTGAAATTTGAGTCTCCATCAACATATAGTACCCATTTTTAATATTCTTAGATCGACTGCAGGGCAAGATCTTTACTTTTGTTGCTAGTCTCTATTGGTTCTTGGTCACTGAAAAATTTAGTGATGAAGTTTGCTATGACTTGCCTTTTTATTGAGGTTTTAGACTTAAACTTGATATCAAACCTTTCGAGTTCTAGCAAAGGACGACCTTCCTGAGCATTTCTTTCAGAGGGAAGGAGGGTGAAACAATGATAGTGCGCGCCTCAAAGTAATGGTTTAACTTCCTGGAGGCTATCACCAATACGTGTGAAAGGTTTTCTAATGGTAGTTATCTTTTTTCAGCATCGAGCAATGTTTTTCTTGCATAATAAATTGGAGTCTAACCCTCATTATTGTCACAAACTAAGGCTGAATTTACAGCACTATTGGACACTGCCAAATACAAGTACAAAGGACCTTCACCATCTCGAATGGTCAATAGTGGTGGTTTGCTCAAATAGTTATTTATTTCTTCAAGTGCCCTGGTGAGTTCGTCATTCCATACTTCCTTCTTATCTTTCCTAAGTGCTTCAAAGAAAGATCAACACTTCTCTAAGGACCTAGATATGAAGAGGTTGAGAGCGACTAGCATGCCAGTTAACTTTTGTACCTCGTGCACAGTGTTGGGGGCCTGCACCTTCTTGATGGCTTCAATCTAGTCGGGGTTTGCCTCGATACCACTTTGACTAACTAGGTATCCAAGAAACTTTCTCTAATATACCCCAAACGATAACTTTGTTGCATTTAGTTTCATCCCATAGTAACGAAGGACTTTAAAAGTTTTTGCTTGGTCTGCAAGGTGATCCCCTTTCCTTATTCTTTGCACAAACACGGCACACACACACACACACACACACACACACACATATATATATATATATCCTAATTTCTTCTTGAACATATTTATCACAAGTCTTTATTAAGTCTCCCCGACGTTCTTTAATCTAAATAGCATAATTGTGTAGAAATATACCCCCAGCGTGGTGATGAAGGAAGTCTTTTCCTAGTCAGGGGTGAACAACGAACTTTGATCGTACACTTAGTAGGCATCGAGGAATCTCATACCTTCATGGTTAGCAGTGGCATCGACTAACTGATCTAAACTGGGAAAAGAAAAACTATCCTTTAGGCATGCACGGTTCAGATCAGTGAAATATATGCAAACTCTCCACTTCCCAATGCTTTTCTTCACGACTACTAGGTTTGACAAACACTTAGGGAATTAAACTTCCTTTATGGACTACTCCTCTAAGAGTTTCCCCACTTCCTCCTCAACAACCTTGGCCTTCTTGGGCATGGTTCGTCATGCCTTTTGAGTCACTAATGGATGTAATGGATCCATGTGGAGATTGTGAAACATTACTTATAAATCTATTACTAGCATGTCATATGGTTGCCAAGCAAATACGTCTTGGTTTCTTTTGAGAAAAATAACAAACTTTTTCTTCTATTCTTTTACGAGTGAACTGTCGATCAAGAACTTTTTTTCAGTCTGATTGTCATCTAATGCTACCTCTTGAAGGGGTTTCATAACACAATCGGTAGGGGAAACTCTGGTTTCCTTAATACCAGGTCACCCATGCTTTTGCTACTATTTGGAGTGTATGGAGACTTTCTTCAGCTCTACGATTTTTTCCTTCTTCGTCTCTTTCTTAGGCTGGATGGCTACTTTAAAACATATTCTGGCCAAGACTTGGTTCTCTCGTATCTCCAGGACTACCTTGTCAGTGATGCATTTTGTCTTCTAGTGGTGGGCAGATGTCACAACCATTGTAGCATGTAACCATCCTCTGCCGATGATAGCATTGTATGGAGAATCTATATCTACCACAAGGAACTGAATAATCTTAAATGTTCTTCCTTCCCTAATAAGGAGAACTACCTTAACCAGGGGAAAAGTCATCATTACCACAAAGTCGACCGAAGGAACAGTGGCTTCCTACATATCTTTTATACGCAGGTTTAACTGATTAAACATCTTGAGGTAAATTAATTTTGAGGAGCTCCCCTGATCCACCAACAGCTCGTTCGCATCCCAGTTAGCAACTCTGAGAGTCATTATGAGAGCGTCGTTATGGGGATTCCTCACTCCAACCAAATTATCGGTGGTGAAAATGGTGTGCTTCGTAATCAATATCTTCAGGTAGTCAATATTTACCCGTATTAGGTTTGGTCGAGTCAATCTAAAATGCTTCTATGATAACTGTGAGCTCATTTATTTCCATCATTAGGGCATTCTATTTGATTTGGTTTGGGTTTGATGCCCTATGAATTATTGCAAATCCATGACCCAAGCATTCGTCCAAGATGTTATTTAGTCTTGGACCCCTATGGATTATCGCAAATTCGTGTCCCATATCATCGTTCAGTATAGTATCTGGTCTTTGGTCTTGCATAGGCTATATTGTGCCTTCCTTCTTTTCTAAGAAGTTATTTAGGTGCTTAGTCTAGATCAATTCCTCGATGTGGGACTTTATTACCTTGCAGTTTTCGGTCTTGTGACCATGATCTTTATGGTATGCACACTTTAATGCCTGTTTACTCTTCTTTAGATCACTGAACATCTTCCCGGTGGTTTATCTGAAAAACTATCGACCTCTGATCTTGCAAAATATCTTGTAAATCGATTCAAAGAACACCGTGTTAACTGCCTTGAATGACTTTTTGGGATCTTTCTTCTTAGATCCTTTCAACTTTCCATTTTACTTGTTCCCTAATTTCTTGTTTACCCCCTCTTTTTCCCCGTTTTCTAACTGCTTTTGTTGATTTTCATCCTTACTAACTTTTGTCATCGTATCCCTAATCTTGGCATATTTTTAGATCATTGCCATGAGGTCGTTAATTGTAATGGCCTCCCACTCAGTGAGGGATTGGTTAAGCATGGAACTGCTCGATGGATGAATTTTAAAGGATGCCACAGTGACTTGCTCGGTGCAGTCCTCTACCTTATTGTACACCTCCCAATACTTTCTAGCATACTCACAGAGTATTTCCTAGACCTTTTTCTTCATCATAAGAAGTGATTCCATCCAATTGGGATGGGTACTAATGGTAATGAATCTAGCCATTAAGGATTCGGTCAGCTGCTTAAAAAAGGTTATCGGTCGGTGTGGTAGTTTCTCAAACCACTTTTGGATAGTGTCTTCAAGACCGGAGGGAAATATTCAATACATCAATTATTCGTTAGTGTCCACAATGTCATCATATAGTTATATTTCCTGATGTGATCGATGGGATCAGTCTTTCCGTCATAGATTTTATATCTTGGGGGGAAATTCTTATGAGGCTCAAACTCTTTTATAAATTGACTATAAGGTGATTTCATCTGATAGTTGAGTGATGTTTAGTGATCTCTTTGGTAGTGCGAGCCCATTAATAGGTTGGGTGTCTCTTTACCTCCCTTCTGATAAAGTCACAGAGCTCACTGTCTCCTTACCGATCATCGGGGTGTGGTTTAACTTTAAGATACCTATAACAAGGAGAAAATTCCTTCTGTCGTTGAGTACTCCCTCCTCGACTATAAGCTCTGCTCGACCGAGGGTTAGGAGTTCGTTAACAGCATCCATGCTTGCGCTTATCTTTGTGGGCTTCCTTCTCTAGCTTCTCTAGGTATCATTGGAGCACCGTGTTCTGTACATGTTAGAGCCTGTTAGTAGCCCTTTTATCTGAGAGTCATTTCTCGTAGTTATCAATGAGCCTTGAGATCTGGTTAAATCATTCAAGCTCATTATTGTTCGCCGTTTATCCCCATGAGGACGGTAACAAGCATTAGAGGATTGGTAATACTCACCAATCTCAGATCTGAACCTCTAAGAGGGAGGTACTAGTTGGTAACCCTTATAGTCGTCATGATCTCCATGGCCAATTGGATATCCCTCTGGGTCTCCATAACTATGTTATTAATAACCCTCATGGTCATTGACATTCATATGATCTTGGTTAGATGAGTGAGACATCTCAGGAACTTAGATGGTGGCATAGAACTTAGATCGGTTCCCACAGATGATGCCAATTGTAGCTGATAATTTCCTACAATGTTAGTATTCAATGAGCACAAGCCAAATTAAAATATATATTTCAACAGAATGATAAAAAGACACACATGGTTCGGCAACTTGCTTACTTCCACGAGGTTTAAAATTTTTTATTTTTTAACTCAGAGAACTAGTTGGCAGAGTTATAGTACTTATCGATAATATAATATCACATGCCTCTCTCAATGATAGGAAAGTTTATATTTATAAAGAAGCCTATGAGAGTTCTAATCTCCGTTAACAACTATCCCTAGAAGTTCAGACGCATACCTTATAAGTTTTATCCGTTCTAAGTGATGGATACGTAGGCGTCTTCCATAACTTGGGCTCTGACAATAGGGGGAAATCGTGGCGCAAGTGTATAAATATATACGCTGGTCATTATGCTCGGTCCCACCGCTATGAAAAATCTAAACTATTGACTACACTCTTTTAAGCGAGTACAGCGACCAGTCTAGGTATCAAAAATTCACAGAGACTAGTTGCTAGAATTATATTGATTTAATACTTCACGAATAAAAGTGTAAAAGATATCGGATAACAAAAAGAAATAATAATTCTAGGCATGTGTATTTAAACAACGATTAACAAAAAAAGAAATAAAAACTATAGGTTGCGATTAATATCCCCCACCTCGGCTTAATGTGTATAAATGGTTACATGGGACAACGAATTTAGCAAGATTAAATCTAATTTCAACAATCAATTAAATCTAGAGTTTTCACCCCCTAAATTTGCATAAAATCCTACTATGATTTTGGAGTCAACAAATACCCCGAAAATTACACACGGAAGGTCGTAAATACGATGCATACATGATATACCCCGTTAAATCTCCTATGCGTAATAACAAGAACAACCCAATTGAATTAAATACATGAAACCCATCATCAAAGCAAAGCAAACCAATGAAACCATGGTCAGTTCCATTAATCTCAACCTATGCTAAATTTGCTAGAAAACATTATGAAACTAAGTTAAAACAACTAATTATCAAAGGGGAATAAGAAATAAATTAACTACAACAAATTATCTATGAGTGGAAATAAATAATAAAGAAAGAAAATAAAGGAATAATAAAACTTAAATACAAGAAGGAAGAAGATGAATAATGGGTGAAAACCTAACAAGAAATGGAGGAGACTCCACAAAAAAACCCCAAAGTTCTCTAACCCTAGAAAACTAAACTAAAAATGAGATGATAAAATAAGAGAGAGGTTAAAAACAAACCTAATTTTTTTTATATATTAAGTTCTAAAAAAAGAAAAGGGAAAAGAAATGTTAATAAGAAGAAGCACTGGAAATAAGGGAGGACCATTTGACCGGTGGCCAAGGCGGTCGACCGGTGGTGAGATTTGCATTCCCCTATTTCGTGTGAAGGATAAAATCAAAAGGATCGGTCGATCGGGGGTCGGGGACGGTCAAATGCGGGTAAGGGAAAATGCGTGACCTGATTTTTTGGGGCCTAGGACCTAAATGTCATTTATTTAATTTAATTGCCTTGGAAGCTTCCTTATATTTCCTCCCCCACTTACAGACTTGTAACCTCTTTGTTAGGACTCAGATTTGTGCACCGTTCATGACCACACGAAGATTATTCTGAGGGCCTCAACTTTTGTAAAGACTTCGGGCAAAAATCCCAAAGTGTGAAATGATTAAAATGCCCCCGAACGTGTAATTATTAACGAAACTTTACCGGAATGCAACCAAACTTCACACCAAGCACTGTAATACCTACAAAAGTTCAATAATACCTCATATAACATGTTAACATATAAAACGGAGGTTGTATGGTTAACGATCATAAATATAGGAATTAAAGTACCCGCAAGGGATAAAATGAATAAGTATAGAGGGTGAATAAATCCAATATTCGTGCCAAATCAAGCTCTTCATTAACTTGGTACGTGTGACACTCCACCTAGTCTAATATCGATTGATCGGGCTTTATTAAACTATTAATTAAACTAATAACCTATTAAGTCCGGTGTCAATTTTAAAATATTATCAACATGCATAAGTGAAACCATTCAATAATATAAACATAAACATCCACAGTGACTGAAATGCAAGAATACTGGTAGCATAAATAGGTCAACACAATAAATCCTCGGTACCTAGAATACAATAATCCAACTGCTAAACTGAATAATGTAAATAATGTTTGAAAATGAAATTATCCAACTACGGGAAACATGCCCAAGAGAAATACTGAAATGACATCATAACTAGATAGAATGGAGTGAAGTGTCAACTTAACCCCTATATGCATCAACAACTATTGTAGCATCGTCTGACTGGAATGGAATAGCTATCCTTGGTGAACCTGTGGTTAAGCACCTATAAGGTTTTGAAAATATTTTTGATATGGGTCAACGCCCAAAACATTTGAAAAACAATTGCAATACTTAAATGCTATAATAATAAAGAAGCAAGAAACATCCATGTTCACATGGTGTCACACTCAAATGAGATTATCCTCACCCCTCATCTACAGTGTGCACATAACGCGTGTATTTTATTCGCTTAGTTATGCTACCCTGCGTAACTAGCCTAACCATCCTTAACCTATTTTAATCCGCTAAACATCTAGCCCATCTGTATTGCCCATGCGATACCCTATCTATAAACTTATAACTTAGGTTTTATCAATTAGATTTGTCTCATTGTATAGCCGACATAACCATACACTAGCTACACTTAGATGTTCACACATCATTTAAACACATATACATATATCACTTTTTATACATATATACAAAACATCCCCGAGTTGGACCACTCGGATGCCTCCCTCCTAGTATGCTATCAGACACCAGGTACATCACGTACCACTCCTGGGTCGTAATCTCACCACCAATCCCAAATTGAAAACACATAATGGGGATGGTCATAAACATATATTCGTGGGTCGTAACCATACAAAATCACACTCAAATGGACACAAAACTAACAGCTACCCTCACATACGGATAATGGTCATGCAACAGTATTATGACCTAGGGAAACAATCCAACACCTCCTCGCCAACGTCAGGGTGGATCACCACTACGCGCAACTTCCAACGATAGCATATTAGAGTAGGTATGTTCACATAAATCAATCACACATAAACATATATATACTGGTCACACTTATATATATATATATATATATATATATACATACATACATATATAAAGTCATCTAATATACGTAATATCTTTCGTAGCACTATCCTAGCACATCCCAAAATCTAACCAACTTCCCGATCTTATCTAAGTATCCCCTTACTTATATTTTAAGTCTCTAATTATATACTTCTGGACAACATGTTATTCTATCCAAGGACTAGCCTAGCAATCTCAAAATCCTAACTCTATTTCCTAATTCTCACTCGTGAACATTCACTCACTTATTCGCGTATTTTCCTCCCTCGAAATTCATCCCCGGTTAGCCTACGACACTTCCTAACCCTCTCACTGAATTCCCAGAAACTTAAACTCATCCCCGAACCCAATATTCCATGAATAATCTTCAAATGGTCCAAAAAATCAACAAAAAGCAAAGGTGGCAAGCCAGCATAACCGAACCAATTCGGTTAGCGAACAAGATCACCCCTCATAACGAACCAATTCGATTTTACTGGGCTGCTAATAAGAACAAATGACATGATTTCACCTTCAACCCCCATCCATAGTGCTCCTAACCTTCACCAAACCCTTATACATGAACCCTGGATCATCCCCAAACATAATCCAATAATTTTCAACAAAAAAAACCATATTGCAACAATATCTAATTCACCAAACAATGATTAAATCAAGAATTCATGCAATACTAAACCCTAGTTTCAAGATTTCATTCCTTTTAATTAATTCATCCAAGAACTTATCTTTTATTATAAGTTTATATCATATTCATCATAAAAAAACTTCATTATATTCATCTCCTATCATTTATATAATTCAAAACCCGGATTTTCCTTAGTTTTCCCAACCCAAAAATCATATGATTCTACACCAAAGTTGCATGGATAAATGAAACTACAAAAAACTATCAAAGCAAGTAAATACTTGCCTTAGAGATTATGGATTCTGAGTTTTCTCTTTTGAAATTCCTCTTTTGTTGATGATCTTCAACCCGAAGATGATAGCCTTCCTCCTCGGATCCTCTTTTCTCACTTTCTCACTTTCTCACAAGCCCTAACTTGTTTGGGTGGATAGATAACAGCCTTCCTCTATCCACCTTGATTAAATATTAATTTTAAACTCTCTAATCTCTAATTAAGGTCACCCCCTGAGGTAAAATGACCCGTATGTCCTTCTACAACTCCCACTTAGTCTAAAAGTCCCCTGAAACCCAATAATGACCCCCATATACCTATTATGGGCTATTTTGGCCTATTCGGAACCATCAGTGCACTCAAAACTACCATCTGAGTTCTCTAACATAAATTCGTATCTCATTCCTGATACGACTCTACCCGCGTGTCTGAAATGAAATGGTGATAACAAGTCACTTTTACTCACTTACAACGTAACATAATTTAATACGTTATTATTTACTTATCACACAAGTAAATATAATATACATAAATATTAATCATTTTTATTCGGTGACTAATTTTTATCAAGCCACTTTATTTTTTGATTTATTTTAAAATTACGTGCACACGTGTAGTTTAAAATACTTTTAAAATATGAGGTGTTACATACTTCCCCCCTAATAACGAAATTTTATCCCTAAAATTTGGACATACCTGACACAAAGAGCTCCAAATACTTTTCTCTCATGTCATCCTTGCGCTCCCAAGTCGACTCATCGGCATTATGATATCCCCAATAATACGAACTAATAACGTTACAACCTTCGACCAAAGCTTACACTCGCTACGATCTAAGATGTCAATGGGTCTCTCTTTATACGAGATGTCTAGCTGCATGCCAATATCCTCTAGTGTTATACGTTGATATACCATGTCATCCCTGAGATACCTCCTTAATCATGACGAACGATGAATATCATGAATCCGCTACAAATGTTTCAGTAAAACGAGCCAATACCCAACTGACCCTACCCTCTCATTAATGGGGAAAGGCCCTACATACCTAAGCACCAACTTCTCTGCTTCACAAATCGCATCATTCTCTTTATGGGAGATACCTGCAGTAACACCTGACCACATATATCAAACTTCAAAAATCTTTGGTTCGCAACGGCATAGTTCTTCTTGAACTACCCGAATATGCATCTTGATCAACTCAATCATTATCGATGTATACTGAATCACGTCTGGCCTGAGAAGTTTATTATCCTCCTCCTCTAACCAACCAGAGGGTGGACGACAAGGTATCATATACGAAGCCTCGAAAGGTGACACACTAATAGTAAACTAGTACGTGCTATTATATGCAACTTTACTAATGATAAATACTTCTCCCAACTACGCTTAAAGTCTAGAATACAGATTCTCAGAATGTCCTCCAACATCTTATTCACCTTTGTCGTCTGCCCATTGATCTGCGGGTGATATGTTGTGCTTAAATGCAACTTTGTCCCCATCGCCTCTTGACAACTCTACTAGAGGTAGGACACAAAGATCTTATCCCAATCTGAAAAAAATATTGAGATGTACCCAGTTCGATTTCACTATCTTTGTGTTAAAACTTTGGGCATACCGCCTTGTCATTTAATCCACCCAACTGGTAAGAATGACTCCACCTTAGTCTATCGATTTTTAATAACACGGATGGAATCGTGATTCCTTTGCAACGTCAGAAAATAAGAAATAAAATATGTCAGTATACATTCACATTCTCACACTGGAATCTCCAATGGATGCAAAATCCCGACTGGTCACCTATGGTTAGTCTTCGCCATCTGACAAGTGGTGCACCATAAATAAACTCTACTGTGTATCCTTTCACACTGGCCCACCAATAAAAGTTCCTCAACACCTGGTACATTTTATCTCCTTAGGGATGCACCAAAGACCGAACCCGTGCACCTCCTCCATATTACCGTGCTATAGGTCCTTGTTATCTAAGGCAATAAACCCCCATTGAAGCGTAAGCCATACTCGACACTGATTGAGAAATACTTCGCTCCACTGTCAATAACTGTTATATCCCCTTCTAACAAGGGGATCCCCTGCATGTGCCTTCACAGCCCTCAGAGTGATCTCGAGTGTGACGGTAATTATTGTTATAAACGCCCAGGCTATCTATTCTCCTGACGAATTTTAGTCCACTTTACCATTCCAAAACTACTATTAACTTCCCTACATGCATACGTCTCAATGCATTTACCTCCACATTAACCTTTTTTGGATGATAATGAACATCGAACTAACCAGGGTAGCTATATACCCTATACCACGTGTACACACACACCAATACCACAAATGCAATTTACACACATCAAAGTTGACCCCACATGCCCTACATGACTATATGGTAAAGGTAGACTCGATCACCCTACTATCCGCGACTCAATTTTCCTTGAGATTGCCCTATATATCAACTAGTGGTACAAACATCCTCCAGTGCTTTATACATAGCATTACCTGGCTCCGCTGGCCTTAAATCCTATACAAGCTCTCTGCTCAAAGTGTTATCTACACACATGTAATGACTAACGAACTAAACCCATCCCTTAGAGAACCAAATGTCTCCTTGTAAGGATATAAATTTTCAATTGAGTCCCTGTATTGTTTTGACTTAATTCCGTGAACAAAACTGTATTTGTAATATGTCATAGAAGATTTTTATTTTGTCATGATCCTACTTCGTCTATGACGTATTGAAGAAAATTGAAGACGTTGCGGAAAATCTTTAAAGAGTTAATCATGCCGAAGTTTAATTGGTGCAAGTTTATTCGTCTTCAAAGTTAATTGCATTCCGAGATCACCCAGGTATGAATGCGTATAATTAATGGTACTCAGAATTGTTTTTATAAAAAATAAGGATGTAATTTTTATAAAGAAAAATGTTTAAAATGTTTTTAAAGTGTTTTAAATGGTTTACACTACGTTTTATTCTGATAAGCTCGAAAAGGAGTTTGACTTATTTGGATCTCTTTTGGAACAGACATTTTAAACAAAAAGTAAAAAAAAGTCAAACTGCCACAGCGTCGCTCAAATGACATAAGATCTCGTTCAAACGAGATACCTATGTCACGCGAACGACGTGGCTCTGTTGTTCGAACGACGTGTTTTTTGAGGCGGTGCTTAATTCCTATTTAAAACGTGTTTTCTTCAGAGTTTCGTATGTGTGCATTCTGAAAAAATAGTTTACCATCCAGTACGAATTTTACACATGTTTTTCTAAGGTTTCAAAGCTTAAACACATCCTTAGAGTTTGAAAAGATACGAGTTATCATTACTATATGTTTATATGATCTTGCCGCACCAAGAAGGTTTGTTCTACCAATGAACATCAGGGTTTTGCGGTGAAGAAAAGAGAAGGACTTCTTGTTCGACATCGTAGACGCATCAAAGTCATTCGGTGGACACCGAGACATACATGGACACGTGTGTTGTGGACAGGTATCGTGGAAGAAGTAATTTCTGCGTGGGCACTGTGAGAGGAGTGGTTGAAAATCAGAAGAGCGTTAAGACCTGTGGGGATCGAGTCGTTGAGTGAGTCTCTGTATGTTCATTGTAATTCCACATTTATAGTGATTGTCTGACTTGGACCGTTCGAGGTTTTTTCCCGTCTTGAGTTTTTCCTCGTACATCCGACGTTGTGAGTATTCTTTACTTTACTTTACTTGTTTTAATCATTAGATGCATGTTTAGGATTAATCAAGATAAAATTGGTTTAAAGTAAGAATTGGTTTTCACAATTTGGTTTGGTAAAAATTAAAAGTTGTATAAAATTTTGGTTTGATTTGAAACACACGCATTTAGGGACCACCCCGCTTTCTCACTCCTTACACTCGATAGTTACTAAGCTTCATGCGTGGGACGTCTCACAAGAAAAATGTAAACAAGGAGTGAGAATACTCAAATCCCCATACACTACTACTTAGCTTTATCTGTTATTAAGATCCATAGGCCCAAGACACATTACCGGGACACTTAATTATCTTGCCCCCAAAAGTTATTAAATTTGATTCTCAAATCCCACATATCTAAAGAGTTATATAATACGGTACTCGCACGATCGATAAGTCCCCAATGCTAAGTCAATCACAACTTGATATCTCGACTCGATTGTAACCCCAGTTTCCCCTGAATCACATCAGTAAAGTCCCTAAACGCAGAGATTGAATCGAACGAGACAACTATACTCTCTAAAGTCTCATCCCAAATATAATATAAATGCGGGCTCGACCCTCACTTGGGATGGGACATCACAAAAAGAAACATATCCTACCCTGGAATAGCGAATACGATAACCTTACTGTAATAGTCCACTATTATTCTATACGTCGCTAACCATT
Source organism: Sambucus nigra (assembly GCA_949130495.1). NCBI lineage: Eukaryota > Viridiplantae > Streptophyta > Magnoliopsida > Dipsacales > Adoxaceae > Sambucus > Sambucus nigra. Next base: position 201,114,227 of record OX422222.1, read on the forward strand.
CCATAACCAGGATAACATCATACTCATACCTTCATAAAACTAGTAGATCCACTAAATCATAACCTCCTAATATCCACACTTGCTCCCCTGCTGATGGAACGAAAGAGAGCCCCACTACCCAACGATAAATATACACTCATAATGATAACTAACGCTATATCTATTAAACCCGTCTCACGCGTGAACTTAGCGCTAACAAAAAAATGTGATGCACTCGTGTCACACAAAACTTGTCCTATGTGCCCAAGGATAAAAAAACATAACCTCAACCACTAAAGGTGTTGGATATAGAACTGGTCCACGGATGTGATATATATGCCCAAACTGCCCATGCCCCGGTGGAGGAGGTAATGCTAGAACTTTTGGTTGGGTTGGAAGCAATTGTAACTGTTGTCCCTTCTCGGCACCCTCCTCCTAACCCCTAACCCTACTCGGACATGCCTGTCGCATATGGACTGGTCCTCATATATGAAACACCTCCTTATGAACTCTGTCGGCCTCTAGCCCTGACGAGGCTGCCCCTATTTCTGGCCCTGCTAGACCTGATATCTATAGCCATGTTGGCTTTCAATCTAGATCTCTTGGCCCTGATAGCCCTGCCTATAATTATCATTATCTAGCCTAAATCTCTTATCTGATTCCCCTCACTGGGAATCTCACTCATGTTGCTTACCCTGTTGCTGTGGTAAATCACTGTAACTGCTACCTATGGTCTTACCCTACTGGTTAGACTCCTCAACTCTCTTCGTTCCCTTCAAGTGGAAGCGATGATATTAATAGTGTAAAAGTGTGGCATTGGCGACATCATCATAAGTCCTCAATGCTGAGTTTTTAAATAAATGATCGAGAATACTCCAAGTGAGTCCATTAGTAAACTTAAGGACCTTTTTCTCCTCAGTGTTCATATCATTCGACACAAAGTTCACCAGGTGCGTGAACTCTTCCTTATATTCGGCCACAGTTCGACCCACTTGTGAAAGATCTAGGAACATCCTCCTCATCTCCATTTGAACTATTAATAGAAATAACTTACGGTCAAACCGCACCTAGAACTCTTGTATTGTCATAAATTCCCTCTCCTATGTTGGAGTAACCGACTCCCACCACTGCAGAGCTTCCCCCACTAGCTTAAACGTAGCTAGTACCTGCTTTTGAGTGTAGTTGCACTCCACCATACATAAATACCTCTGGATGTCTTTCTTCCATTGGCTAGCTATAACCACATCTACGCTCTCCTAGAACTCTGATGGATATGCCTTCTGGAAGGCCTCTTTGACTCTCTCCCAAACTAATGGCACTGAGTGAGCCTGAACCGGTGCCACTGGCTGTTGTGGTTGTGCGTGGGGGAAATATTGTGCTAAGGTAGTCATCGCGGCATTAATCACCTATACAATAATGGTGGCAACCTCTGTTGTGATCACCGTTTCCTGAGTGGACTGTGGCTCCGGCTAAGCCTCCGTTCTTGAGGTCCTCCTAGCGGCTCGAGTTGGTCGTCCTCTCCAGTTGTTTGACATATGAAACCAAGATGAAATTATATGAGATTCAATTTAACTATATACTATAGTAGAAGAATGTAAAAGCACAATATGAATTAACAGCCCTACGCATAGGGCTCTACATCAAAGAAAATACAACGTTGAAAACGTAGAAAGTCCACACAGATTCCAAAGACACTAGAACCTGATGCTCTAATACCATCTGTGACACCCTTCCTAGTCTAATATCGGTTGATCAGGCCTTTATAAAATTAAACAGAAATCATATCTGATTTCATTCTTGGCATCACTATAAAAAACTAATTAATTAAACTAATAACCTATTAAGTCCGGTGTCAATTTAAAATCATGTTAACATGCATAAGTGAGACAATTGAACAATATAAACATAAATATCCACAGTGGCTGAAACACAAGAATATTGATAGCATAAATCAGGCAACCAAATAAATCCTCACCATCCAGAATACAATAATCTAACTGCTGAACTGAATAATGTAAATAATGTCTGAAAATGAAACTATCCAACTGTTGGAAACATGCCCAAGAGAAATACTAAAATAAAACCCTAACTATATAGAATGGAGTGAAGCGTCTAATCAAGTTGTACATGCATCCACAGTTGCTACATCATGGTCTGGAATGGCTATCCCTAGTGAACCTGTGGCTGAGGACTTAAAAAGTTTTAAAAATATTTTTGATACGGGTCAGCGCCCAATATATTTGAAAAACAGTTACAAGTATATAAGTTCCATAATAATAAAGTAGTAAGAAATATTAATGTTCACCTGGTGTCGCACTCACATGAGATTATCTTCACCCCTCATCTACAGTGCACACCTAACGCAAGTATTTTATCCTCATAGTTAACTTACTTTGATTCGCTAAACATATATATCATCCATACCACCCATACGATATCCCATACTATGTACTACGTAGATAATCCACGAGCTTGTAAAAGTGGTGATCACTTAAATAAGATCTGATACAAATTTGAGAATGCTATGTGATATTGATTAAGTCGAATTCACAAATTCCAATTGTAAACTTATTTAATTATAGTCAATTTTTAAACCAATTTAATTCATCCCTAAAACATACAACAACGTGGGTAAAATTAAACCAACATAATTAAATTGTTGACACACAGATTGCAGGAAAAACCCCCAAAAGGAAAACCTTTTTATTTCACTATATAAAATAAATCGCATCTTACATACACAATGGAATCTGCAATGAATATCACGCAAATATTCACATAGACACGCAACCTAGAGTTAGCAATGGAACAATCGCAGTAGCCCACAAGAACATGCCGTCCTGAATCAGTAAGCAACACCCATGACTACTCCCAAATGACACACAGTCGTCAGCCATAGATTTACCCTCTTTATAAGAGAAGCTTTACCTAAGATGTAACATGGGTTTCAAAACAATTCACTAAATTGTTAGGATTTTTGTGAATTGAAAAACAAAGGATTGAACCCTAAATTGAAGAAGACACAAGTGTTTTGTTGTTTTACATTTTTTTGCAGAATGAAAAACGTCAGGCCTGCTTGAGAAAAAATGACTCATTTAACACTCTATATATAAAAGTTGAGTCGACAGATCACTCAAATGAAGTACCAATGTTGCTCGAATGAGGACACGTGTCACTCAAACAACTTCGCGTGACATCCATATATCGTTCGAATGACATACTGATGTCATTTGAACGACATCAGCGTTAAAATTTTCTTCGCATCAACACTTAGAAAAAATACATTTGACGAAAAACAATGCCTCAACTGATTAAAAACAGTTTAGAAAACATTTTCAACACTTAAAAAAATTGTCTCAATATTTTAAATGAACCGTAAAGGGACTTAAACACAACCTTACCAAAATTAATCGTGTAAAGACTTTTCTGTTGAAGAACATTGATAGTCAGATCCGTCTCAATGGATGATAGGTTTTGAATAAATCTTCGACGATTTTAGCAGTATACGAAGTAAACAAATGTAAACCAAATAATGTAAATTATGTCCTTACAGATCTTATAACTTAGGTTTTCTCAATTATATTTGCTTATTGTATAGGCAACGTAACCATACACTAGCTATACCGAGATGTTCACATAATCATCTTAACATATATACACATATCACTCTTTATATGTATATACATAGTATCCGAGAGCTAGACCTACCGGATGCATCCCTAGTTAGGGATGGCAACGGGTCAGTTCGGGCTCGGGTTTTAACTCCCCGTCCCGTTAGTAAAACCATTCCCCGTCCCCGCCCCGTTCCCCATTATAACGGCTTCGGGGATCCCCGTCCCCGTTTAAAACGAGTATCGGGTTCCCTGCGGGGAGGCCGTTTTGATTTTTTTTTTTTACATATTTTTTTTCAACTCCTCTTTAAGCACCTAAGTAAAAGGTACTTTTAAATTACATCTCAATTAGAATATTATTAAACATAATTAAAGTGCAACTCCAAAATCTCCCACATAGTTAATAGTTTTAGAACATAACATACATATCAAACAAAGAACATTGTTTCAACAAAACAAATTACAACAACTAGTAGCTTACTAAATCACTAAAAAAATAATAAACAAAATAAATTCGCAATATGCTCCTACTTTCTTGCTTCTCCATCCATTGTTGGCGTGCTAAACTTTTCCGTCAATCAATCACCTCACATATTTGTCACACAACTTTCAACTTACACAAGTTACACTACGTATTTGTTTACAACAATATAAACAAATATAACTATACAAACAAGTTCAATGCTTATATAATAAGTAAATTACCTCATCATCAGTATCTTCATTTATGGTACCTCTCTCAAATCGTGTTGCATAAGAATCCGAACCTACATAATAATATAATGATGCAATAACTAATAAAGTTAAAAAGGATAAAAAAAATAAACATTTCAATATGTTGAAGTTATTACCTTGAATCTCGGTCCATAACCAATCTTGAGAACACATAAGTTCTTCCAAAGTCTTTGGATGAAGTCTACTACGATGTGGACTCACAAATCTACCACTAGTACAAAAGCCGACTCTGAAGCAACAGTTGATACAGGAATGTATAAAATATCCCTCGCTATAGCAAATAGTATCGGGTACTTAAGACCATTTGACTTCCACCAAGCCAATATATCAAAATCATAGGATCTAGGCAAAACACTCTCCTCCAAATAGTAATCCAACTTCGACTTAACATGTTCAGTATTAGAGGTACTCGAGACAAACAAATCAAATTTATTAATCAACCGACTCCTTCCTTGAGATTGAGATGATACACCACTTGAAGATTCACTATTACCACGAGTATTCTTATTTAATTTCTCATTCACTTGATATTCTTCCAACATCTCAAAACAAATGTTACACACCCTTTCAATTTCTGTCGATGCTTCATCATCATATATGAGTGGAAATCAAAACTCAATCCCTTTCATTTTAAATCTAGGATCCAAAATTGTACCCAAAGCCATTACCCCATGAAGTGAACTCCAATATTTTTCAAACTTTATTATCATATTAGATGCCATGAGTCGTATTTCATCATAACTTGAGAATGTCCAATCATTAAGCGACGCTCTTATCTCACAAATTTTCGGGAAAAAAAATTAATTATTGGATATTTAGTTCCTGAAAACATTTTTGTCACCTAAAAAAATATCTCCAATCTCTCACTAATTTCACTTGCTAATAACCAATCATCTTCAAAATGGACGCATTTGTATTGAGACTCACTTAATTTTAAGCGACCGAAAATATCTTTATAACTCAAGGCAGTGTGGAGCATTATATAGGTTGAATTCCATCTCGTTTTACAATCTAGGGTAAGTTTCTTATTGCATGAGATTTTTAGTTGACGAGCTACTTTTTCAAAATTTTCCCATCTTTTTTGAGTCGCTGTCCAATAAGCTACACTTTCACGCACTTTCTCAATTGAATTACCAATTACATCCAACCCATCTTTCACAATAAGATTTAATATATGTGCAGAACAACGCATGTGAAAGATTTTACCTCCTAATAATAAAGAATTAGAAGGTAATTTATCCAACATAATGTTTACCATTGCATCATTAGTACTACAATTATCTAAAGTTACCGTAGATAACTTCAGATCAAGATTCCAATCCATCAAACATTCAACCAAAGGCTCGACAAGTACCTCAGTGGTGTGGGGGCATGGAATATATATAAACCTACAAGCACATACACAAAAAAAACACTACTTCATTACAAAAACAACTCTATTTAGTCAAAAAAATACTATTAAATTAATAACAACACTAAAATAACTCAAAATTTGACTTTGCAATTTCCAGGAGTCATCAATAAAGTGTGATGTCACGGCCATAAATCCTCTCTTTTGGGTAGTGGAAGTCCACATATCCATGGTGATTGCAAATCTTCCCCGGTTCTTTCTAAATAACTCCATTTTTTTAGTTTTCTCAAACTCGTAAATTTTGAATATATATTTTTTTATGGTGTTACGAGATGGAACCTTAAACAATGGTTGGAGACAAATACTATAGTTCCTAAACCCTTGATGTTCAACCATACTAAGAGGATACTCGTGCAAAGTGATCATTTTAGTAAGAGAATCTCTTGCCGCTTCTTGGTCAAATGAAAAATTAGTTAGTTGAGTCTTTCCATCGAGCCTCCGCGTTTGATTTAAAATCGCTTGTTTAATATCCATTGATTTTCATCGAGGACAAGACTTAAAATGATCCCCCAAATGAGATGTTCCATTTTTACTTGAACCCCCAAGTTTTTTTTCACAATATCTACAAATCGCTTTATCTTGCTCATTGATTTTTTTCAAATCAAAGTGGTCCTATACCCATCACTGTCGAGGTCGTTTTCCATTTTCATTAGTAACATTGGTGTCATGGGACTCAATCTCATGATTTTCATTAACATCATTCAATATATTAATTGGTGTTTGATTAGAAGCTACCTCGTTTGTTGGAGGAGTTGATTGGGCACCCCCCGATTGCGTTGGAATCTCCTTTGATGTAGACATTTTAACCTGGACAAATTAAGAAAAAATTATCCGTTAAATCTAAAAAAAAAATTATCTGTTAGATTTATCTAAAATCAACTAAAATTAATATGAAAAAATACAATCTGAAAGAAAAGGCAGGGAAAAAAACCAAAATAAAAAATAGATATCTTGCTAAAAAAAACATCTAAAATCTATAACTTTTACCTGCGTAACAGTGGAGAGGGAGGGCGGGAGGGCGCCTGTGTAACAGAAGAGAGGGAGGGCGCCTGGGCGTGAGGGCGTAGCAGCGTAAGGGTCGCGCCTCCGGAGAGAGCGGACTGTGGGATAGAGAAGAGAGGGAGATTATGACGGAAGAGAAGAGAGGGAGGTGTTAGCGGGCTGCGGGTTTGACAGAAGAGAGAGCGGGGTGAGTGAGTGAGTAAAAAATAAAAGAGAGGTTAGGGTTTAGATGATTATATACCTATATATTTATTATAACATATATATATATATATATATATATATATATATATATATATATATATATATATATATATATTATTTTTTTATTATATATTAAAAAATTGGGTATCCCCATGGAGACCCGAGGGTATACCCGAAACCGACCCAAAATTTTTTGGGGATTTTTTTTAATACCCGAACCCGACCCGATCCCCAAATTTTTAGGGATTTTTTTTCGGGTATCCGTGGATTATCGAGTTTTCGGGAAAAATTTCCATCCCTATCCCTAGTATGCTATCAGGCACCAGGTACATCACATACCATTCCTGAGCCACCGGGTCAGAATCTTACCACCGATACCAAATTATAAACACATAATGGAGGCAGTAATAAACATATATTCGTGGGTCGTAACCATAACACATCACACCAAAATGGACTCAAAACCAACACCTATCTTCATATACGGATAGTGCTCATGCAACAGTACTATGACCGGGGGGAAACAATCCAACACCTGTTGGTCAACGCAGGGTGGACTGTCCACTATGCACAATCTCCAACGATAATATATTTGAGTAGGTATGTTCACATAAATCAATCACACACAAACACACACATACACACACACACACACACGCGCGCGCACACACACACACACACACACACACACACACACACACACATATATATATATATATATATATATATATATATATATATATATATATATATATATATATATATATATATATATATATATATATATATATATATATATATATATATATATGTATAAAGTCGGCTAACGTACGTAATATTTCCCGTAACACTAGCCTACCAAATCCCAATGTCTAACCCGACTTCCCAATCGTATCTAAGTATCCATTTACTAATAGTTTAAATCTCTGATTCTATACTTCAGGCCAACATGGTATTCTACTTAAGCACTAGCCTAGCCATCTTGAAATCCTAAATCATTTTTCGATTCCCACTCATGAACATTCACTTACTTGTTCATATATTTTTCTCCCTTGAAATTCATCTCCGGTTAGTCTATGACATTTCCTAACCCTCCTATTGAAATCCCGGAAACCTAAACTCATCCCCGAACCCAATATTCCATGATTATTCTTCAAATGGTCTGAAAAATTAACATAAATCAAAAGTGGCAAGGCATTAAAATCGAATTGATTCACTGGTTGGACCAAACTGATTCGGTTAGCGAATCGATTCGGCTCTATTGGGCTGCCAAGACGAGCAAATGACATAATTTCACCTTCAACCCTCATCCATGATGGTCCTAACCTTCACAAAAATTCCATACATGAACCCTATATCATACCCAAACATAATTCAATAATTTTTTTACGTAAAAACCATCCTAAAACAACATCCAATTCACTAGACAACGAATTAAATCAAGAATTCATGCAATACTAAACCCTAGTTTCAAGATTTCATTCCTTCTTATTAATTCATCGAGGAAATTATCTTTTATTATAAGTTTATATCATATTCATCACAAAAACATCATTATATTCATCACTTATCATTTATATAATTTAAAACCCGAATTTTACTTAGTTTTCCCAACCGGACAATCATATTATTCTAGACCAAAGTTGCATGGATAAATGAAACTACATAAAACTATCAAATCAAGTAAATACTTTCCTTAGAGATGATGGATTCTGAGTTTTCTCTTCTGAAATTCCTCTTTTATTGACGATCTTCAACCCGAAGATGATAGCCTTCCTCCCAGGATCCTCTTTTCTCATTTTCTTTTCTCTTTTCTCACTTTCTTACAAACCCTATCTTGTTTGGGTGTATAAATAATAGTCCTCCTCTATCCACCTTGATTAAATATTAATTTAAAACTCTATAATACTGAATTAGGGTCATCACCCTCAGGTAAAATGACCCGTATATCCTTATATGGCTCCCACTTAGTCTACAAAGCCCCCTGAGTCAAATAGTAACCCTTGGGGTACCTATTCTGGGCTATTCAGCCTATTTCGAACCTTTGGTGCACTCAAAACTACCATCCGAGTGCTTTAACATAAATTTTCATCTCATTCCTGATACGACTCTACCCACGTGTCCTGAATGAAATATCGATAACAATTCGCTTTTATTCACTTGGGATGTTACATAATTTAATAGTTATTATTTACTTATCACACAAGTAAATATAATTATACATAAATATTAATCATTTTTATTCGCTAATTAATATTTATCTAGCCAATTTATTTTTCGGTTATTTTAAAATTATGTGCACACGTGTAGTTTAAAATACTTTTAAAATACGGGTTATTACTGTATGCAAAAGCTTGGGCACTTGTGTCGAGCATGAACAAGGCACGTGGTATCGTAATTCTGGTCCTCACATGATTTTTTAATCTTGACAAAACACTTTTAAAAACCTTAAAAAACTCTAACATTTGAAATGGACAACACTTAATATCAAAGAGGCAAGATCTAAGGGCCATTTAACTTATGTATAGGCCAGCATAAGCTAGGTTGGATGGGACATGGACAAATTCTCCAAAGCAAGACAATCACTAAATATCTCAAATATTGAATCTGTACAGCCTTCATTGATTGTGTCAAAAATAAATTGATGTAGCAAAGCTAAGCTTTGCTGGAGCAAGCTTCTAACAAACTAGGTCCCGAAGGCAACCAGACTTTATGGGAGGCGAACACTAAAGGGTTTGCGGTAAACGAAGATGACTTCGCTGGAGCTAAGGAACCCTTAGGTGGAGCAAGATAGTGATAAGATGGTCACGAATCTAATAAAATGTTTTGTCAAGTTTTGCTGCATGAGGTAGCGTGCAACAAAGATAGGTTCGCTATTGGAAAAGAGCAGGACTAAAATATGTTTTTATAAGAAAATTATATTACATCATGCATTTGGATATTTCTTAAATCCAAGGTTAAATTAAATTATCTCTCAATTTAAGAAAATATTAAGTCGATGATAAATACTAAGTCCTTTAAGTCCTTTTATTTGCACCCTAAAATTCCTAAAATTTGGACTACTATGAGAATCTTTCATGATAAAGCTTTTTGTAAAGTACAGTTATGAAATCTAGAACATGAAGCTTTCTACAGACCTCTTGGACTAAGACTTAAAGTGGGTTTTAGTAAATGGAACAAGACAACCTAAATGCGTATAAATATACTCTTACGTTATATTTTTTTGTCATGTGACTGAGAGTTTATATTTTTACTTTTTTTTAGTGATTTTCTTGTCCTATCATTTAGATTATAGGATGGATTCCATAAAGGAATACTCAATAGCTAAGTAGAAGCCAATAAATTCTTCTAAAAGGAAGTATTGGGGATAAATAAATGGTTCGATAATTATGGTAATGTTCTTGAGGTTAGAAATGTCTAAGAGCCTAAAAATGTCCTCAAGATTAGAAACGTATTAGAGGCTAGTGGTGATTCTTAATCAAATAGAGAATAAATTAAGTATATTCCCATATTGGATAAGTATTTCCTTCTACTGAAGCCAAGTAAAAAAATCGAGGACTAAACATAATGGTGGACCTAAGGATATTGGGTTATAAAATCACTTATCACCCGATATGGAACATGTGATATGTATAAGTTCAATGGTAAACTCGTACTCCTACTTTTATAATTACCACCTAGTTACATAATTTACTAGCACTTGGATTTGTATGCAAGCTTAAATGTGGGTCCTTATTGTTCATCAACCACTAGAACAAACTAAGTGATTGATCACTAAAGGATCTTTATGAATTCATACATGATCGTTTTGAGTGGTCAGGGCTTATAGGTTTGGTATAATATAACCACCGATATATCGATTACGCTATGGTTTCACTGTTTATTGAGAGTTAGCAATCTGAGATGAACACCTTTCTTATGCCGTTTGGGGAGATGATGATCACACTCAATGACATCACCTAGATTTTGGTAATCTCGATAGGTAGGAACCTTATTTATGAAGATGATATATGAAGAGATTTATTTCATAATAATGTCGTGAAGTTATTAGTTAACAATATGGGATTTAAAAATGAGGACGAAAAAGTAGAGGGCCATCAACCATTTGTTGTGTTTAATTGGATAATTGAGATGTGTAAGGACATGTGAAAATATTATTAGGCCCCGAAGGAACTCCTTGATTGTTTTTCTAGGGCATATGTATTATAGATAATTGGGTGCGTTGTGTTTCCCAATAAGACAACAGACAAAAGACAAAAAATTAGTCTACCACCTTCAATGTTTAAAAGACCATTATAATGCAGGCCACACGATATGGGGTATGTATCATCAACTTGACCTTGTGTTTATATCTAAATTTAAGCAAATAAGTGGTGGCTTGTCTTTTTTATAGGTAAAAATATACTCTATGATTGGTGCTAGTGGTGACACAACCATTTTTTATTTCTAGTTTATGTAAAATAATATTGTATATTTTTAGGCGTGAATATTTAAGCATTTCAGTTTATAGGGTCCTTCTCACACATGGAATTCAACAACAAAATGTCTGGAGAGAATGCGGAGGCAACAAGGATGTGTTCAAACCATCATTAGAGACTAATGACACCAATGAAGAATGCGCGGGGGAATCAAAATTCCCACTATAGTTGAGTATGCCGTTGAAAAATGGTATAAAGAGAATGGTTATGATCATCTACTTGTCAAGAAGTGCCATTTAGTACAAGTGAATGACCCAAGGGAGCAGATAGAGGATTGCATGTGGTAGTTTATGATATTTTCACATCCATTATCCAAAACCTACTAATCTATAAGATGGCGCCAAAAAATCATATTATCTCAGCACCAATTACCACTTCAATTTATTCTATAATTTATTTAAAATGATTTTATAATGGAGTGAGCGTGACTATATAACTATATTTATATAGGTTGATGAAGTACAAAGAAAGATGAAATTATTGACAACGTCTATCCGTTTAAGGGAACATGATAACGCTACAATAATGCTACAACGAGATATTCAAGCATATGAAATACTTACAGTGGTAATAAAAATAGGTGATCAAATATAGTAGTAGTAGTAGAAGAAGAAGAAGAAGAAGAAGAAGAAGAACCAAATGGTAAATAATCAATAGATTAAATCAAGAAGACAACAACCAAAAGGAAAGAAACATTGAGATATTTTTGTACTTTTTATTGAAGTTTAAAATTGTGAAATTGGTAGTGCATAACACCAAAATGTCCATTTTATAACGTTTTCAAATAGTTACATATTCTATCGATTCAAAAGGAAGAAGTTAATGATGTATAAGGTAGCTGCGAGACCATTACAAATTTTAATTTATAACGGTTGTAAACCATTGCAAAAGAATTATAACTTAGCCAATTGTAACATTTTATAACTGTTACAAATATAAGTTTTTAAAACACTCACTGAACAACGTTTTGGGTGTAGTGGTGGTGTAATAAGGGTGTGATATTAACAATTGCACTTTGTTTGAAATGGTCAATGATATATGTTGGATAACTTCACAAGTTGTTTTGGGAAACTTTGCATTGCTTAGTGAAGCTTTATACACTTGGTATATATTTGGAAGAACATTTGTTTAACTTTATACACTTGTGAAAATATGGTAGAATTTTTTTATTGAAATTTATACACTTACAAAATGAGCGATCACAAGAGGTAACCCCATCCATCTCATTAGGCAATATTGTATCAATATTTTTAGGTTCAATCCATGATCATAACTAACGACAAGTACTTGGATAATTGAATGAACTGTTGGTGGCCAAAGATGTCCTCAAGCTCATTAGTACACTTTCTATCTTTGTACGAGCACAAATAGTGTTTGTTAGTAGAAAGTTTAATTTATAATATTTGCTCTCTACTACCTCTCTCTCTCCAAGCCTCATTTTTAATTTAGCATTATATATTATCTTCATTATCGAAAAATTGCATTCACAATGATGTTGTATAAAAATGTTAATATTGCATTCATTAAGCGATATCTCTTCCTAAATTTTCTTTATGTGGATGTCAAATGCTCTATGCATGAATGCCTGATGGGTGCCTTTGACCGTGGGTAGTTGTGGACCCCATTACAAAATTATAACATCCACTTTCTATTTTTTAGGGGGACGCCCTTCAATATAAATCGAAAGTTTCATTTTTATCATTTTCAACTCCGTCTTATTCAACTTTTTCTCACACTTGATTTGGGTAGATGGTTAAATATCTTTTTCCTTATTATGATGGTCTTGATATTTCCATCACCTTTCACACCCAAAGTGAAGACAGACCTCCTAGTCATTGAATTGTCTAACTTGATGGTTGATAACTGAGGGAAGAACGAGTGTTCATGTTACTACTCATGTTGTTGTTTTCGGTGTCCACAACTGGTTTAAAAACCTAAAGTTTAACTACACACTTTACGGGAGTATAGAGGCTAGCCCGGGTATCGAATCCACAAGGAATGTTCCTAGACTATAATTGATTTATTATTTATCAAATAAAAGTGTAAAAGATAATGGTTTTAACAATATATTAATATACTCATGTATTGAAACTAAAATTAGCAAAACGAGTAAAAACTATAGATTGAGGATAATATTCCTCACCTCGTGTTAATTAGTATAAATGGTCACATGGAAAGATATATTTATCAAGATTGAATCTCATTTCATCAATTAATCAAATCTAGAGTTGTCACTCCCAAATTCTCATAAAAGCCTACTATGATCTTGGCGTCAATAAATATCCCGAGATTAAACATGCCAGTTCCTAAATATGGCACATACATCTTATACATCATTAAATCTCATGGGCATAAAACCAAGAACAATTTAGCCCATTTAAACTAGTCTAATCCATCACCAAAGTAAAGCAACCATTTAATCCAATGTGAGTTCAATCATCTCAGCTTAAACTAATTTAGCTAGCAAGCATTAAAACATATGTATTTAAAAAATGTTTTGAAATTATGTAAGTAGGAAAAAAAGGAATTATGAAAGACAACTAATTAACAAAGCCTGAAAACAACAATGAAAGCTTATATAAATGAGGAAGAAAATGAATAATATACTTACATACACAAAATGGGATAAACCCTAGGAGAAAGGTAGATCTCCCATAACAAAAAAAAAACTAATCTAATCTAAAATGAACGATTATTCTACAAATAAACCCACTTACATATATATAGTAAGTGATTATAAAGGAAAGGAAAAAGAAAACGATTCAAAGTATCTTGAATTGGCTGAAATCTGGTAGAACGAGTCGATCGCGATATTCACTACACCAAAATGGGCAAATTGTCATCTTTCAGCCGGCCAGCCTTGTCAAGGTCATTGACCGTGACAAAAAACACGCGTTTTATGTCACGGTCATTGACCTTGACACGACCGTGACAAGGCCGTGACAAATTTACTTGTCACGGTCATTGACCGTGACAATTCTTTAAATACTTGTCACGGTCAATGACCTTGACACGACCGTGACAATATTTCCAGCAAAAACCCTTTCCCCCTTCTTTTTCCCCTCCCGCCATTCTCTCTCTCTCTCTCTCTCTCTCTCTCTCTCTTTCTCTCTTCCATTTATATATATGTTTGTGTGTATATTTATGTGTGTATGTGTATATATATGTGTGTGTATGTGTGTGCATGTGTGGGGTGTGGGGCAGGGTGGGGGCAGGGGGTGGGGCGGGGTGGGGCAGGGTGGGGGCAGGGCGGGGTGTGTGCGTGTGTATATGTATGTGTATATGTGTGTGTATGTGTGTGTGTGGTGGTGTGTGGTGGGGGAGGGGGTGGTGGAGGGGGGCAGGGGGTGGGGTGGGGTGTGTGTAGGTGTGTGCGTATGTGTGTGGCGGGGGGAGGGGGGCAGGGGGTGGGGCACCCATTTAATAACTTTTAAAATATTTGAAAAAAACATAATATTACAAAATTGAAACGAAATGGTATTGATGGAACTTACACATACGTTATAATATAGAATCTCAAGATAAAAAAATGTATAGTTAAACTCCAAATTGATACGAAATTAAAAAAAAGTAAAGGACGTGTTTGGAATTATGTACTGTGCTCTTACGTTGAAAATTATTAGATAGAAAAAGAAAAATATAAATTGAGATAACCTTAGAATCTAATTAGGCTAAAAATATAATGGCATCAACTAACATATATACACAACACTAAAAGTAGACATCAATTTTATAGATTTTTACTTTATAATTCAATATGGGTTATACTCCCACATAGTTCATCAACAAATATTGTAAGAACATTGTGAAAATAATAAACATCGGGAGAGGGGCAGGGGGTGGGGCACCCATTTAATAACTTTTAAAATATTTGAAAAAATATAATATTACAAAATTGAAACGAAATGGTATTGATGGAACTTACACATACGTTATAATATAGAATCTCAAGATAAAAAAATGTACAATAAACTCCAAATTGATACGAAATTAAAAAAAAATAAAGGACGTGTTTGGAATTATGTACTGTGCTCTTACGTTGAAAATTATTAGATAGAAAAAGAAAAATATAAATTGAGATAACCTTAGAATCTAATTAGGCTAAAAATATAATGGCATCAACTAACATATATACACAACACTAAAAGTAAACATCAATTTTATAGATTTTTACTTTATAATTCAATATGGGTTATACTCCCACATAGTTCATCAACAAATATAGTAAGAACATTGTGAAAATAATAAACATCGGGAGGGGGCAGGGGGTGGGGGTGGGGTGTGGCACCCATTTAATAACTTTTAAAATATTTGAAAAAAACATAATATTACAAAACTGAAACGAAATGGTATTGATGGAACTTACACATACGTTATAATATAGAATCTCAAGATAAAAAAATGTACAGTAAAACTCCAAATTGATACGAAATTAAAAAAAAATAAAGGACGTGTTTGGAATTATGTACTGTGCTCTTACGTTGAAAATTATTAGATAGAAAAAGAAAAATATAAATTGAGATAACCTTAGAATCTAATTAGGCTAAAAATATAATGGCATCAACTAACATATATACACAACACTAAAAGTAGACATCAATTTTATACATTTTTACTTTATAATTCAATATGGGTTATACTCCCACATAGTTCATCAACAAATATTGTAAGAATATTATGAAAATAATAAACATCGGGAGGGGGGCAGGGGGTGGGGGTGGGGCACCCATTTAATAACTTTTAAAATATTTGAAAAAAACCCTAGATATTTTCATTATAAATAATTGATAATAGTTGGATAATAATTGGATAATAATTGATATTTTTATTCAAAATAATTATTTCATTCAAAAATATTGGATAATAATTGATATTTTCATTTAAATTGATAATAATTTTATTCATGAAATTAATTCAATTAGGTAAAACCCTAGATAATTTTTTAACACAATTTGATAATATTATATAAAGTTTAGTAAATTCACAAAATGTTGCCAATTGTATGTTTTTAGGAATATCATTAGTTAGAATCCATACACATGCATGTTGTTAGAAAGTCTTAAATTTAATTCTCACTTTAATTTGTAGAATCTCTGTACTTGGTAGTGGGGGTGGGGTGTGGTGGGGGAGCTGATAATATTTTGTTATAATTTGTGGGGGGAGGGGGTGGGGGTAGGGTGTGTGTGTGTGCGTAGGTGCGTGGCGGGTGGGGTAGGGGTGTGTGTATGTGTACTATTAACATTTTTTTTTATCTGTACTAATAACATTTTTTTTACAGCAAAAATGTCTCCTTCAGATATTAAGGCGAAGATGATGATGCTGTGTATGATGATGTCGTCTGGGTTCGGTGGTAGCGGAGGCGACGAGGGCTCCTCCGCCCCTAGCCTCCCCAAATATGGAAAATTTGGGATTACCGTCGAGAACAAGTCGGAGCTATTAGCGAGATCCCTCGAGCTGCTAAAGACGGTCATCGGCCCGGGGTTTATGAGTTGGAAGGAGGTGCCATATGAGCTCAAGTTAGCTGTTTGGGCGGCACTACAGGTAATATATTTATATTTATATTTCAATTTCAATTTCAATTTCAATTTCAATTTCAATTTCAATTTCAATTTCAATTTCAATTTCAATTTCAATTTCAATTTCAATTTCATATTTATATTTATATTTATTCGCAACTAACATTGTATTTGTTGGACAAGAACAATTCAACTTGGATCCAAAGCTACGCGATTCCGTCTTGGAGCAGTTGAGGGAGCAACATAAGACGTGGAAGAAAAATATGCGGACACGGTACTTTGGAAAAACACGAGAGTCCATTATACAATAGAGAGGATCCGTCCCGCCCAATGAGCCGATCTTATTGGCACAATGGCAAAATTTCATTGACAATGAGATCGAGGATCGACAATTGGCATCTCGCCAATCGGGGAGGGAAAATCGGGCAGAAAAGACGGACGTGCACTACTCCGGCCAGACCTCTTACGCTGAGGTGGAGCATAGGATGCAGGTAAGATTTAATTTATCTATAACTACAAAAATATATTATTCTTCATTATTTTACTTTGCGGGGCCGATACTAATTTTACTTTACTTTATTTTATTTCAGGGGGTAGGGAGTGGGCCAGGGGGTAAGCCACATAGGCTCGATACTTATGTGGCTCTTCAGACGAAGAAGGGGAGCTGTCCCGTTTGGAGGCGACGGTCCAAGATATGTACGCATTCATGAAGCGTACGTTGGGTGGAGACCGTAAAGGGAAAGGGAAAGGGAAGGAGAAGGAGAAGGCGGTGGAGGAGGAGGTGCGGGAGGACGAGACGCAGGATGACGAGGATGTGGACCTCGCTGCTTCATCACCGACACGTTCGTACTTCGATGATCCACTTCCCTATTTGGCGCCCTTCAACAGACCATTGTCGACACTTGGTTGGCCGAGCGTGCTCATATTGGACGTATTTGATGGCCAACGGATAGGGCGGGGGTTGAGGGACCCAAATATCGTCGAGGGTGGAATAGTCCATGGACGTGTGCTTCAAGATATGGAGTCCAGGGTGCTTGTCACACATGTCATACCCGGGAAGGAGAACTCCCTATTGTGGTTGCGCGAACAATGCGCACGACGTATATTAGTGGGTGCGTCAATTCTTATGTCGTGTGGCCTACTCACCTCCTCAGTTTTATCCAAGACATGGAGTAACATTATTTTTAAGTTTGTCCATTTTAATTATATTTGGATTATATCGTCATGTATATTATTTTTACTTTGAATATTTGGATTATATCGTCATAAATATATATTTGCATTATCTTTAGTTTGTGTTGGATATATGATGTTTGGAACAGGTACAAAGTTGCTATAACAGGTACAAATATACTCCTGGGCAGTGGCAGTAGCCATACTGCCCAGCAGATTTTTTTTACATTCTGCCCAGAATTGTCACGGTCATTGACCGTGACAATTTTTTTAAAAAGGGTCACGGCTTTGTCACAGTTTATAACCGTGACAAACGTGTCACGGTCATTGACCGCGACACGATCGTGACAAAAAAAGATGTTTCGCCTCGAAATGTCACGGTCATTGACCTTGACAAGTTAGATTTGTCAAGGTCAATGACCTTGACAAATGGGCAGATTTGGTGTAGTGATTTGGACCGGTCGACCGTTGATTAAAAGACAAGCCCATTGGCTTCCTTCGAAGGCAAAAACAGATTGACCGATCGAGAAGGGTCAATCGATCGGGACCCTGTGTTCTAGAGCAAATTATTCTTCAAAAGGGAGAAATATCGTGTTTACGAAAATGGCTCTAACTTGATCATCCAAACTCGAAACGATGCGTCGTTTGTGGCACACGAAGCTAACTCAACAAAATACGCTCCTATAGAGTTTCGTTGTACGGACCAAGAAGTATGAAATTACGAACATGCCCGTGAAATTGCATCAAACACAAAATTTTCCCTAAATGCAACCAAATACTTCATTTAGCGTGCAATACCAACAAAAGCTGACATAAACCATAATCCAAAACCAATGTTAACCAATATATGAGCAAAAAAAAGTAGAAAATATAGAAATGCATAAGAATAAAAGGGCGCAAATATACACTATTCATGACGTATCACTCTCCTCTGACTTAGACGTTGCTAGTCATTAATGATGAAACAAAACAAACCAGCCAATAACTAGAGATAGCAAAAGTAAATAAGAATAAAAGATTGAAATGCCACTTTTGCAGACGAACAGTTGCATTTAGCATATGTAACAAGCCGTTAACGAACAACCACCGGTACAAAACCCAACAATCAATCGAATCTAAAGAAAAAAACCTTCAAAATTGAATTATAAATGAAGATTTGATTCAATTTCGATTTGGGTTTTAGAATTAAGAGTTTCGATGAAAAATTAGGGTTTAGATTTAGGATATAAGATGAAGTGATTGGGGATATTTTTAAAGTTAGAATATAAGAGTATTTTGGTCAAAATATTAGTTAGGAGGGTAAGTCTAATTTGCAAATATGAGTTTTTTTTAATAAGTTGTAACCAAATTAAAAATTCTGTCCGAATTTTTGATAGAATTTTGGGTGACAAACTGACATGTCGGCTTGTTATTAATTGATTTATGGGGTTCGCGTCAACGGGACCTTAAAATCAATCAATAACAAGCCGATATATTTATTTGTCACCCAAAATTATATCAAAAATTTAAACTTTCTAGAAGTGCTCTTAAAAATTCGATGATTATGTCAAATAAATTGAGAAAGTGAGCATAAATTAAATAAGACATTAAAAGTGAAAGTTAAGTGAATCTGCTGAAATTAAGTTACCGAATCAAAATGTGATAGCAAACAAAATTTAGGACATGCTCTCTTTAGTAAGAAGGGTATCATCAATGTCAATGGCATCAACTCCAACAAGTTATCTCTGGAAACACATGATGGATTCAAATTCCAAGAGCTTGTTGGGATCAAGAGGTTCCTCTAGATTAATGGCCTTAGCTGAACAACTCCGTCTTTACAAACCCCCTCCAACATTTGACGATACAGACAGTGAAGAAGAACAAAGGGTCCAAGAAAGTGGTGGTAAGGTTGTTTCCCAAGTGGGTTTTGCCGAATCCTCAACCCCAATTGATACCCAATCAGAAAGATTTAGACCCAAGAGAGCTGCTGTTTTGATCTGTCTTTTTGAAGGAAATGATGGTGATCTTCGTGTCATTCTCACTAAGAGATCTTCAACTCTCTCTACTCACTCAGGTCACTCTCATCTCATATAATGGGTTTATATTATATTACGAGTAACAAACGAATGTAAATCAGGGGTGTGGATGTCATTTTATCTTTTTTTTTTATTCTTTTTAGTATTTCTGTTATTTGGAGCATTCATTGTATTTTTCTTTTTTTGGTATTTAGAATAAGGAAGGTTAAGTGACACTTAAGGGCATAATTGTAATTAGATTGTTAGCTTAGAGGCAAAACAATCTCTTTCCTATAAATACTCATTCCATAATTTTGAGAGATTGTGAATAGAGAGAGAAATATCATTTTTTGCTCTCATTTAACGTCATTTACCTCAATTGGTATCAGAGCCTAGTCGCTCCACCTGGTTGTTGTTGTTGTTGTAAAACAAAAACTCGTAAACAACGTCAAGGTGGTTCAAAAAAAGATGGGCTCCTCCGACGCAAACCCTTTCAACCAAATTCTCGAAGCCCTCAACCGATTGACATCTCGAGTTGATACGATGGACGCCCGTAGTTCTTCGCCGGCAACCACCACGGACCGCCCTCACACCGCACCAGTGACATCTCTAAACCCTAACCCTAGTTCTCCAAGATCAAGCCATTCTACACCTCTACCCCCAAAAAACCCTAGTTCATCAAACCCTAACCATATAATCATCCCAACAAACACCACCACACAAATAACTACCGTGCCACCACCACCAGCTGCCGGAAAATCCAAAAAAATAAAAAAAATACCCTATTAGACCCAAAAAAATCCCCCTACCCCTGGCCGGCGCCGGCGCTGCCACTGCCCCAGGCCCCACCCCTCTTCAACCTGACCCTCCCCTGACCTCGACTCCCCCGGAACAGCCTGCCGCAGACCCCCAACCCCAACCCGACAACCGCCCAGCCCTAACCCACTCCGTCCCGACCCAAACCCAACCCCTACCCCCGGAAAACCATCCGCACACCTCCGGGTATGACCTCCGAAGCCGTACGGCCCCTTACCAGGCTCCGGCGAACCCCTATTCCCCCACGGGACCCTCCGGCCACTCTTCTGCCTGGTACCAATCACACCGCCCATTACCCAATCTCCCTGAGGGTTTTACAACATCTTCGGGACATGATGGAACCCTTCCGGTGAGCCCTACCCCTTTGTGTATCCAAACGGTACCACTTATGATCGGGACATACTCCCCCACCATTGCCGAAATGATTCGTGACATTCGGCACACAAAAAAATCAAACCCGCCTCCAATCCATCCCCATGTCACAAACCCTATGCCATTTATTCCGAATCTTGCACCGCAAACCCTAGAATTTTCATCTTCACACATTCCCCAAAATTTTACCCTCCAAATTTCACCACCACCCCTTATACCTCCACCGCCAAACGCATCCACCCACCACCAATTACCCTCACCCCATTATACCCCAACCCCTATTCGCGTCCCCTCCCACTCTCCACCACCATATTCAAATCCACTCCTCCATGACCCCACTTTACCCCTATCTCCATTTACCCTCTCCATCACCCTCAAAAACATTTTGAAAACCCCCACACACCACACTCTCCCACGTTTCCCACGCTTCCGCCCCCACCTCCTTTACATACCTTTCCCCCACCCTGACACCCTCTCCATGCCCCACTTCAGCCTTCCCCTTGGGATACACGCTCCTTTCACTCCGCACCCGTTGACTCTCATGAGCGGGTCCGGGAGTGGATTACCCTACCTCCTCATGCCGACCCTCCTTCACCCCGTCCCCACTCCGCTCCCGAGTTTGACCCACCCCCTCCTACCGAGTGGCGAACAGATGTTTCCCCTTTTGATTCCCTCCATCCCAAGGTGACCCCCCTATGTACCCATCTTCGAGCGCCTTTGCTTTGTTTGTCACCAAAAGGGCCACCAAATGAATTAATGCCCCTACTGCCAGCCATTGGTTCCCCCACCTCCTCCTTCCCCACCTCGTGAGCCTCTACCACATCACACTACTCCCCCTGCCGCTTCAGTTCACCCACCTGCTCTTGACCATCCTCATCCACCTCCTCGGGGGCAACCACGACGAGCCTTACTTATTGCGTCTCCGTCAGGCGATGATGTTATTGATGAGGATACCCTCGCCCTTCAGGGTGGTGATACTATCACACAGCTAGCCCTCCAGTTACTTTCCCAGAGTATGCAGGGTATCCGAGTTGATGTTCCCATGTTTGACGGCCACCTGCAGCCTGATGCCGTTGTTGATTGGCTTGCCGCCATGGAGTGGATTTTTGAGTACAAACGACTGAAAGGTCGTAGATGTGTTCTTTTAGCGACAACTAAGTTTCAAGGTTATGCTAGTGTATGGTGGAATGACTTGGAGCAGCGACGTGTCAGTGAGGGCCTTCCTCCTAACCAGTCCTGGACCGAGCTCCGAGCGCAGTTGATGACCGCTTTTGTTCTCGCTACATATGAGCGAGACTTATTTTTACGGGTTCAGTCTCTTCGTCAGGACTCCTCCGTTTTGGACTACACCGAACGGTTTCAGCTTCTCTGTACTCGAGCCCGCCTCAGTGAGAGTGAGGAGCAGCGCATTAGCCGATATATTCACGGCCTTCAGGGATACATACAGCGTGATCTTGCTTTGCGGGAGGTCACCTCTTTTGCAAGCGGTGGAGTATGCCACCAAGGTGGAGTCATACCACCAGACCGCCCCTCCACCACGTAGTTGCTCCACACCTACTCCTTCGGTTCTAGTACCTTCTGCACCTACTGGGACTCCTTCCACCATTCCTCCTGCTGTCACAGTCCTTCCTCCTGCTCCTGCTCCTGCTCAGCCGGTCACCTTCAAATGCTACAATTGCGGGGTGATGGGTCATCGCGCCTCCGATTGCTCTCTCCCTTGCCGTCGCGCTCTATTAGCTTCTGGAGACCCTGACTACATTGAGGAGATCCCAGAAATACCTTCCCAGCCAGCTCTCATCATGATCCTTGATGGTGACACCGAAGGCCTTCCCCTCTGAGTTCGAGGACGAACTCTTTTCAGGGGGGGAGAGATGTAAATCAGGGACGTGGACGTCATTTCATCTTTTTTTTTTGTTCGTTTTAGTATTTCTGTTATTTGGAGCATTCATCGTATTTTTCTTTTTTTGGTATTTAGAAGAAGGAAGGTTAAGTGACACTTAAGGGCATAATTGTAATTAGATTGTTAGCTTAGAGGCCAAGCAACCTCCTTCCTATAAATACCTTTTTCTTAGGTTCATTTGAGTCATTCCTTAATTTTGAGAGATTGTGAATAGAGAGAAATATCAATTCTTGCTCCCATTTGACGTCATTTACGTCACAAACATATTGAGATCACTCTGACATATTATAGATACACGCAAAAATATATATGACGTGTAATGGGTTTATATGGTTGATGGAGATCATTAGAGTCTTGTGTGTGTAATGGGTTTTGGGAGATTGATCATTTTCTACTTATGTCCCAAATTAATACTTGCAATTGGAAAGTCAAAGATTTTAAGTTAAGTTTATACTTTTCGAATTTATCCACCTGAAAATGATAAATAAAAAAACTCTAAATGCAACTTGGATTATGATTTGTAATCCCATCTAGTTTTGTACAACTACTAAAAATGACAATTTTGAAGGATTGGTTCCGTCAATGGGGAAAAAATAAAAAATAAAAAAATACCTCTATAAACAAAACCCTTTCTCTCTCTAATTAATCAACCTAAAACCGCTCAGCCGCGGCCGAGACCTCCTTTGAACTCCCCTGTTGTCGCCGATCTCAATGGGCAAATCCCAAACCTCTTCCCCCCTCCACCACCTTCTTCATCCACTTACTTAGATCACCCGTCCTCCCTCAAATCCAAAAATAAATTTAAACCCAAACCTGTCTTGTGGGGTCTTACCCCGTTTGGCTAGTCTAGATACACGAGAAAAACCTTTTTATCAATTGCAAAAGACCTTCTCGCAGAGCAAATTGAAGTGGATGCGACAAGAGCTGCACCTTTGGATCACCTTTGGTGGTAAATCGCACTCGTGACTATGAAACTTTATTGTTTGTTTATTCTAGTTGTTTTTCTTTGTATTTTTTGTATTTCGAGGCTCCGTCTAGAGTCCTATCTCTCGTCTCTGTTGTGAGCGTTTTCTCCACTTTTAGTATGGCCATCAGGTGTTGGGGGTTTTGTTTAACTATCCCAGCGATTGTTCCTCCCGAGTAGAGGCTCAGAAGGACTTTGGTCCTCTTTGGGTATCTCCTACCTTAACTAAGTTAGATCCTTTACAATTTGGGCTACCTTCCTCGGCTTTGGTGCTTAAGACGTGTTTGTCTTGCATTATTCCACCGTCTGTTTTTTGTGCACAAACTTCATTCGGAGCGGGTGCTACAGGCACCAGTTTCTCGATTTCATTACTTGGATTAGTTGTGACCACGACCTAGACTTATAAATTGTACTAAAATATTTCCTAGTTTTCTTTTTCTTGTTATCGTTGGTTTCATTTATAAAATCTTATTTGGGATGCTTTTTTTTTTCAAAAAAATAAACTCTATCAGGCAAGGTGGAGACTTATTTACTATCGTGCAATGGGTTAGTTGATTACGTTTCAAAAAGAAATGTGGACTACTAATTTGGAACGGCCCAAAAAGGAAAAAAAACCAACTCTTAATTTGGGATGGAGAGAGTATTATTTTTAGGAACATGGCTATTAATCTGGAACTGAATAAAAAAGAAATTACCCCTATTAATTTGGAAAGAGAGTAGTATATTTTAATCTTAATGATTTTGGCTTGTTTATAATAGTTTGGGTAGTTTAGCATGTGGGTTTTGGTATGATGACGATTTTTTATCATGTAAGAGCATCTTCAACACCTTCCAAGTTGGAGAAACAAGTGAAATTTGGCATAGAACGGCCCAATGGTGAAGCTCACATTTTCCTCAAACCCTTTTGAAAATTCCCATTAACTTATATTTAGACCTCCCATGCTAAAGAATCTAACCTTTGGCGATTTGGGGAGTCCGATCCATTTAGCTTGACATGGGGAAAAATTAGGTGCTTCTCAATTTTGGGGAAGATAATGGGAAGGACTGTGGAGTGTTTCAACTCCTTTTCCCTCAAAATTAATTTTGTTGAAGGTTTTGGGAAAGGATTGAATGGGGTAACTTTTATTGATGATGCTGATTCTGCTGTGTATTGTGTTGATTCTTTCATTCAGATCACTAGGTTCCATTTACCCATAACGATAATTGTTTTTATCTGTCTGCTATTGTTGATTTTAGCAAATGAGTGTTTTCGGGTGCAGGTGAAGTTTCATTGCCAGGAGGTAAAGCAGAGGAAGGGGATGCAGACGATACCTCCACGGCGACGAGGGAAGCGAGGGAGGAGATTGGGCTGGATCCTTCGGTTGTGAATGTTGTCACTGTCCTTGAGCCATTTTTATCCAAGGTATGCATGATACGCCTTTAATAATCTAAATTTATGTTAATTGAATGAATTTAGAATTTAGGTACGGATCATATTCTCTAGAGGAATTTGATAAAGATTTTTTTTTTTGGTGTAATTTAACGTAAACTACATGTCAAAAGCTAGAAAGAAATACCAAGCCCTAACTTTAGAGAGAGGATCAAGTGATGTCATATATTTCAAATTGGAGGAATGTCTTCAAATGAAGACTACATGGATATTTAAAGGGAGGAGTAGCTTAGGCTTCAAGCTAAGGCACTAGTTACAAAAATGCCATTACTACTCCTTACCTTTAAATACTAAAACAAAACAAATGAAAATACAAATAATAAAATAAAATAAAATACAAAAGAAAATAAAATGACTAATAAAACCCTAAAATATGGCCTATTTCCATCACTCTTTCCGGCTTCGAAAAGCTCCTCCTCGAGCGTAGGAGATGGATTGTAAGAGAGAGCAAGGCACCCTTCAAAGAGTTCCCCAAATGGAAGAAGAGCCGTCCTCATAAGCACCCCTTGTACCGGCTTGTAAAAAGTCCATGGAGAATAGGAACACAACCCAAACATGGCCGACCAACAAAATCTCGGTCTCGGAGTCCCGTGATGAGCCTCCTTAGCACTAAGCCGCGAAAAACATCCAATGAGCGCATATCAAATGCCACCAAAAATGGATTCACAAAATCACCACCAATCACCACCTCAATCCCAAGAGAGATAACTGTCGATCCAACCTCATCCAAATCATCATCCCCACTCTTAAAGATTGGGAAGAAATCTCCCAATTCAAATGTTTCCGGCGCGCGAAAATGCGTGCGAGTCATCTAAACATCCTCGACAAAACTATAAAAAAATCCCCATTAATCCAATATCGTCGTTTCTATATTTCTTGCCATCAACCGGCTCGGGATGGGAGTTTTTATCTTTGATTTGACCTGATTGGAGGACTGAGGAAAAATGATTGGGTGGAGCAACCAATCTTGGACTAGCCGCCGACTCTCTTAACTCGAGCCTCGTGAGTTAATCGAGACGGAAACGTAATTTTTTTGAAGGGTTCGGGGCTGAGAGGGGTTAGGGTTTAACTCAAGGAGTTTTTTTTTTGGGTCGGAGGTGCTAGGGCAGCTATGGTAAGGGGGTTTTAGGGCAACAACGATTGGATGGGGGAATTTTCGGGGTTGGGTGGGTTCGGATGGGGTTGCTTTGAGGGTTGGAGTGGTGTGGTTGAGGGTGTAGAGGTTCGGCAGGCTGGGGTTGGGTGGTGTAGGGGCTGGAGATGATTAGAGGAGCTGCCGCATAAGGGGGTTTGTTTGCGGCAGCAGATTTAGGATTTTGGGGAGAAGCGGCTACTGGGTAAAGGTTGGGGAAGGGGGAATCTAGGGTTTCGAGGGTGGGGGTGGATTTTTTAAGGGCGGCGGGGAGGCATAAAGGGTGATGGACTGGGGTTGGGTAGAATGTGTGGAGGGCAGGGTAGGGGCTAGGGTTTAATGAGGGTAGAAGTTGAGGGTTGAGATTTCTAGAGTTAGAGCTAGGGTTTTGGAAATGGGTATAGATTTGTTGTTGTGATTGTACCCACTCTCTCGTTCTCCTTTGAATCTCCTCGGTTAGTTGTTTGGATTTCTTGGGAGCCATTGAAGAGTAGTGTACGATTTGATAAAATAAACACCGATACACCAAACACCAAACACCAATGTTGGAGCGACACCCACTTTGATACCAATTTGACGTAAACTACACGTCAAAGGTTAGAAAGAAATACCAAACCCAGAGAGAGAATCGAGTAATTTCTTATATTTCAAAATTGAGGAATGTCTTCAAATTAGGGCCGACAATTTTTGACACGATAACCCGTTTATGGTAATAACCCGAAATGACCCGAACTTGACACGATTAGCTTGTATAGATTTAAGAGTACCCAAAGCTTATACTCAAATAAAAATCAACGCGACCCGAAAATGACACGACTAACCTGAATTGCCACCCCTACTTCAAATGAAGACTACATGGGTATTTAAAGGGAGGAGTAGCTTAGGCTCCAAGCTAAGGCACTAATTACAAAAATGCCATTACTACTCCTTACGTTTAAATACTGAAGCAAAACAAATGAAAATACAAATAATAAAATAAAAAAAATACAAAAGAAAATAAAATGACTAATAAAACCCTAAAATGGGCCTATTTCCATCATAATTACTTTCAGGAAGTTGTGGATTTTAGTGTTGTTTGCCTTGGTTGTTATTTGGAAGGGATGGTGGTCAATTTTATTACATGTTTGCTAACTGAACAAATTATTCAGATTTTTTGAATTGTTAATTACCCCTTTGCTAATTAGTCATAGTTGTCAAATCGTGTATCGCATCACGTATTGAAAACCTATGCCGCGTATCATTTATAGTAGCGTACTATACAGTGTAAAAATACACTTAAAAGTAAAATAATGTGTAGAGAACGCATTGTAATATTACACATCATAGTGTAAAACCAATCTTAGGATATTGTTTAACGGTAAGGGTTTATAAAAACCTAGAACTGGAATTTGATTGCAATAATAGTTCTGTGGAATTGGAATTGAATGAGTTACTAATCTGTGACCTTAGAATTTAATTGTTTGGTTCCCTTGTGGAGTTTTATTAGAATTCTGAACTCGTGTTTTGTTGTTGTGATGTGTGTAGTGTTTGTGTCATATTGTGCATGTGCAGTGTGATTATGTTATTGAAACTGTACGTGAAAATGTGTGGGTTTTTTTTTCTCTTACATTTGTTTTATAAGAGAAACAAACAAAAGCAGAAAAACGATATGATTGTTGCACAGTTACTGACCGATCCTGTATGATATAGTGCAACTTGTGATACGCATCTTTTTGGTGTTGTATTGTATCATAAAGTAAAGTATTGTTTGCAGCCTAAAATCTTTACTGCTCATTTGTTCGAGTTTTTGTCGTTTCCGAAAATTCAGAAATGGTAAATTCACACATTTTCTCACAATTCAGTTAGGCCCCGTTTGGTCGTCCCAAAATTGTAAATTGGCTCATTAATAAATTGGTCCATTTACAAATTGTCCCATTAATTGTGTTTGGTTATGTTTATGAAATGATTAATTAATTGTCCAATTTTAGCTCATGTGCAAAATCTCAAATTGGATAATTTCACAGAAAACATGAAATGCATCAATTTGAAATAAGGGTGACATAAAGTGCATGCTCCTTTCTCTCTTTCCCTTCCTTCCCCCCTCTCCCTCCTCCTTTCTTAATTTGTTTTGATCTTTTTTTTTTTCACATGGAACCTTCAACATCAATTTCAGATTACCAAACATTGCTCAAGATTGGATTTAAACTCATTTCAAATCCATTCATTTACAATTCACTAATTCACAATGAATCAATAATCAAACAATTTACGCAACCAAACAGGGCCTTAGAGTTTGAAAAATAAATGCCGAATCCTTTTCTATAACTGAAACTTTACATGTAAATTCATCAATTTGGGGTTCCATGATAGCACAAAAGTTTGAACCAAACAAGCACCTACTTACTGTACTTAGATGAGAACAAAGAGACATAAGGAGATAATAGGAGGGATGGATGTTAAAAATTGTGACCTTGCATAGATAGGTTTCCTAATAAGCAAAGGAAAAAAAGAAGGCAAGATGTTCTTGTGATAGGATTGGCACTTTTGCACACTGCACATCCGTGTTGTATTTTCATTTTTGCACCGATTAGTCTTTTTCCAAAAATTTCTTATAATGTTCATAATCTTAAGGATTTTCGCATTCATATTTTAATGTGTTTCATGGAAGCGTATAAATATTCTACACAACAACAATAACTTAAAAACAAACAATTTCTCATCCCATATCATCAACTTATAGTAGTAATTGATTGCATTTGTCCCAAATGGGACTACAGTATTTATAGGGGTGAGGGAAGATTCCAGAAATATCCCATTCTAAAACTAAGGAAGGTTTCACATGACATCATATCGTTGTGCCCTGATACCAATTTGTTAGGCAAATTGGTATAATTACGATAGAATGGTAATAATAAACAAGCACAATAAAGATACAAACAAGAGTGAACAACAAGCACACCAAGATATATGTGCTTCACCAATTTGGCTACATCTACGGAGAAGCCCGATTTCACCATATATGAATATATTATAAGTATAATAGGGAATATTACCAAGGATAAATCACATACCCTTTACTCTCCACCCAAGTGAATCAAAGTTCTAAGTCTAGAACACTTTCAATCTTATACTCACAATTGTTTTCCATGTACCCAACCCGGGGAATATCACACCCATGCACCCCGTGAGAAATTCCTCACACAATACATGGGCACACCCACAATCATGGTTCAAAGTCGCGTTATCGGTCTATGACTCGGACGCTCAATTTTTGACTCGGTATCGGTATCGGGCAATATGCGACTATACACTATTTAGAGAACTCAAATTTTTTTGAAAAAAAAAAATAATAATAAGAATAATAATATGGCTCAATTAGACAAGTATAAAATCATCATTAGTATGCATAACATTGACTAATTGTTTATTCTGAATCATCATTTAGTATCATGGTTCAAAGTCAAGGCCGATACCGTGACGATACGACCGAGTTGACTAGGTATCGGTGCCCACCGATCCGATTCCGAGTTACGAGCTGAGTTTTCAATTATTGATCTGAATAGACCATATATCGGTAATTTTTCAGTAGTATTGGTGATATAGCGGTATAATCGGCCCATATCGATGATGTCGCAGTAGAATCGGCCATATCGGCGAGGGAATCGGCTCTGATTGGCGATATCACAATAGTATCGACCCGTATCGGTGATATATCGTCCGAGATGGTATAAGTTACTAAGCATCTCTCTCTCTCTCTCTCTCTCTCTCTCCAGTGTTATGTTGGTAAGCGTGGTTTTTTTGGAGGGGTATGAAATGCTAATTGTTTTTTTAATTTAGTGTGTTGTGTGTGGGTTATTTGATCATCTTGTGGGATTAATTTAGTGCGTTGTATATGTGCCAGTTTTTTTTTAAAGAAAACAAATGATTCAAATGTTATTTATTATTTTTTATAATAATGTTCCCAATGTTATTTTATAATATCTTATTATTTATAAAAAAAACGTAAATGTTATTCTTTTACAAACAAATATACAATTGTAATTATTCTAAAAATAATATTTGTATTCTCTAAACATTTGTAAAAATAATATTTCCATCCTTTATATAAAAATAACATTTGCAACACAAGTAAAAAAAAATATTTGCATCCTCTTTGTAAAAAAATAACATTTCCATCAATTTAAAAAATAACATTTACATTCCTTTTATAAAAAAATAACATTTGCATCATTTTTTGTAAGAAAATAACATTTGCATCCTTTTTGTAAAAAATGATTGTAAAAAAAATGTAGTGTTTGTCAAAGTCACTATTTGTATCCTCTTTGTAAAAAAATAACAATACTAAAAAAGAAACATTTCTATCATTTTTAGAAAAATATAACATACTTAAAAAACACATTTGTATCCTCTTACACAAAATAATACTAAGAATATAATAGTTGTATCCTCTTTGTAAAAAAAAATTATCCTCTTACTAAAAAAGTAACATTTGTTTTTCTTTGTAAAAACATAATATTTGTATCCTCCGTGAAATAAAACATTGATTTATTATGGAACATTGAATCTGACAAATTCGCAGCACGTCAATATAATCAATTGTACAATGTTATGCATATTAAAAGATAGTTTTAAACTTATTTGATTGGTTCACATTGTTAATCGTATTTTTTTAAAATTTTCTAGATTTTTTTCGGAATTTTTTGCGCTCTCTAAATTGTGTATCTTTGCGTATCGCCCGATACCGTGACCGATACCGCGACTGAGTTGAAAATCGAGTGGCCGATACCGGGACCGATACCGAGACTTTGAACCATGTTTAGTATGCATAACATTATCTAAATCAATATATATTTAGTAATATATTCTTCTTGAATGTTATAGTTGTACCTATTGCTAATTAAGGATATATATAATGTAAATAATCACACTTTGAGGATAGATGAATAATGATACATTTTAATACAAATTAAGTAAATTAAAAAAGTAGGTTAAATGAGAGATAACCACTTTAGTAACACTATAAGAGAAGAAATGAGAGATTCAACCAAATAAACTGTTTTGCGACTACAAAACATCATATACCCTGTACCGAATTGAAAGCGATTGCTCCGATCGTGACATGAATGCAACGTCGAGGTTCAATGAGTGAGTTAGAAGTTGAGATAGAGATCGATGCTTAGTAACTTATACCATCTCGATCGATATATCATCGATACGGCTTGATACTACCCTAATATCATCGATATGGGCTGATTCTACTGCGCTATCACCGATATGAGCCGATACTACCGAGAAATTACCGATATAGGGTCGGGTCGTTTCACACCAATAATCGAAAACTCAACTCGCAACTTGGAATCGGATCGGTGGGTACCGATACTTAGTCAACTCGGCCGTATCGTCGCAGTATTGGCCTTGACATTGAACCATGCTCACAATACATGAAACACTCACACGCTCACCCGCCTTCCACTTTAGAGCAATATCCATGGATGAGATGTAAAATACTTCACCTTACCCAAAACCCTCACCTTAGGAAGAGACTCTCATTTTCCTTGCTCCCTCTTTAACCCAGCTTGCGCATCGTGCCGAAACAAAGCAAATGCTGAAAATGCCCTTAATCTATTCACATCATTTTTATTTCTGTTTGTGGCAGTTTTATCCTTCAAAACTATATCTTATACTTGTTTGTCATGTAAGTTTTATTTTTCTCTATTTGGAATCACAATGCTTGTAGAAATTATCTTATCTATGTAGACGACTTATTCCTGTTGTCAATTTTCTTGAATGTCTTCTTGAGTAATAATAAATAAAGACCTTGAATTGAAACTGCTACTCAGGTTGCAGTGAGTCAACTCAAGCACATAATTTAGAATGAATTATTGGAAAATATAGATATATTAAATACCCACATCAACTAAGAAAAAGAGGGTGGGGGAGGAAGAAAACGTGGGTGACATAAGAAAACATTCACTTTTAGGTTTCATTGTTGAAAGCATTGCTGTTTTATAAACAGGAGAGGGTAAGCGTGTATAAAACTAAGAAGTAAAAACTGTTAGCTCTGGAGTTTTAATGACAATCAGGTAAATCTCATTTACTCTCATCCCAAAATTTCAATTTCATAGACCCTTAATTGTATATTTTTACCCTTCTATCCTTTTTTATACTCCTTAAATTTTAGACCATTAGTTGTTGAGAAAGTATGTCAATTATTTACCCATAATTGACAGATCACTTTTTAACTGAGTTGATTCCTACCTCTTTTCAACCGCAAATGCCACAATCCTTCATAAGTTTGAACCATAAAGTACGAGCTTTTTATCACTTCAGCTCACCTGGTTTCTGTATAGTCAAACGTCGTTGCATTTTTCTTGTATATTAGGGAAATACATATTTTCCAAGTTTTCTTGTGCTCTCTACATCATTTTAGTTCGAGGAGTTGTAGGAGAATGTCCCACATCAATGTCCTACGCTAAATGTTGGATTAGATTGACATATCATAACTTAATATTCTTTCCAAAAGTTTGTTATCCACTGTATGTTAAAATTGTATTTCCATCATATTGTCGATCAATCCTTTGTTGAATTTGACTTTTGAACTTACATGCTTAGACTCAATCCTGAAATTTCTAACATAGAACCCGTTCTTCAATTATCCTTTTTGGATTTTCCAAAGGGAATATCATCAAACAATTAAGCTGCATTTTAGAGTTACTGTGAAGTCTTAATTGAAACATGTTCTGTTGATCATTAATTTTTTTTTTAGGGGAGTAATTAAAATTTTAAATTAACAATGAAGGTGTTAACTATGTAGTTGCACTATACTCTCAAATATCATTCTGTCTGCCTGGATTTAATACTTAATCATGTTGTAATGTCTGCAAAATTTAGAAACATTGTTTGCCACCGATTGCATCCCCTGCCAAGAAAGTGGTGAGAAGTTTCTAGAATACGCTCTTTTTTTAATCCCTTCCCACTGTTGGGTGTTTAGAAACATTTAATCAAGCACAAACAAGTGGTGTCTTCTTCAACGGAGTAATTTTTATTTCATGTTAATCCTCCTGTTCCATTTGGTTTTGAGCTTGCGATTCCCACGTCTGATAGTTGTTAGTATTGCACGATATGTGACACGTATGTACAATACGATATGAAACAACAACAAAACAATACACAGTGAGTGGCGAAATGTAAAATATGCACTGGATCGTAGGTTCATCAGTCCGTATCATAGTTGTATCAGTATGTAGTACGATACGGTATGTATCAAACGTATCACTTTTACCGTATGGATATGAAAAGTCATTTTGCATATTCTTACTTTATTTATCTATTTTATTCTAATATTCTTATAATAATGGGAATACGGTGCGATTCGAACACACTTATTTTTTTTTTGCCAAGGTGTTTCTTATCGTTAGATGATGTAATCATGCCCTAAGATTGTTTTTTAGATTATAATATGTTGGGAAAGATGGTGATAAGTCCCTTGACCTTTTTAAAAATAATGATAAGGACACGCTAAAATACATATTTGTCAATAAGTCCACATGAAAATGTATCTACATACTTTCTTCTAAATATATTTGTCCCTACAATCAAAATGTATTTATATAGTTTTACGGCACCCTCGCTAGATCATAAAGAAAAAAAATACTTTATGGGACTAAATGTATACAATCTACATACTTTTGCTCCAAATGTATCTTGAATGAAAATGTATCTGCATTGATTTACAACACCCTATATTAAAAAAAGAAAAAGAAAGTAATTTAATGTCTTTGAGTAACTACCGACTTGCTATTTATGTTTTAGTGTTATAAATGCACCTTAGATGTACTTGTATAAAAGCGTAACTACATAGTAAATAGGTTTAGCGTTAGTTTGTAAAAAATATAGTGTCTTTAAGATACCAAGTAGTTTTCTGCGTGTCCGTAGTTGAAATACAAAAATAGTCTAGGCGCCTGTCAACAAATCCTCCTAATCTGATTTTCCGTATGAACCGCCCTAGCTTTATAGCCTCTTCAAAGTTAGTACAAGTCTTAAATCCCTTTGCAGTTGGCAACGTGATGGATGGTTGGTACGAAATTGTAAAGAAGGTATAAGGATAGTTAAATATAGCAAAAAAGATGGACAATCCCTATGACAATGTGCCAAGTGCAAACTTGTGTTGTGCCTAATTTGGTTCTTGAAATGGGGTGCCAATCAGTCGTGCATCTCATTTATTATTGAAATCCATGCGTCATTCAGTCATGTACCTAGTTTGAACTAAAAAAAGGCCAATGTCAAATAAGTCCTTCTATAATATATTTTTACCGAAAAAGTCCCACCTCCAAAAACATTCCACATCGATCTACAATATTGGAATGATTTGGAAGATCTTAGACATTCTCCTACAAGGAGCACTTGTAGGATACTTGTTTTCCATCCTTTTGGAGTTTTTTTTTAAAGAGAATGTGGTAGAATAGGATCGTTTTGACATTTTCTATTAAAAAAATATGTGCCAAGATGCGTTTGGAGGTTTATTAAATTATCCTAGTACAAGTGAATAACTTATCTTCAAGATTTCTTATATCTTTGAGATATCCTAAGACCATCTTCAAAGTTGCTTTTTTGTTTTGCTCCACTAATTTAGTGATTCTGGCTCTCCAAAGTTTGGAGTAAAATAATTTAGGAACAAAATGCTCCGGAATTTGCTTGTTTAGGACTAGCATCCCTCCCCCTGGCTCGTCAAACCAACAACAGTGGGAAAGACACGCCCGACAGTTGGTATGCTGCGGGAAGTAAGTATTGATGTGAATTAGAAGTTTAGGGGCTATTTTTAGTATTTTTAGGACTTTATGGAATTTTTGTTATTTTTTTTTATATTTTCTATATTAGGTTGTATTTTCTTTTAGTAAGTACTTGCTTGGTATTTTAGGGAAGGAAGTGGTAAAGACTAATATGGGTACATTTGCAATTAGATCATTGCTTGGAATCTAAGCTACTTCCCACCTATAAATACCCCATTTGTAGCCTCATTTGAGGCATTCTATATTTTGGAAAGTTATTGATTGAGGTTTGAGGCGTGTGAGATATCTTCCTCTTATTGCCCATTTGGCGCCATTTACGTCAATTGGTATCAGAGCCTCGTTGGTTGTACCTGTTGTTGTTGTAAAAAAACACAAAAATCGTAAACAACGACAAATTAGTTTTAAGAGGAGATATGCTCCCGTTGAAACTCGTTATGATCGATTCGTGGGAGTCTTGGACCACCTCTTGACGCGACTTGAGGATCTTGAGGCTCGTCTCCCTCCCACCACCACTCAAAACTCTAACCCTAATTCAAGAAACCCTAACCCTAACCCTAGCCCCCAAAACTCCTCTACCTACACTTTCGTAACCCATTTCACGCCTCTTCCCCCCTAAAAAATTGTCCCAACATACCCCAACCCTATACTCACCTATACTCACCAATCCAATGGCAGCCGAGGGTGCCAGAGGCGGCAGCAACCCGTTAGAATTCTGCCAGAATGGCCCGACAGCCTTGTTTAGCGCTCCAGACCACCATATAGTGGTTGGCCTTTGCCCAGAAGTCATGAAGCCCACCAGAATCAACTTCGGCCCACATATCTTAGGCCAGATTCCACAAATGGTGACCAAACATCCTGTAATGCAGAAAAACAGAACCCCCGCCTCTGAACAGGGTCGAAACAGCCTCAGGGCGGTCGGAATCCACCCGGGTTCAACCCAGCACATCGGGAGCCACTCAAGTGACACAAATTCTGGCCGGAATCACTTCTTGGAGGTCGAAAATGTCCAGAAAACCAGCAGGACTCACTGGCCTCACCATGGAACCACTGGAAACCCTTCTCAAGGCCAAGATCATGGTCGGAAAATGGTTGGTATAACAGTTGGTAGCCCTAAGCTGGTATTTGACTCGGGTGGAAGCTTCTTACGGTTGACACGAGAGAAGCAAGGGAGATGAGGAGGTTTGAAGTGCAAAATAGAAGGATGGGCACCTCCTCAATTTCCAGAAAATTCATTTTGGTCCCCAAAAGTTTTTTTCGGCACATATTTTTGGAAATTGGGAAGGAAGTGCAAAGACTAATAGGGGTACATTTGTAATTAGATCATTGCTTGGAGCCTAAGCTACTTCCCACCTATAAATACCCCATTTGTAGCCTCGTATTACCCATTTGGCGTCATTTACGTCGAAAAATATGTGCCAAGAAGCGTTTGGAGGTTTATT